>CM066033.1:571617445-571754076 GCA_033557465.1 Ichthyophis bannanicus
TGAACCCTTCCTCCCCCTACCTCCAGGTGTGCAGAGAGCCCATCCAAGTGGCCACGCCATCACCCCTGGAGATATGGATCTGTGTCCTAATGTAGTCTGAACCCTTCTCCCTACATCCATGGTGTGTCCAGAGAGCCCATCCAAGTGGGTCCTCTATCACCCCTGGAGATATGGATCTGTGTCCTAATGTACTTGTGAAACATACCCATAATCTCCAGGAGGTCAGAGAGCCCATCACAAGTGGGTCCTCTATCACCGCTGGGATATGGATCTGTTGTCCTAATGTAGTTTTGAACCCTTCTTCCTCCCTACCTCCAGGTGTGGCAGAGAGCCCATCCAAGTGGGTCCTCTATCACCCTGGAGCTATGGATCTGTGTCCTAATGTAGTGTGAAACCCTCCCCTCCCCACCTCCAGGAGTCAGAGAGCCCATCCAGTGGCTTCTCCTATCAGCCTGGAGCTAGGGTTGTTGTCCTAATGTAGTTTGAAAACCCTCCTCCCCCAACTCCAGGAGGTCAGAGAGCCCATCCAAGTGGCTTCTCTATCAGCCTGGAGCTAGGTTTGTGTGTGCTAATGTATTTTGAACCCTCCTCCCGAACTCCAGGAGGTCAGAGAGCCCATCCAAGTGGGTCCTCTATCACCCTGGAGATATGGATCTGTGTCCTAATGTAGTTTGAACCCTCCTCCCCACCTCCAGGAGGTCAGAGAGCCCATCCAAGTGGGTCCTCTATCACCCTGGAGATATGGATCTGTGTCCTATTGCAGTTGCAAGCCTCCCCCTTACCTCCAGGAGTGCTGAGAGGCCATCCAAGTGGGTTCTCAATCACCCTGGATATTTGTATGGATGTGCCATTGTAGGCTAACACATCCACCAATCCCCAGTTGTCTGCCCAGCCCACTCACAGTGTGCCACAGTCACCCTGGTGATATGGTGCAGGGTGAGGATGGCGTTAAGTCAATCATCTGTACCTCATGCAGTCCTGACTCATGCACATGGCGTCCAGGGTGTCACCATATTGCAATGCTGTATCTTGCTGATGATGTGCCCTAGGACACCCAAGACCCTGGTGGCTGATAGCTGATTGTAACAGAGGGTATGTTAGTCTGATCTGTCACATAGGGTATAGTTGCACCTCACACTCGCTCTATGTGGCACATAGTCCAACACACGCACTGTAGACGTATGGACATGTTATGGTAGATGCAGATACGGATGTGCGTCAACAACATCTATCACACATTAGCCTCGAGATGGACGTCAAAAGCCTTGCGAGAGGGACATGTCCACAGCTATGTATGCAGAATTAGGTTTCTCCTCCCCAAAAGCACCCAGGTACAATGACCCTTTCTGTACATGTACCTCACAGATGCCCCTGGGGGTTCCAGACACACATCCAGGTTGCACACAAACAGCCTATAATCCACACATGTACAGGGGCAGAAAAAGCACATATCCGTGTAATGTGTCATTGCCCGTAGTGTGTGCAGGCACATCTCATATAACCCTCAAGGACACAGGTCAGAGGAACATAACAACACCGGAGAGGCTGGAAGGTGACAGATGCATGTCCACCGTCGCCAGTATGCTGTGTCTAACAGTCGGCAAGGTAGGTCTGATGTAGCTATCAGTAGCCCTATGACATACAGGACACACAACTCATGTGGTGGGTCAGGTAATGACATTTTTTATTTTATTTATTTATACTTTTCTTCTATACCGCTTTTTCCCAAGATCAAAGGCGGTTTACAAATAACATAATGAACAGTTTACAATTAACATAATGAACATTGTTTTACATAGAACATAGTGTTTTCTTTAAATTATGTACAATTAACTTTTTTATGAACAATAACATTAACTTTTCATGAACAATAACATGGCGCATATAATTATACATATGACATCCATGGCCATGTAGATATCCACGTGTCATGGACCTGCCCCCTGCCACGGTGCATAGGGCAAACCACCCAATGTCACATGTATGTGAAAACAAACATGTTTGCCGGTAGATCAGGGTGCCATTGCGTTTGGAGTGCATGACACGTACAGATAATGTGACCACACATGTATATAAAGTAATACCTACTGGTTTTAAGGCCTCTGCATGGACATGCACATTGGCCAAACAAATGTGGCATGGCAAAGCCATGTCTGTCAAGGGTGCCAAAGGGAAACATCCCCATGCGCTCAGGGAGACACGGACATTGCACATAGGTGTCACTGCACACATGTCCACACCCACATTGAGGCATGTATGTGGCACTGGGGACAGATAATCACCTGGAAAAAGCATGAATGCCTTGACCCATATCTGTCTGAGATGCAGTGTAGAAGACAGCATGCGACTGCTCCCCACCATCCACTATAAAAGCATATGGGAGTAACCCACAGCTCATGTGGCCTACCCTGATGCAAACCCCAATTGCTGCTCCCCAGTGCATAATGTCACGCAAAAATGTCATCTCTGTGTCCGTCTAAGTGCAATACACCTGCATGTTAAAGCAACCCCTGTGTGTGTCTCTGCTGAGGTCCCCACTAACGGCGACACTGATGTATCTGATACCCCAGCACTAGTAGCTGTGTGGACATGATCCACAGACAATACCAGGGGAACAGTGAGAATGACACTATTACGTTGCTCCACTATGTATGCATAGGGCCAAACCATGCCATCAGCATGGAGAACACACCATGTGCCGGAGGACATGAGCCAGGAGTGCCAATCACTCTCTGGTCACTGTCAGCCATGCCTAGTGTGCTGAATGCCAAGGGCCTACATGTGACCTGTCACCATGAGTGACCAGTGGGATGGCATCCAGGGGTGGTGTCTGACCGAGCCGCCCAGCCATGCGCACCACCCCCCCCCCACCCCACAATGTGGCTGTGTTGGTAGCCATTTCCCCTGTGGAGCGCCATGTGTCCTGTGCATCACATCTAGACCAACATAATGTGGCATGATCACAGAGGACCACAAACCCCACAACATCGGGATGCCCTGGCAGTGGCACTGCCAAATGCAGTCTGTCACAACAGCTCTGGTGTGACCACCAGGCCCAACAAAGTGAGTCAGTAACCACAATACCAGTGGGGAGTTGGGACATGCGTCATAACACCACGTGCTGTGCATTGGGGCATGGGATGTGTCCCATGACAACTGCAACGGCATAGCAGGTGTCACTAGCACACACATTGATGTGCCAAAGACGCGGGCCTGCAGCCATCCCTAATACACCAGGGCACCGGACAACACCCCAGGCCACACTTATTGTGTCATTGGCACACACAATGTTTTGGCGCACAGCATGGGCATATGGACCATCAATGCAGATGTTTATTGTGTGGGACACATTGGTTCCACGTAACCTCTGGCACTACGCACCTGTGTCCCCAAACCGCACGCTCACATATGTCCAATCCACCTAGGTGCCTAGTGAATGGGACAGCTCAGAGTAGAGTAATGTAATTTGCAAGAGGGTGCCTGCATGTCCAAAAAGGAAAATAGTCTCACCCTAAGATCAGACCCACTGGGGACTGCCCTGGCCTGTGGCCATGCTCCACTCAGTTGCAGTCAGAAATGAGGTACAACACAGGGGACATGAGGCTGACAACCATCAATATCCACATACGCCAAGGGAGGGTGTCACCCTGGCTGGACATCAAGACATACAGGATAACACCCTGAAGAGGAGGGGATATACCCCCCAAACCCTACCCACATGGCACATATTGAGATAATAACTATGCAGCGTTAAACGTTTCCTGTGGTGCCAAATTGAAAGCCCCCTGTGCACCCCATTGTGGTGTAGGCGGTTATGCTCAAAACACAATGTCACAGATTACATGTCGTCAGACACTCTGTTAGTGGCATATGAACAGTGCTGCCTTGGCTGCCGTGTGTGCCATGGATCCCTGCTCTCACACAGGATACTGACCCAAACAATGTTGCAGGGGACGGCGTGGATGGCGTCTGACGAACATGTAGAGCACCTAGATGTGGCCCTCCCATATGACATGGGGGAGGTATGGGTAGCGCCTGTCAGTAATGCGTGTTTCGAGGGCAAATGATGGCAACAGGGTATCATTGGGCTTGTGTAGGGTGAGTCCCTGCCCTTGACATTGTGGCATATGCCACCGAAAGTGACATGTCTGTCACACGATAATGTCTGATACACCCACTGTATGTGTGTCTAACTGTCATGGACAAAGTGACAGCAAGGATCCATGAGGTGGATGCTGACAGGTCTGTCCTGGCCAGGGGGCCAAACATTACTACCCAGCAAATGGAAGGCCAACAATGACTACACACTGTGCAGTACAAACTTAGCCCAGCAGTCATATGGCCATCATGGCCCACACCCAGCTCTACCTGTGAGAAATGTACATGTGCCACACTAGAACACATCTGGAAAACACCCAGCCGTAGCTTGTACAGTAGTAATAGCTACCAAGGACATCCCAGCACCTGGTCAGGTACATCCCCACCCCCCTGCAAACCACTGAAACAGATATGGGACAGCTCATGATCCCCATGTCCCCGCATGCATGTGTGTTGCGACACACCATAGGAGGCCTGGACACTGTCAACCATGGGAGGTGGCCCATGCAAAAGACCCAAACACACCCACCCTGCACAACACAACGTGAGGACAAACCCCAGAATATAACCCCAGCATGCCTTGTGGGAGATTTGCAAACTAGCTTACAAGGGGTACAAGTGGGGGCACCGCAACAGGCGGGTTGTGTATTACACAGCCCCAATATCCACCTAACTGAGACTACATGAGGGCACAGACACATAGGGATGCGATGTGTCATGATGATGCTGTGAAACACCAAGTACACACATGGCCGTCCCTGGGCAACACCCATAAGGGGTGACCCAGAAGCCTACTGTGTAAGTGAGCTGCCCCACAGGGGACACACACTGTGGGAATCAGACAGTGGCAATGCCTCAGAGTTGGTCACCTCCATCGGTCACCATGTCCTGCCTGTTCCAGGAAACATCAGACACACACACCTTTGACAGCTGCTGTCATTGCACAGCAGGGACATGACCTGCAATGCACACCATGTACCCTAGGTGATCTATTCCCCCCCTCATCCCCTCTGTCTCTGTGACGTCCCACCTATGGCCACTCGTCTCCACCCATGTCTCTCACTGTCACTCCCACCAGTCCACCGTTGTGGTGTGGTGTTCTGGGGATATGGGTGAGGAGCAGCATGCAGTCACCGTGTGATGCTGTTGTGTGCTGCCCTACATGACAGTGCAGGTGGATGTACGCTATGCTCATGTCATACCGCTGTGACACCTATGTGCTAACCTATTCGCACATATGGGAGGGACTGACTGCTGGAGGTGCGTTACTATGCTCTACATGCCACAAACAGCAGGGGTGTGGGAGAAGCATGATGCGGGCGAGACAAGGCAAAGTATGTTTACCCATAGCCCCAGTGACAGGTGGTATGTGTTGACACCAGACAACGATTGCATATCCACAGGTGGAGGACCTGAGGAAGAAGGGGCGCGAACTTCGCCAGTACCACCCCGAGTTCCTGGCACGTGCCTGCAGGGAGCGGGAGCACTGCCACGATGGTGAGTATTGGAAGGGCAAAATCACAGGTTCAGGTGGGCCATAGGGCCACCAGCCTGTCTCTCGCCTGTATCTGCACATTCGGTATGTGTCACACATGGATGTGCCCTGATGTATGTCATCCTTCACAGACAGTGATGCCAGCGATGCCTCCCCACAAACCTCTGCGTACTGTTTACGCAGGCCAACCACCCGGCGCACAACAGAGGAGGAGGAGGAGGAGGATGACCAGGCCAGAGGGATGTGTCAGCAGCAGGAGCAGCAAGATGCAGGCCCTGAGAGGGCAGATGTGGTGGTGGTGTCCTCCTCCAGTGATGTGGGGGAGTACGAGGCGGATGGCAGCAGCCACACCCCTAACCAGGGGCAGCACCAAGATGGGACAATGGGGGGTGCAGGGGAGAGGGGCAACGGGGGCAGGGGCGCGGGCAGGGAGGGGGTAGTTGGGGTGATTGTCTGGGCAGGGAGGGTGGGGGGTGGGTGTGGAGGGAGAGTGGGGAGGGGTTGGAGGTGGGTGGGGGGGAACACAGCCCAGCAGAGGGCCACCGGGGCACCAGTCCGGCACTGCAGGCGTCTGCACGGCACGGACGTGAGCACGATCGTGCGGCATCCAGAGCCACTGGCACACCTCATACTAATGCCAGCACACAGACCACAGCCAATGTGTGTCTGTGTGCTGGCAGGTGTATCAACGATGTGTTTGTGGCCCTGGATGATGTACGATGCGACATCCGTGTTGTGTACCACACCCTGCAGTGTCTGACTGGGGCTGTTCAGCAGGTGGCCACTGATGTGGTGCATCTGGCATCCCGATGGCCACCTGCCGAAGAGCGTGACAGGTACCACGGCTGGCACCTGTGATGCCCCTGTGTGCCCTCTGCTGCGCTGTGTTTCCCCCGCCCCCACGTTATTTACCTGTTAATGTTGGGCATGTTGCCAATTGTGTGTTTTATTGGTTGTCAATAAAAATGTTATGACCCTGCCTCACTGGTCACGTGTTTACCTCACACACACAACATGTACGCAAGCATGGGACAGGTCCATACACCTGCGTAGCTGTGGGATAAACATGTGTGCATAGAAATGGGACATGGGTAGCCACAGGTTATGCTGCTGTTAATATCTCCCACCTAAACAGTCATGTCACAGGGATGTGTCTGTCGCAACACCAATTGCTGGTGCAGAGCAGCATCGTACAGACACCTGACACCCATGTGTGCCTCTGACACATGTGTGCCATGGAGGGGCGGGACACGCATGACATCCCTGCCAAGGACAGGGCCAATGGGCACATAGCCTCCCCCAATGTGCACAGTATAAGGGGGTGGGAACGGGGAATGCCCAAGATAGTGTTGCTGTAATCCTGGAGCTGGCCAACATGTGCTATTGGGCCTATGTGTACATCGGTGTATTGCAGCCAAGGGGCAATGAACAAATCGTATGCATTTACGGAATGCCAGGCAATGGCATGTGTGCAGTAATACATGACAGTATGAACACCCCAGCAACAACGGTCCGGGTCTCAACTCTTCTGGCCACGGTCAAGGCATGCATGTGCACACAACCTATGGTATAAAAGGGAAACACATTGGACTGAGACGTAGTAGGTATGCAATGTCACCGTAATATGTAATGCGCTATTGACGACGGCGTGGCCTCCCACGTCTGCTACGCCGCAAGACATGTCCCCCTGCAGCTGGCCACACCCGGTCATCCTGTGGCGGGGGTGGTGGTGGTGGTGGTGGCGGTGTTGGCGGCGGGGGCGGTGGTGCCATCCTTTCCAGGGCAGCTTGGATGCAGTCCATGGCCACACACATCCTCCCCAATGGCATTTCTTGGATGTCGTGGCGCAGATGCCCCACCTCCTGTATGAGGCGTTCACCTGTGTGCCGTATAGCTGCAAGTTCCTGACGAATGCCTGTGTGGGGAAGAGATGGTGGTCAGTGAGATACCTGTGGAGGGTACCATTGTCATGCACAACTACGCAACACATCTCACACAAATTCCCTTTGCATGGTACAAACTGTACTAATGAAATACATATTGTGCTGTAAGGAAACATTATAAAAAGGTGTAGGCCATGGCCACACACAGGACATGCACCATGTACGTGATGTGAGGCACAGACACAGGGATATACCGTCTGCGCAAAAACAACAACGTCCATCAGATGTACCGGTACTATCAGAGACAGACAGCAAATAAGTGTCCATGGTGTGGGTGGCTGGAGGGTGTGGGAGTGACTGCAACAACACCAGGGATACACAATGAGTAAGAGATATGGGATGCATACAGGCAGACAATGTTGGGGTAGAGCAGACGGGCACACACACCATGGCCATGTGACCAGTGCAGTGCTCATGACAATGAGCGATGGGGTGTGAACAGCAGTTCCCAGAACATCCCCAGGGCTGAACCACAACTCCCACATGTGGCTGACAGCTAAGGTTATCTCACACCACCCACCCCTCCCGGGGGTGACCCCAGTGGGCAGATAACAGTGCTTGTACACCTTGGGGCCCATGTTGCGTGCTGTCAAGGGCCATGGTGATGTTGTTATACTGCAGTACAGGGTCCCATACGCCAGACGTACATGTACAGAGGTATGCTAGGCATGCAAATGCTAGTGGCAGGCCTCAGATGGGAGTGTTGAGCCCCAGATATAGGGGGGTGGGGCATCCCTGATTGTGCCTGGCAGCAGGCGTGGCAGGAGTGAGGTGTGCATCGGGTCACAACACATCACGTGCCCTATTGACATGTGGTGTTCCACGGTGCAATATTAGCAGCCATGCAAATGTACACATCAGTGTTGTATATGTATTGCTCCGGGTGGCACACAGCCCTGGGTAGGGAAGGGGACAAAGGGTGTACCTGTACATGGGGGATGGCTCACCTAAGCATAGATCCCAAAGGGAACATAGATCACAAACACACATCCAATGCTAGCCTGCAGGCACACCCAGTCGCCACTAACACGGTAGGGTGAGAGAAGGTGTACGCAGTGAGGGCGGTGACATGGCAGACATTTAAACAGTGTCATTCTGCAGGTGAGGGTAGCCCAGGGCATACACCAACCATGAGACAATGTATTGTGGAGGCAAGAGCCAGGTGAGCACAATTAGACAGGTTAAGCAACGTAGTCCAGTAGTGGAAACAGCAATGCAGGGCTAAGACATCTTGGTATCCCAAACGGGATAACCAGAACCTACAAGGCAAGTAGCAGGGTCAGAGGGGAGAATGCAACCTGTGATGATCCCAACTACTACAGCTGTCACTTGGAGACCAACCGTACAAACCACGGGCAAGGGCCCAAACATTTCCCATGGCCTAGGAATGGAATGACGTCAGGAAGCACGTTACAACACACGTCACCTATGTATGATCCCTCAGGGGGAAGAGGGCAGGTGTCTGTGACACAGTTCCAAAGGGAGGAGGAGATCCCTAGTGGGCAAATTAGCAGTTTGCTCTCATCAAGCCCCAGGCCAGATGTTCCTGGATGTATACCACCCCCTGGGTCGCACAGCACAGAGGGGGAGCTAGCAGTTGCATTTGGCACACGAACATCAGTATCTCCTGGTCATGTCAGGGAATGTGCCTTTGCCAGGAGCAATGTATATCATCTGTAGTGGGTGTGGTGGGTCAAATTGTAGAATGTGTCTCTGCCTTCTATAGGCCATTGTGGACGCCAGGGGAAGGTGAGCACAACCTCACCTGTCCATACAGCCATTGGTCACATGCTGGACCTGTATGAGACTGCTGTTCACCTTCCTGACTACCATGCCGCATGGCATCACAAGCTCTTCCCCAGCGGATGAGCGCAACTGTACATACATGCTTGACTGGGCATGTTACAGTGAGTGTGAACTGCTTTGTTCAGGTGAACTGACTGGAACTGCAATGTCACGAGGGTGAGGAATAGGCTGCTGCTGTAGCAGTTTTCCGTTTCCTTTGGGAGATGTGTGTTTGGGATGTTGGATCTTTTGTCTGTTTGGGGTTAGGGGAACCTATACCAGGTCTGCCTGTATACCTGGTGACCCCAAAACACAACTTATGCTCATCACATGTTACCTGTGTGATGCCATACAGTTTGGACTGCATTTAGTGTCCCCCACAACCACATCACCTGATGGCCGCATCCACAATGCTGATGCAAGGACACGTAATATGGCCCACCGCCCCTAATGGCCGGCCGCCTCAGACGGCTGTGCTGCAGGAATATACATGTGCAGGACAGCGTCACCACTCTGTCTGTATGTCACACAGCCAACCCTAGTTGTGGGCATGCACGTGACCACAGGGTAGTGTTTCCACCCCAACCAGGGTAGAGGTACATCTGATCGTGTCTAGTGTGGACATAGTGATCTCTGTGTGTATGAGGCACTGTGAACGATAATGTCGTATATGATGCTGTGTGGACACCTGTTGATAAAGGCTATGTTGGATGGGGCCATTATGACGTTGCCTATCAAACATAGGTTAGGCCTTTGTATGTGAACCGTGATTCCCGCTGCCCCAGGGGACAGTTGCCACAATGTAGCAATGCCACATGGGTGTGCTACAGCCATGAGGCTTACATTGACCTGTTATATGTCCTTCATTTGGTGTTCCCCCACACAATGAGGCACCAGACGCATCAGTACTGTGACATCTGCATCTGTAGGTGTTAACACTCTCTGGGCTGTCAGGCTGTGTGTAACATTGTCATTAGGCAACAAAGGCACAAACATTATGTAACGCAAATGTGTACTGTATAATGTGGACACGCATATCACAGCTGTAGAGGGTATGCTGTCACATACACCACAGACACACCCCTGAGATGGATTTGAGGTGTGTGTGTTGTGGCTGTGACAGCCACGCCCCTCCACATCTCCCTCTCAGCTGTGCACATGTGTGTGGGCAAACACACTGCACAGTAAACATAGGGGATGTATAACCGGAGACAGAGTAATAGCTCAGTGGTACTGCTACGACACACCAATTGTGTGTCCTGATATATAGTTTGCTGTGCATGTGTGGCTCACACTTTGATTCCACTGCCAGCACTGTGGTGCACATACTGCACGCTGACGTGTCTCACAATGATAGCTTCTGTAACACCACGTGTCTGTGTGTGGCTTTTTTAATATTGACAGTCCCGCCACAGGGTGCACACCTGATAGCCTATGTACACACAGCATAGTGATGGGTCATGGTAAGATTGTTCATTACCCACCTTCATTGTCGCGTTGTGATGCAGCACCACGGGCCCGCAGCTCAGCTAGTAGCACATCCTCCCCTGTTTCGTTGCAGCCTGGTGCTGCTGCAGCAGCTCCTGCTGCAGACAACATTGGTGGTGTGGGGCTCCGTGGAGGCCCCATGTGACCCTCACGGGGACCTGGGCTCTCCCCCTGGGGAAGAAACCCCACATCGGCTACAGTATCAGGGCCCTCTGTTTTAGCTGCCTGCCACACCTCCTCTTCCCCCTCCTCCTGCCCCAGCTCCTCCTCCTCCTCCTCGTCCTCCTCCTGCTCCGCATGTGTCGGCAATGTACCATAGTCACCTGTATTGTGTGCAAACACAGATAAAAACAGATGTGTCAGCTGTACAGCAACATCTATGTGTGTGATCCATACCACACATATGTGATATTCTGGGGACTCTGAATGTGTGCTGCATACAGGGCCCCCACATACCCACATACCTATCGCCCAACACCATGTACCTGTGTCAGGGAAACTGTTTTGGGAGTCAGCCGTGCACGGCCTGTGTGGCCTCCATGTTTGACTATATCCTCATATGTGCATTTATCCAGCAGTCCATCCCACACCCCATGTGGCTAACGTATGTGCAGACAGGGCTACACAGCACCAACAGGTACACCATCCATGATAGTTTCGGTGTGAGTGTGCATGCCATTGCACACGGCAGATTCCCATGGGACATACTGTCTCCCCAGTGCTACATGTGTTTGCCACGAAGCTACAATGTAGGGAGCTACCACTGCAGAGTATCTGGGGACAATTGACAGGCACATGTATCAGTGTGCGTAGAGTATGTCAGATACAAAGGAAACAGTCACAGACAAATGCACAATGACAGATGAGGTGACATAGGGCAGTGATGGTGGAGTTGGTTAGGGGCTGCTACACCATGACATGTCTGGAACTGTTTCAGACACTGCTGGGATGTGTAACACATGTTGTATGTGTCCCTGTATCCTAAATGGGGGCCATGGGTAAACACGCCAATACAGGACTAGCTGCAGCTGAGAGGGTCCACAACATATCTCAGTGCGGACATATGTCATTGTCACAGCACAGGTCATGTGTTGCTGCAGCCACAGGGTCAGGGGAAGGGTGACACATCTGCCCTTCAGTTGTGTGCATACGTGTATTGACACACCTGGCCAATACTTTTCCCATAACATGTGTCAGGGAATATCTATGCCCGCACTGCTGTACTGGCTGCCTGCTGTGCTGGCAGGTGTGGATACTTGGCTACCCATGACGCACCACCACCCATACTCTGTGCTGTCCCCGTCCCCCACAACAGTCACATGTCACCACATTTGACTGACCATGTACATGTGTGACTGTGAGGTAGGGGAGGGTGATAGCACAGGCACAGATTGCACGTGATTGGGTATGTGCATTACCTCTACACATGCCACAGATACATGACCCACATGATGCATAGTCCTGTGGAAACTACCCTCTCCGACGTTGATTGGGATCTGTGTGATGGATGTTCTGTACCTGAAACCTTGGGGGTGGGGGTGCACCGTCAGGGTACAGTCATTGGCCATGCGGCTGACAGCAAATCATAGCCTATGTAGGATACGTGACATCTGTGTATCACACAGCTATATATTTGTCCCTCTGGGTATTGCATCTCGTGGTGTTTTTGTGGTGTGACATGGGGGGGGGGGAATTGTGACGTGATTGCACACACAAATACCATGTGGACAAATGGGGTCCAGGTGTAAGGTTCTGTTCATGCAGGTGCATGCATGCTTTCCTATAGTTACAACACGGAACACATGTCCAATCAGCTGACACGCCTCACCTTGGGAGAGGGGGATGGCTGGGACACTGATGGACCACAGCACATCAAGGGGCAGACTGCCCAATGCAGGGGCAGCTTGCGAAACACGGAGAGCCAGAGAGACAGAGGGTGAGTGGCAGGGAGGCAGGGGAGCAGAAAACGGGGATGTGAAACAACGTGAAGGCCAGGGACATGCACATTTTGCTGTAACATGTGGCTTCTTAGGGCAAGCACTGGCCAGCAGCATTCATAGGGCACTGTACTCGCAAACACACCAGCATTTTTCCAGGGTGATTCTGTGACTGACAGGACCATCCGGAACAACGTGAGGTGTGTGCACTGAGAGACACAAGAATGATGCCTGGGCCTCTGGGGGGAACAGCTGACCCATGGGGAGGTGGGCAGAGTGGCCACAGATATGCGTGGACTCCCCATGGCAAGGTACATGGTGTCCCTCATCCCAGTGACAGTTTCAAGTGGCAGCCCGGTTGGCTGACCGCTGTGTTTGACCTAATCACAATCAGCCATTGTGAGGGCAGGTGGCTGCAGGCTGACGTGGGTTGGGACATACCCAGATAATATCAACGGACATCTGGGAGATGTACCATGTACTCTTGTGTGCGTGACACAACATATCTATATGGGGGAGATATCATCCAGGGGGAATCTGAGTGTCGTACGTGTGAGGCACGGTTCAGGGACACCCCTCATACAATTGACCTGTGTCATCCACTACTTGCATACACACACAGGTGGGAGAGGGGTACCAACACTGCATGTCATAGATGTTCACACACAGATGACATCATGTCTCATCCAGATCTCACATCTGCTAGCAATAACCTTCCCAAAGGGTAGTGAGACCTGCAAACAGTCCAGCTGTACTGATGGCATAGTTACCCTGTAGTGAGCTCAGAGATCCCATAGATGCGGGTGCAATACATGGCCAGAGGTTGGTGCGATCATGGGAAACCCCCGGGGTTGATATACCCTTGGCTTCCCAATGGGCAATGATTGTGTTGCAGGACAAAGGGTTTGCAGAACCTGTCTGACTGTCAGAGATTGGTACGGCAAGGCCTGGATGTTCCTCCACTATCCTCATACGTCTGCTGTGTGTGTACCTGCCTGCAGGGCTCCTGACAAAGGACACATGACGCTGCTGGGTACCTGGGTTACAGTACAGGTACATTATAGTCTGTTCCCCATGTTTACAATACTCTATACAAAACAAACACATGACGGATTGTTAAATACCGTTTGGAGGGACATTTCTGTATACTGCATTTGTGGTGACCATTTCCCTTTGCCCCTACCCTGGCCAATATATATTCCATGACAACTGTCCCATGACCCCATGTGGTGGGAGACATTAATCACCATCTACATATGATTACTCGGACCGCCTTATCGTTCCACCTTCAGGGATACAACCCAAAACACAGTGCGCAACACATCTCAGAGCCTCATGGTTCCGGAGATAGTGGTGGCACTGTGTCTATGTGTTGGACACCATAGGGTATGATGGGGTGTGCACACAGCCTCAGACACCAGGCTAAGGACATTCTTGGACTGGGGAGATAATTATGTGTGTGCATCTGCAAATGTCAGCTGTGTACACATTGGTCATATCAGGGAGGTTATGAGATGTGATGGATATGCGTGACATACATACCTGCATGTGGTTCTGCAGTATCCAGCAGCGCAGGCAGCCCATAGGTGTACACCGGACCCAGGCGTTCGGCCAGCTGTTGCTCGAGGGCCGTCAGCATGGCTGGTAGGGGGCCCCCCCCTCCTGTACCCCTAGCATGTTGTTCTTCGGCACAGAGGTGCTGCCGTACACCTCTTTTGATGTCTGAAAATCTTTTTTTCAGGCTATCGATATCCCGTAGGGGGCCCCCTGCCTCGGCGACCCCTTGCTGGACCTCCTCCCACACTGCCTGACGCCCTGCTGTGTCTGTCCGTGTGCTCTGTCGGCCAAACAGAACCTCGTAGTTTTCAAGGACCAGGGAGAGGAGGTTGTGGTTCTCAGCGTCTGTGAACCTTATTGCCCTCCTCCTGAGGGCCTCAGACACAGGGACACGCTTCCTCTTCCCAGTGTGCCTGCTGGGAGCGGGCTGGGCAGGTACTGATGGCCCTGGTGCTGCCCCCACCTCCACAGGTCCCTCAGTCCCCGCAGGCCCTGCCACCAGTGGTACTGGCGGCACCACCTCACCTGCATGGAAACCGGGCTCAGCCTCCCCACCCTCAGCCTCCCTCTCACCCTCTCTCTGTCCCTCTCTGTCTCTGTCCCTCCCTGCCTATCCCTATTCCTCTCTCTACCACTCTCTGTCCCTCCCTCCCTCTCCCTATCCCTCTCTCTACCCCTCTGTGTCTCCCTCTCGCTCCCCCTCCCCCTCTGGCTCCGACTCTGTCTCTCCATCGCCCTCCTCCCTCCTCTCTGCTCCCCACTCACCTCCCCACTCGTCTCCCCACCGCACCTCACCCCCTCTGTCCCTCCCACAACAGGCACTTGACAGACACAGCAACCACGACCCCAGCACAGGGCACACAGCACAGGAACAGAACAGTCAACAACACAATACACAGACAAGTTAACACACACAATGACAGACTACAGATATGGGTACTTATCATACAACACGGGAAAATATGGCTACACAAATGACACAGACCCACCTCTCACTACACCGCCTCTCAAGTACAACACCTCTCTCTACAATCGCTCTAGCTCCTCAACCAACCCTCAACGTTTGGCTTGCGTTTGGGTGCATTTGTAGTTTTTTGGACGGAGCATACGTTGCGCATGCGTCACTGTGCGACGGCGCTGCTTGTGCGACGCGCATGGTTATGCGTTTCGCTCTACGGTTGTGTGTGCGACGCGCAGGCGCAACTCTTAGCGCATGGCCGTTTGTGTGTGGATCATGACGTCGCGGCAACGCATACGCCCATGCGTAACGGGGTTCACATGGGCTCCGCGCACACACAAATGCACATGCACCCCAATTGGCACATGCGCGTCGCAGTCATACACACGCACACGTGACAACATTTGCACATGCGTGGCACGCACAGACAGATGCCGATGCGTGACGTCCTGCGCATGCGCACCGCGCACAAGCGGCGCGGTAATGAAACACGGGAAATAACAGTAACCTGTATAAAAGGAGACTGCTGAGTCGGAAACATTGAGGGTGTTTTTGTAGGCGCGGCGTGTGTTTGTTTGGAGAATCTGAGAGCAGGTGTTGTGAGCCATATTGTGGGATTTGTTTGTTGTCTTTGTTGTTTGTTGTGGTTTGCCATTTGTCCAGTGTTTAGGGAAGTGTGTGTGTGTGTGTGTGTCTGTGTGTGTGTCTGTGTGTGTGTCTGTGCGTGTCTGTGTGTTTGTGCTTGTGTAGTCACAGAGGGGCTTACATGGAGGACATAATAGTTGTTGCATGTGCCCGAAGACGTGGGCAGATGCTGCGGTTGCTGGACAGGGGAGATGATGTCCATGGGGCTGTGGCACAGGGCATGGGTGTGGACCCGCAGCAACTCAGACCTGCTGCTGTGGTGGCTGGCCAGAGAGGTGCTGTGCGGGGACGGCACAGACGGCGTGCTGAGGTGCAGGCTCGGCAGATGCGGCTCTATAGGCCCAGGGCCCAGCTCCAGGGCATGCGTGAGGACCAGGTCATCTCCCTGTACCGACTGAGCACAAGGGCTATTAGGGGGCTGTATGAGGATCTGAGACCTGACCTCGAGCCCCTGTCTAGCCGGTCCCATGCCATACCAGGTGTAGTCAAGCTCCTTGCTGCCTTACATTTCTTTGCCTCTGGCTGTTTCCAGTCATCTGTGGCCGCAGTGGGTGGCATGAGCCGCCCCACCTTCTCACGCTGTCTCCACCAAGTACTGCGTGCTATGGTCAGCCGGGTGGGGGATTACATAGGCCTTCCCCACAGTAGGCAACAATGGGGGACCCTGAACCAGGCCTTTGAGGCTTTAGCCGGGATACCACACGTGATGGGAGCTATTGATTGCACACATGTTGCCCTGGTCCCGCCCAGAGACAGGGAGGTGGTGTTCCGCAACCGCAAACACTACCATTCCCTGAATGTTCAGGTTGTATGTGATGCTAATCTGCATATTCTGAATGTGGTCCCAAGGTTTCCAGGGTCCACCCATGACTCCTATATCCTGCATCGCTCAGCACTATTTAGGGAATTTGAGGATGGACAGTACGGTGACTGTATATTGCTGGGTGAGTATCTCCATATATATCTTCTATGATTAGTCATATATGTATGTGTTTCCGTAACATCACCCATGTGTTGCAGTATTTGCCCACTGTGCAATAGCAACATGAACTCACATTCAGCAAACCGAAAAATGTTGTGACGTTACCTAATTACAGGACTGTAGACATTGTTTAACAGGGGACATGAGTAGCCATGTCACATCCATTTCGAAGCCATATGTGATGTAGAGATGTTGGTGGTGTTACGGAACATATGCACCTGTTCAGATGTGTGTCTCGGGTGTGTATTGCTACTTGCGTCTCTATTCCCTCTGGACACAGGTATTGGGGGGGGCATTCGCACCCACCTGTGTATGGATGGGTTTAGATTGTACCTGTGTTAGGTCATGTCAGATGTGTGTTATTTACAATCCATGCTCCTAATGCTTGTCATGTGCGTGTGAGGGCCACACACTCAAGCAGTCATGGGTTTGTCAGCTGTTGTTTGCTGGACAGGAGGGGGAGGGGGTTGACAACATATGATGCATGTTCCTTGCCTTTGCTATTGGGTGTACTTTTTGGCATAGCTGGGGAAATGCTTTTGTCCTCTGCCATTACAGGGGTGGGGTCGAGTCTAGGGTTAGCAGTACCTTTGTCCACTGCACATGTGCAGTGCCTAGGCGTCATTGTCCGTGATTCTCCTGATGTGACTCATCATTTGGGAGAGGTGACAGCAAGGACATGGGCCTATGTTGTGGCCTGACATAGGGGTATTGGTGGGACATACACAGGAACGTTGTCATACTCAGTAGCTGTGATGTTTTACAACTCATGTGGCCTACAATGTTAAATTCAGTGGAGCGCAGCTTAACAAGGATGGAACGGTGATGGTACAGTAGACATGGTGTGTACTGAGATGGTTTGTGGACAGCAGTCAACAGCATTTTGCGTTACACTGCTATATGTAGATATGGAGAACTTTGAGGACATGGGGTGTCAAGGTGATATTGTGTTCATCCTGGCTGACATCACAGTCAGACATGTTGTCTGTGTGCGCCTACATTGGCTCAGCACACATTATTGTGCTCTTTAATTTGCTAACATATATTGTTTGTATGTGTCATGTGTGTTTGTTGCGTAGTCTACCATTGATGGTGATGGTGTCGGTGATGAGAACATGAGCCACAAGACAGGGCACGTGTGCTCAACATAGGGGGTTTTTTGGGGGACAAGGTGGGATTGTGTTGTTCTCTGACATGTCTCTACTGACTTCACAGGGCATTTGTTGTGTGTCTATCACAAAAGGTGTTGTTCGGTCTGGTGGATATTTGTGATGTCAAATATGTCTTTCCTGATGTGCTGTGGGTTGTCTCTCTCGTCTATACGTCTGTCAATTGATGGTGTTATGCGCTCATTCATTCACATGCAACATTCTTCTCTGCAGGTGATGCAGGATATGGGTGTCGGCCCTGGCTCATGACACCTGTGCGTCAACCACGGACACGTGCAGAGCGGAGGTACAATGAGGCCCACGCATCCAGCCGCTCAGTCATAGAACGCACCTTTGGCGTGTTGAAAAGTCGCTTCAGGTGTCTGGATAGAACAGGTGGGGCCTTACAATATTCGCCAATGACTGTTGCAGAGATTATCGTTGCTTGTTGCATCCTGCACAACATTGCTCTGAGGCATGATATCCCTGCAGAGATTAATGAGGATGTGGAGGAGGATCCACCGTGCCCCCCTGTACGTGCCTGTGGTGACACACAGGCAGGCACTACGGTCAAGCGTCGATTGATTGCAGACAGATTCACTGGTATGTATTGCACATCTACCCACATATATGTGCTGTTGTGTGCGTGTGAGGTTTATAAAGGGTGATGTTTTGACCATTTAGCATTCAGATGCAACACTGCATTGTCCTTTTGGTAAACATCCATCATAACATGTAGTCATGGGTGTGTGATGGACAATGTGGACAGAGCACAGTAGCAGCTGTTGGTGTATTGGGTCAGTGGGTGTTGCTACACCTTTCAGAGCTTTTGGGGGTCACAGTACCAGTTAGTGGTTTTTTGTGATAGCAACTGCTGTGCAGACACAGTTATTTGTTGTTCTTGTGTGTGAGGAGCCCGGTGTCTGGCAGATGGTAAGGGGTTTTGTGTGATAGGGGGGCCCATGTTTGTGGAGAGCTTTCATGCGGGCTCTTTGTTTGTGTAGTACAATCTGTGGGTGCTTGTGTGTGTATGTTCTGCTCCTGTCAGCTTGCTATGTCTGTATGTTGGATATTTTCAATGCAATATGTCAGACATAGCACAGTACACATGCGCCTGATAACGTTCCAATGGTGTTATTGATAACGTGTCACGTGTATTGCTGCAACAG
This sequence comes from Ichthyophis bannanicus, assembly GCA_033557465.1. Classification (NCBI taxonomy): domain Eukaryota; kingdom Metazoa; phylum Chordata; class Amphibia; order Gymnophiona; family Ichthyophiidae; genus Ichthyophis; species Ichthyophis bannanicus. The sequence goes on from CM066033.1 coordinate 571,636,651, forward strand.
CACAGTGTGTGGTAAGGTATGCCTCATCAGGTGTCACAGACATGGATATGGTGAATTATGTGGACATGTGCAGTGTGCAGCCAGGGGGCCATATGATTGCTACAGTCCATTTGTGGTGGAGTCATGCATTGCATTATATTACATGTACACATATACAGATGTGCAGTGGCTCAGATCCTCAATGGGTGGATTTCATTAGGCAACTGTGACGCTGGATGTGTTGGGCCTTGCAGTTTTTTGGGGTTTTCCATTTTGGGGGTGGCATATGTAGTTGATAGTATCTCTACATCTGCCTCATGCCTCTGGGACATGCTGTGTGTATGGCAGGAGAGCACAGTACAGAGACACGGATACCTTGAGGACACTAGCAAGGGATGTTATATCCACATACACACACAGACCTATGTGGTGGTTATTTGGGCCAGTGAGACATCGAAACTATCCTTGGGTGGACATTCTCACAGTTACACAATGGGTTAACATGCAACGATCATGGTCAGGTGACATACAGACATGGGGGTTATTTTGGACAGACATGGTGCTGACATTGCCATGTATTTCGGCACATGATAAGCACACAACTGTCATTATTCTTTGCTGGGGGAGATGTACACTGCATAATATGCATCTACACAGTGGATACAGGTGGTATTGAGGCATATTTCCAGGTGACAGAGGTATTTACACTGTGCTACAAGACAAAATTGGAGGGTACTACACACAGAGAGGGGGTGTTGGTCTCAACATGGGAGACACAGACGTATAGTGTGACCTTGGGATGCGTCACCAACATGGTGTGTCCATCCACCTGTTTTGGCACGTGTGTGGGACAGCAGGAGGGGGGGAGGCATCTGAGGGATGTGGGGGGGCCTTGGAATTAGCATCGCACATGTACATGGTGCCTCTCCCATGTGCAAGATCTGTGCAGTGTGAGGGTGCACAGTCCGTTGTTGGTTCATGTTTTGGTGTATTACAGCTAGGGACAGTATGTTGCAGTGTGGCGTTCCCCGCTGGAACCTGACAAGGTTGTTTTTTCTTTCCACTACACAGGACATACGTGATGACACTGCTGTCGGTGTGTGTCACTGGCACATGGCAGAACATCAGCCGAGATGCTGGAGTCCAGGGTGTGTAGAGCTACAGATACATTGTATGTGTGTGATGTCAGGTGGACAACATCTAGCCTGTTATGTATCATATTTTGCAGCTGGTGTTGTTAACGTATATTCTGTGAGCCGCTCTCACCCATATTTTGCTGTTGTCACACATCTCCACGTGCGGTTGTGTCCATTATTTGTGCTGTAAAGGGTTTTCGGCTAGATTTACACCAGATCCACATGTGGGCCTTGATTGGCTTGTTTGGCGGAACCTACACCTGCTGCCTCCACCATCTTAGTTAGATAGGCCATCATCAGGGTGTCATTGCATGTGACTCGACCATTATTTGCACAAATTAGCGCTTGGCCACAGACAGGCTACGTATTACAGCTGTCACATTGTACGACGCATATTGTGTGGGTGGGTGTTTATGGGTTGACTATGTGGTGCTGCATTGTACAAGCATGATACATTGTCATGTGCTGTGATGGGTGTGGGCACCTGGGGGGCATTGTGGGGTTTGATACCTGTTCACCTTTTCATCATCGTCCACGTTTCTGGTGAGCAGAGTTGTGTCTTGTGTTATGTGGGACTGGTGTTGAGCAACAGTTTATTCTCTCTTACATAGGCATGATGTGGAGATCCCTCATGTGTGACTTTACATGTTGGTTCTACTGGTTGGCCTGACATCGTCTCCGTTCGCTGTGACCTGGTGTGGATATGCAGCAGTTGATGGAATTGATGAGGGACACATGATGGACACATAGGTTAGGTTACACCTTTGTTTTTTTGTGATTACATCTGGCTGTACCTGTTGTGGGGTATCAGTTCATCTCATGGACATGTAATGTTGCATCTCTGTAGACACAAACAGATGCATATAGTGTGTAGCTGTGAGATGCCTGCGTGACATGGTATTTAACATACCCATCTCCATGTGACACCCGTGTCTGCAGCAACATGTACTTTTCCTTCCCATTTGTGTTTTATTTGATGTGCATATCCTCTCATGTTTGCATTTGCATCACTTTAATCTGAAATTTGTGCATTGTGGCAATTTGTGCTGTTGTTGCAGGGTTACTAATATTGGCCATACCTATCCTTTCTTTGCACAGGGCAGTGGACATGACGGACCCATTTCCTCCAGTGCATCTCGGCTCCCCATCCAACACCTGTTGTGTGACAGTGCACCATGTTATTGTTTCCTGGGAAATCTCCCATTTGATGTTTGACTTCTGTGAGTGGAACACAGGCCTGTGCTGGACATTATCGCTCTTGGACTGCTGGTTTGACCATGACAGACATGTACAGCACACAGTTTGTGCCATGCTGTAGCTGAGAGTCCTGCTGATTGCAGGGACACAGATGAACTTCCAGGGACTGTGCCATATTGGCATGTGACACTTTACTATGCATGCCCATGTTTGCATGGGATGTTTGTAAGTGATATTTTGGATGTCAGGGAACCTTTGTTTTTGGTACAGTTTGCGCATCAGGGACTGACATCATCTGTGTCGTTTGGACATTCCTCACAGGTTGTTTAGTGCACAGCTTTGGCCCATGTCTGTGACATGGCACACAGGATACCCTGATCTGTTTATTTGAACTGTAGCATACAGCCGTGATTGTGCCAGGGGGGGACAGTTACAACGTTCCAATTGTCTATGTCCACCTGCCACACACCTGGACATGCTACATGTTTTGCCAATAACACACGGTCATGCCCACCACCATCCTTGATTGATGTGTGGAGGTGGCAATGGGGTTGACATTCATGTGTGGCATCACTGTACCATGTTAGTGTCCGGCTGGTGCTTGTGCATCGGAGTGACTATGTTTGTGAGCCACAACAGGTGGAACTATGGCCTCGGTGTGGTGCGCTGTGAGATTATTTTCCATCCTTTGCATATTAACATGCTGATTATTGTTTTTGTTTGATGTTCAGACATGACACTCTGCATGTATGGCCACACCTTGCATTGCACGTCTGCACAGTCCTGTGTTACCCCCTGCATTTACCACACTTTCATTAGGACATTATATTTGGGGTGTATTAGTGTGGGTGTCCATTTTCGTACTACACATCTGCATTCCATGGAACCTGCTATATGTGGCCAGGGACTGTGTAACCAACAGACAATGCAAGGGAACCTCCTGCATGGTTTTATGTCTACACAATTCAGCCGGTTGTGTGGTTTGTATTCACTCTGTGTTCATGTGTCCCTGCTACCTGTTAGCATATAGTCAGTAAGCTTGAGATGATATTTGGGGTGTACATTGACGCATTGCTGATGTGGTGATCAGCCATTATGTGGGAGTTCTGACATTCGTTTGCAGATGTGTTTGTCACATTACAACATCTTGTCATCATATGATTTGTTCATTTGGTGACCTCCTCTGTTGCATGAGGGCTATGTTTGGGGGGGAAATGTTATGTGTTTTGGTTTCTCATCCTGCGACACCTGTAGTCTACATGCACTCATATGTGAGTGACACATTGTGTGCATGCAGCATCTGCTGTGGTGTGTGGCCCTGCTACACAGTGCATATCATGCACCTGATGAACATTTTCTCTCGTGCCATTATGTTTTGCTCTGGAGTTGACCTTCGCGTGGCATGTGCATTTTGACCTTGTTGACTGTGTTCCCATCATTTGCCAGGGTGGGACCCACCTTGCAATTCTGGTTACACTGTGTATGGTATGTATGAGACGTGTTAGAGAAATAAATATGTTCATTGTTCAGACATGTGTCTCTTTCTCTGCTTTATCTCTGTGACATACATGCAGTACAATGTTTAACATTCCATCACACATGACTCCTTGGGACCATGGGAATCCAGGGTTTTCTTGCACATGTACCTCCAGTGACTTGCCACGGGGCGCATGGTGTGCTGTTGTGATATGATGCGTCTTTGCCTTGTGTGCAAGACATTTTTGGGGACACTAGACTGCTCCTCCACTCATGGACCACATTTACACGTGTGTCTATCGATTTGCTGGTAATTTCCATGGACCCCTGTGCTCACATTGGTGTTTGATGACAGCTGTGTATGTGTCTGCAATTTGGCACATCACTGAGTGGTGCACATCCCCATACAAGCCCTCCCTTTGGAATATAATGTCTTGATTTACCTCAGTGTGTTGTTTGTGTATGGTTGGGGGCATGTTTGTTCACACAGTGCTTAGCAGTTTGTCTCACAACATCTTATTTTATTTTGGAATATATGGTAACTGGAACATTATTTAACAGCTGCTTCATCACCTCCACACACACCCTTGTCTGTCATCAGTGTACAGCAAGGTGTTCACTCTGTGTTGTCTAGCCAGCACATATTAGCTGTTACATGGGTCTCTTTCTTAATGTTGTTTGCACAGCACTGCACCTGGGGGTGTGGTCATCTTGAGGTTGAGCAGGTGTGTGCTGCGCCTTTTCTCATGTTGAATTGGCTCCTATCCTGTCCGCAATTGCTGGGCAGCTCCAGCACAGATCAAGCACTGCCCTTGTAGGTTATTTACTTTCCTCTTGTTGTGTTTATTTTTTATGTATTCATTTATGTAGGTGTATGTTGATGCAACATTTCTGCGGGTCATATCAGCATTACATTACAAGTGGGGGGGGGGGGTATTTTACAGGTAGGGCAGGGCCATCCCCAGGGAGGCTACATTGAGGGTGACCGCAGGGCACATAGGACATGCTATGGACATTGACAGATTGTGGACAGTGTCTGATTCGTATAGGGTTGGTTATGTGTAAGGGTTGAGGACTTCCTGGTACTGGATTGTTTTCAGCTGTTTTCTAGAAGATATTTGGTCTGTCTTATTTCCAGGGCAGCTTGGTAGGGTTTTCCGTAAAGATGGAGGCATACAGTTCAGACGCTAGATGTCACGTCCATTGCAGGCATTAGTTTAATTTCAGAGGTACAGTGAGGGGGTTGGAGGCGTCTGGTCTGGTAGTTCTTCCGTGTGCGTTTCATTACTGTTGGGTTGTGCTTTGGTGTGTCTGTGTTTGATGTATGGCTGTGTGGGTGGGTGGGATGGCTTTGCATTTAGTCCGTGCTTCAGGTAGGGGTATGTGTGGGTCGTTCACGATTGGGGTGATGTGGTCTGTTCCTTTTGCATGCTGTATCCACTGCATAACATATCATTGTGTGTGTGTGCATGTGTCCCTGGTACCATATACAGAATGTGATGTGATCTGTACACAGCAGATCACCAGGTGCATTTCTCCATGCTTTCTCCTGTGGGTTTGCCTGTCCTTACAACCAGCACGTGTGTTGTGTGGGTGGCTGGACTGTTTGTGAATGCAGCCTTTGCTATGACGTGGACGTTGTTGTTCTGTGCTACCGTTGGTTGTTTTTGGATTTGTGGGAGTGGTCATCGGTGTGATTCATCTCTGTTCTCTTGGCTGTGTCTGCTTGTGGTACAGATGTCGTTTCCATGTCTTTGGCGGCCAGATGTTGGCAGGTTTGTGATGTAAGCACATTGTACCCTCATCTGAGTTTTGAACCATGGTTCTGTCCATCTTCTGTCTCCCAGCTCTTGTGTCATCCTGCCCTGATGTGCATGCTGCTACAACCCATCCTGCACTCCTACACCTTCCTGCATTTCATCTCTCCATGGTTGCCTCTTGTGTGTGTGCTCTGCATAGCACCGCTGGTCCACTATCATCATGTTTCCTGAGTGCAGTTGAAGCCTGCATAAATAGGCTCCTGTGCCCTGCCCCTTTGAGGCTTTTCTAACCAGGGCTCCACACATCAAACAGTAAGTAAGGTTTTGAGGGTTTCTTTGTTTGGTTTGTTTTTATTACATTGCTAGCTCTCTGACTGGGAGCTCTTAAAAGGGTTTTGTGTATATTTTTAAAAGCAAGGTTACTTCATTTTTGCTGTTTTAGGGGAACTTTAATTGAGCACAGTAGGTTGCTGACTCCAGTGACCTCCTCAGCTTTAAAAGCTGCTAACACCTAATCAGGTGTTAGTGGGCCTGTTTCCTGAGTGCAGTTGAAGCCTGCATAAATAGGCTCCTGTGCCCTGCCCCTTTGAGGCTTTTCTAACCAGGGCTCCACACATCAAACAGTAAGTAAGGTTTTGAGGGTTTCTTTGTTTGGTTTGTTTTTATTACATTGCTAGCTCTCTGACTGGGAGCTCTTAAAAGGGTTTTGTGTATATTTTTAAAAGCAAGGTTACTTCATTTTTGCTGTTTTAGGGGAACTTTAATTGAGCACAGTAGGTTGCTGACTCCAGTGACCTCCTCAGCTTTAGAAGCTGCTAACACCTAATCAGGTGTTAGTGGGCCTGTTTCCTGAGTGCAGTTGAAGCCTGCATAAATAGGCTCCTGTGCCCTGCCCCTTTGAGGCTTTTCTAAACAGGGCTCCACACATCAAACAGTAAGTAAGGTTTTGAGGGTTTCTTTGTTTGGTTTGTTTTTATTACATTGCTAGCTCTCTGACTGGGAGCTCTTAAAAGGGTTTTGTGTATATTTTTAAAAGCAAGGTTACTTCATTTTTGCTGTTTTAGGGGAACTTTAATTGAGCACAGTAGGTTGCTGACTCCAGTGACCTCCTCAGCTTTAGAAGCTGCTAACACCTAATCAGGTGTTAGTGGGCCTGTTTCCTGAGTGCAGTTGAAGCCTGCATAAATAGGCTCCTGTGCCCTGCCCCTTTGAGGCTTTTCTAACCAGGGCTCCACACATCAAACAGTAAGTAAGGTTTTGAGGGTTTCTTTGTTTGGTTTGTTTTTATTACATTGCTAGCTCTCTGACTGGGAGCTCTTAAAAGGGTTTTGTGTATATTTTTAAAAGCAAGGTTACTTCATTTTTGCTGTTTTAGGGGAACTTTAATTGAGCACAGTAGGTTGCTGACTCCAGTGACCTCCTCAGCTTTAGAAGCTGCTAACACCTAATCAGGTGTTAGTGGGCCTGTTTCCTGAGTGCAGTTGAAGCCTGCATAAATAGGCTCCTGTGCCCTGCCCCTTTGAGGCTTTTCTAAACAGGGCTCCACACATCAAACAGTAAGTAAGGTTTTGAGGGTTTCTTTGTTTGGTTTGTTTTTATTACATTGCTAGCTCTCTGACTGGGAGCTCTTAAAAGGGTTTTGTGTACATTTTTAAAAGCAAGGTTACTTCATTTTTGCTGTTTTAGGGGAACTTTAATTGAGCACAGTAGGTTGCTGACTCCAGTGACCTCCTCAGCTTTAGAAGCTGCTAACACCTAATCAGGTGTTAGTGGGCCTGTTTCCTGAGTGCAGTTGAAGCCTGCATAAATAGGCTCCTGTGCCCTGCCCCTTTGAGGCTTTTCTAAACAGGGCTCCACACATCAAACAGTAAGTAAGGTTTTGAGGGTTTCTTTGTTTGGTTTGTTTTTATTACATTGCTAGCTCTCTGACTGGGAGCTCTTAAAAGGGTTTTGTGTATATTTTTAAAAGCAAGGTTACTTCATTTTTGCTGTTTTAGGGGAACTTTAATTGAGCACAGTAGGTTGCTGACTCCAGTGACCTCCTCAGCTTTAGAAGCTGCTAACACCTAATCAGGTGTTAGTGGGCCTGTTTCCTGAGTGCAGTTGAAGCCTGCATAAATAGGCTCCTGTGCCCTGCCCCTTTGAGGCTTTTCTAAACAGGGCTCCACACATCAAACAGTAAGTAAGGTTTTGAGGGTTTCTTTGTTTGGTTTGTTTTTATTACATTGCTAGCTCTCTGACTGGGAGCTCTTAAAAGGGTTTTGTGTATATTTTTAAAAGCAAGGTTACTTCATTTTTGCTGTTTTAGGGGAACTTTAATTGAGCACAGTAGGTTGCTGACTCCAGTGACCTCCTCAGCTTTAGAAGCTGCTAACACCTAATCAGCAAAGTAGTCAAGAAGGCAAAGATTCAAAAGGAGGAGGAAATAGCCAATGCAATAAAATGGGGGGATAAGACATTTTTCAGATATATTAGTGAGAAGAGGAAGAGCAAAAGTGGTATTGTCAGACTCAAGGGTGCAGGGGGGGAATATGTAGAAGCTGATAAGGATAAAGCGGAATTGCTTAACAAATATTTTTGTTCTGTGTTCACAGATGAAGAACCAGGAGCAGGACCTCAGAAAACACCCACAAATAAGAACAGAAGCGAGGGACATCTTGAACTATTTTCAGAAGACTGTGTTCGTGAGAAACTAGCTCAACTTAAAGTAGACAAAGCGATGGGACCGGATGGGATACACCCTAGAATACTGAGGGAACTTGGGGACGTTCTAGCAGCTCCACTGACTGACCTTTTCAATGCCTCGTTGGAGTCAGGAGTGGTGCCAAAGGACTGGAGAGAGGCTCATGTGGTGCCTTTACACAAAAGCGGAAGTAAGGATGTGGTTGAAAACTACAGGCCGGTTAGTTTAACTTCGGTGGTGAGTAAATTATTGGAAACGCTGCTGAAAGAGAAAATAGTGAGGTTTCTGGAGTCCAGCGGATTATAGGATCCGAGGCAGCATGGATTCACCAGAGGCAGGTCTTGTCAGACAAATCTGATTGATTTTTTTGACTGGGTGACCAGGGAGTTGGACCGAGGGAGAGCTCTAGATGTGGTGTATTTGGATTTCCGTAAAGCCTTTGACACTGTTCCTCACAGGCGACTTATAAACAAACTGAGCACCCTAGGGATGGACCCTAAAGTTACTGCTTGGGTTAGAAATTGGTTGGGTGGGAGGCGACAAAGAGTACAAGTAAATGGAGCTCACTCTGAGGAGAAGGATGTTACCAGTGGTGTGCCCCAGGGATCTGTCCTTGGTCCGATTCTTTTTAACATCTTTGTTAGTGATATAGCGGAAGGGCTGTCGGGTAAGGTTTGCCTCTTTGCGGATGATACCAAAATCTGCAATAGAGTAGACACCCAGGAAGGGGTAGATAACATGAGGAGGGATCTAGCTAAGCTTGAAGAATGGTCTAGAATTTGGCAGCTGGGATTTAATGTTAAAAAATGTAAGGTCATGCATTTGGGCTGCAGCAATCCAAGGGAGCAATACAGTATAGGAGGTGAAGTACTTTTGTCCACTAAAGAAGAGCGGGACCTAGGCGTGGTTGTGTCTGATGATCTTAAAGTAGCTAAACAGGTGGAAAAGGCAACAGCAAAAGCTAGAAGGATGCTTGGGTGCATACAGAGAGGAATGGCTAGCAGAAAAAAGGAGGTGATAATGCCTCTGTATAAGTCTTTGGTGCGACCTCATTTGGAGTATGGTGTGCAATTCTGGAGACCGCACCTTCAAAAGGATGTGAACAGGATGGAGTCGGTGCAGAGGGTTGCTACCAAAATGATTAATGGGCTTCATTATAAAGCATATGAGGACAGACTTAAGGATCTTAATATGTACACCTTAGAGGAAAGGCGGGATAGAGGTGATATGATTGAGATGTTTAAATACCTCCGTGGCATAAATGTTCAGGGAGAGAGCCTCTTTCAATTGAAAGCAAGTTCTGCTACGAGGGGACATGGGATGAGGGTGAAGGGAGATAGATTCAGGAGTGATATGCGGAAATATTTCTTTACGGAAAGAGTAGTGGATCCGTGGAATAGTCTCCCAGTGGAGGTGGTAGAGATGAGGACAGTAACTGAATTCAAGAAAGCATGGGACCAACACAGAGGATCTCTAAAGGCAAAAAGTGGACTGTTGTAGTTGTTATGGAAGGACAGACTAGATAGGCCATGTGGTCTTTTTCTGTCGTCATATTTCTATGTTTCTATGAGATTTCACCTGTCGTGCTATTTCAGGCTCATCTGCTGGACACATCTTCACATCGTCTGTCGCACACTATCATGATAGGATGTTACATTACCATCACTCTGTACATAGCTACAGCTAGCCCCAATTTGTGTGTGCATTTCTGTGGATGCCACATGGCCTGGATGTCATTTTTGTACTGCAGCACATGTGATGTCTGTGGTTCATGTCGTTCTGCTTTACGTTTCCTTTCAGATCTGTGCAGTGTTTGGGTTACATGTGAACTCGCCATCACTGACATGGGTGTTTATGATGTGCATTCTGTGACACCCTAAAGGGTGACATACTCCTGTGCACTGGGGTGGGCTTGTGTTTAGCTGGCCTCACAGATTGCTGTCCAATTGCATGCTGTACACAGATGTAGGTAAGCCAGGCTTAGTCCCTGCTCATTTTGACACATGACCCCTTCACGTTCAGTCAGTGCCATGACCATTCTGCTACACTGCTGTTCCATCTTGCATGTCTGCTCACCTACTTTGGATTTCCATGCATTACAATACACAATGGTGCTAGCACTGACTGTGTTTGGTCAATACCCTGCCTCCTACGGCAAACAATATGCACCCTATACACAACATTGTGTGTTTCATTAGTGGACAGTGCACGTTACAATTTGACCTCTGAGGTACCTTGATGGGCGCCTTATGCATTACCTGCTATTACAGTGCTTCCATAGTTCATTTGCTATCAGTAGTAAAAACAATAGATGGTAGCATGGCTCCTAGCTCACTATTCATCATGACAGGTGATGGCTCAACCAGCCTTATTCATTGGACACAGCGGGGGATTAGACCCATGATGCAAGCACCATTGGGCAGTGTGTTCACCCTTCTGCTGTGGCTCTGTTCATTTGGCTTAGATATCAGCACAGCGCCTTTTGCCTCTAACACATTATGTGGGCAATAACTTCATGTCCCTCCTCTGGCAATATTACCTAGGACAGGTGATGCTTTACCCAGCCTTTTCTATTTCTGCACAGCCGTGTATACAACCCCTGATCAATGCACCATTGGTCAGTGTCATCATCATTGTGCTGTGGGTCTGTTCCTGTGCGTACCCATCAATGCGCCACTTCTGCAGGCTACTATTACAGTGCCTCCAAAAGGATATTTTGCAACGCCTCATGCCCATCAGCGCACCGCCTTATGCTGAACATTCGTTCTATGACCCCTAAAATAGTGCCTCGTTGTGGACGAACACTGTGGGTGATTGGGGACATGCTCCCTGCACTATTGTTCAGTGTGTTCACCATTGTGCTACGGCTCAGTTCCTGTGTGTGGACATTTGCGCACAGCCTTATGCCGTTCACAACTAACAGCGCGACGCCTACTGCTGCCAGACCCGCACAAGAGTAACAGCGCGCTGCCTGATGCCGCCCACATTTCCAGCGCATCACCTCATGCCCCCCACATCTGCCAGCGATACGCATAATGACGCTCAAAATTAGTTACTGCCGCACAAACTTTCATGCGCGACGCCTGGAGACGGCCAAAATTAGTGTGCCTCCATAAACTTTCTTGTTCAGCATTACTATTTATGCCTCTGCCAGCCTTTTTGGATTGCACACAATGGGGTATTGAACCCATGGCCCCTGCACCATTGGTTGGTGTCTTGACCTTTGTGCTACGTCTTGGGTCCTGTGTATGGACATTTTCCCACCGCCTCATGCCGTCCACAACTAACACAGCACCACCTACTGCCGCCCAAAATGCAAAAGATGTCCCGCGCACAGCCTAATGCCGCACGAAACGCAAGCGACGTACAGCGCGCCGCATAATGCACCACAGATTTTACAGCGCATAGCCTCATGACACAAAATATTACTTACTTCCGCACAAACGTACCACCGCAACACCCACAGCCGCCCAAATGTGGTATGCCTCCTGAAATGATTTTTCAACATTACTATTCATGCCTCACCCTGCCGCCTTTGGTTGCGCACACTGGGGGATTGAACCCATGGCCCCTGCACCATTAATTTTTGTCTTCACATTGTGCTACGGCTGTGCTCTTCTATGTGCCCGGCAACGCCCCGCTTAGCCTTCCCACGCGCTAATGTGGGACCCGCACATTAGCGCGATGCGCACAGGTACGGTCCTTTTTTCCGTTTTTCGGCCTGGCCCACCCACTCCTTATATGGCACCCGCACACTAACGGGAACCCGCACAGCAATGGTGTTTAGTAAACATGCCCCTAAGTCTTTTCAATTTAAACATTTATATCAATAAATTGATTAAAAGGAATATTTCTTTCTTGAGGGTTTACCCCTCCATTACAAACAATCTGACAAAAAAATAATTTTTGCCTTACATTGGACACTGTTACATGGGTGGCAGCCATGGGGACTACACATTAGTAATGTGCTAACAACAGGGGGATGGATACACACATACCCCTAGATTAGAATGGGCTGATGCACTAATTTCACACTGCAGATACATGCTACCAGCACAAACTATAGTAAGCATGCCCCAAAGAGCTATTTAAAGGACTATTTAAAGTTTAAGGGCCCGATATTCGAAGGGCAGCTACACGGTTTACAGCCCAGTAAACCGTGTAACTGCCACTGAGAAGGATATTCAATGGTGCTAACATGGTTACTGCCACTGAATATCCCCAATTATGGTCCTTACGTGCACTGATGCCAATGACTTAGCATCGGGGCATGTCAGGGACATTCCGGGGAGGAGTGGAGGTAGAAATGATCGATAACCAGGTAGCAGCAATATTGCATGCTGCCCGGTAAGTGACCTGTGCCTAAAAGATAGTCGAGAAAAAAATCTTGACTATTTGGAAGACAACATCATGGCCAACTGACTGGAAAAGGTCTGTGTTTATACCAATTCTAAAGAAAGGTGATCCAACTGACTGTGGAAATTATTGCACAATTGCTCTGATACCACATGACAGCAAGATTTTACTGAAGATTATTCAGCAGAGATTAAACCATACCTGGAACAAGAACTACCTGAAGTGCAAGCAGGTTTCAGGAAAGAACGAGGAACGAGAGACATCATCGTGGGTTTGAGATGGATCCTTGAAAAGACTAAAGAATACCAAAAGGATATCTATTTGTGCTTTATCGACTACAGCAAGGCTTTTGACTGTGTAAACCACAAGAAACTCTGGTCCACATTAAGAAGCATGAGTATATCAGAACACCTGATCATTCTCTTGCATGAACTTTACATTGATCAAGAAGCAACAGTTTGAACGGAACAAGGAGAAACAGAATGGTTTAAAATAAGCAAAGGTGTACGACAAGGCTGCATACTTTCCCACTACCTGTTTAATTTATATGCAGAAAAAATCATCAAAGAAGCAGGATTGTATGAAGATAATAGAGGTGTGAAGATTGGTGGAAGACTCATCAACAACTGTCGCTATGCTGATGATACCACATTACTGGCTGAAAGTGAAGATGATCTGAAACATTTGCGTCTCACAATCAAGGAACATAGTATTAAAATAGGCCTGCATCTTAATGTAAAGAAGACAAAGATCATGACAACTGGCAAAATTAATAAGTTCATCGTTGAAGAAGAAATTGAAATCATGGACAACTTTAACCTGCTTGGATCAACTAATAAAGAAGCAACAAGCAGTCAAGAAATCTGAAGACGCATTGCTCTTGGCAGAATGGCTATGAAAGACCTAGACAAGATTCTCAAGAGCAGAGATGTCTCTCTCCATATAAGATTTGACTCGTTGAAGCCATGGTATTTTCAATAATATCATATGGATACAAAAGCTGGACAGTAAAATGATACATAGGAAGAAAATTGATGCTTTTGAATTATGGTGCTGGCAGTGAATATCGTATATACCATGGACTACCCGAAGAACAAACCAGTCAGTACTAGATCAAGCCTAAACTTTCTTTAGAAGTTCAGATGACGAGACTTTAACTTTCATACTTTGGACACATCATGCGAAAAGAGAGATCATTAGAGAAAGACGGCATGCTTGGCAAGATAAGCTCAACTCAAAAGAGGAAGGCCAGCAATGAGATGGATCAATACAATAACAGCAGCTACGGGTACCAGTCTGTCAACAATGAGCCGCCTGACTGAAGACCGAACACAATTTAGGACAACTATCCAGAGGGTCGCCATGAGTTGACACCATTTTGACGGCACTTAACAACAACGTTTAGGTGCAGGAGCTAAGGGCAGCATGCAATATCACTGTTTCCTGGTTACCTACTGAGGTTTCCGGCATGTGTGGCAATCCCTGGATATTGAATGCCAGGGTTGCATATGACCTGCCTGAGTGAATATCGGGCCCTTAATTTTTAACTTGCCTGAGTTTACTGGGACACTTCCTGTGGAATCTGCCTGCTTCCATTTACATGCCTTTTCAGCACTTGGGCAGCTCATCTCCCCCTGCTGGGGCTTTGTTCAGAAGCTTTTCTCTCTTAGCACATGAGCGCTGACCTTCCATTTGTAGGTTCCTGCTTGGTGACAGCTCCCTCATTGCAAGTCTCTGCTAACTTTTATGCTCTGTTCAGACATTCTCATGTGCCTGTTTAGAATTTAGCTTGTTATTTGTTTATTTTTCCTTAGATCTATATTGTCAGGGTGTGCCGTATCTTCTTTGTGTCTTTTACCCAACTCCTGCTCTCTGCAATACTGTGTTTCCCTTCTTAACACTTAACTTTATTACCCATTCACCCACCCCTCTGCTCTCCCACCTTTGGCTTAACATTCTTTCATAGCCTTCCTCTGCTCATGATGCAATTACTCCTAAACCTACCTCCCCCTTCTTCCTTTCTCTATCTCTGTGGATAAGACTACTTTGTCTTTCATCAGCCCGCAACCTTGGGGTCATCTTTGACCCCTCACACATCCAACTGATTGCTAAAACCTTTCATTTCTTTCTCTATAACATTAGCAAAATTTGCCCTTCTTTCTGAACATTCTACTAAAAAACTTATCCACTCTTTAGTTACCTGTCGCCTAGACTATTGCAACCTCCTCATTGCTGGTCTCCCTCTGAGTCATCTCTCTCCCCTTCAGTCTGTTCAGAATTCAGCTGCACAGCTAATCTTCCACCAGCTCCGTTATACTCATATAACCCCTCTTCTCAAGTCACTTCTTTGGCTCCCCTTCCATTTCCGTATCCAATTCAAACTTCTTTTGACCTATAAATGCATTCATTCTGCTGTTCCCCACTGCCTTTCCTATCTCCTCTCCCACTACACCCCTCCTCATAAACTCCGCTTTTCTACTGGCTTGTTTCTCTCTATGCTCTTTTCTTCCACTGCCAACTCCAGACGTTTATCCTTTAACCTTGCTGCTACCTATGCCTGGAACAAACTGCCCGAATCTGTATGTCAGGCTTCATTTCTGCCCTTTTCAAATCCATGCTAAAAACTCTCTCCTCTTTGAAGCTACTTTTGGATCCTGATCCCTTGTTCTCCTATTTGTCTCTTTGCCTTTCCTTGGTTGTACTCTTGTTCTCAGCTGTTGTTGTCTGTCCTGATTAAATTGTAAGCTCTGAAGAGCAGGGACTGTCTTTTTATATGCATCTGCACAGCCCTGCATACACCTTGTAGCACTTGTGAGAGATAGTGAGTGATAGCTACCTCCTATGACCCTATTAGGCGGCTGCCTAGAGTGTTAAGATTTAAGTTGCCTTTAATACAAAAAGAGTCTTGTAGTCAAGTGGTAAGGCAAAAGTAATATTAGGGCTTTATTCCCTGCCCTGATGGGATATTCCTGGGATACAACAAACAATATGAAACAAAAGAACTGCTGCACAGAAAAATATCTTCTTTCCTTCAGGCACCATCAGCTGGTTGCTTTGCACACGCTCAACATAAAGATACAATATCGTCAGATAAACAAATTGTACAATCCATGGGCACAGGGTCAGAATTATAGCTGCTGTTCTCCCACTGCATTAACTCAGAGTCACTTACAATTGCATATGGGTCACACTCTTCACAGCTGCTGTCTTCCTTAAAACTCTCCTGTGAGTCATGGGCTAACATTTCTAGAAAGGTCTCTTTAAATCCAGGGCTCTGAATGCCCGGTATATTAAAAGCTTCTTTCTGGCTTTCCCTTCTTCTCCATGCTGGTGGAATTACTGTATAACTTTCAGTATCAAAGTTACTTCTGGTGCCACGCCCTTGCCTTTCAAACCAAACAAAACTTCTTGCCTTTTCTTTAGCAGAGCTAGGTTCCCACCTCTTAGCTGTGGTTCTGTCTCTTATATCTGGGCTTCTGGCAGCTCTCTCCTGGGCTCTGCAACCACCAGGAATCCTAGCAGG
Source organism: Ichthyophis bannanicus (assembly GCA_033557465.1). NCBI lineage: Eukaryota > Metazoa > Chordata > Amphibia > Gymnophiona > Ichthyophiidae > Ichthyophis > Ichthyophis bannanicus. Next base: position 571,652,761 of record CM066033.1, read on the forward strand.
GTCCTGGGCATGGTGCTGGCTGTTTCCTGCTCTGCTGCCACACCTACTGTTTCCTTCCCTTAGTGGGTTTCCTCCAGCATGACGTGTGTTCACTGGATGCTGGCTTAGTCCTCCCAGGTCGCTGCCCCTACTGGCCTTCCATGGTTCTACCCTGCAGCTTTTATCCTTGTTCTCTTTGCATGCTGCCTGGGTTTCTGAGAACAGGTGTTCCTGATTAGCCTTCCTGCTTCTAGCTACGTCAGGACTAGTGCAAGGACATTTTACTCTAATGCCTTTCTACTTTTCTTGTGCTGAGTTTGTTTGCTGCTCAGCTAATTCTACATGTGCTGAGTTTGTCTACTGCTCAGCTAATTCTACATGAGCTGGGTTTGTTTGCTGCTCAGCTAATTCTACATGAGCTGAGTTTGTCTGCTGCCCAGCTGATTCTGAGGTAAGTTCCTTACTTTCCCCTAACTCCATGGGCTCTGTGCCAGCTGCTGTGTCACACACTATATAAATGAATAATAGTAGTAGTAATAGGTGCACCTGAACTCGCTAGGACTTTTCTCCTCCCTCTCCACCTTACTCCTTTGATTTGTATTCTCTTCTCTTCTGCCTCTCTTATGGCTCCACATCACTTTATGTTCTTGATGTTGACTCTTCCTAATCTTTTCCCCTCATTTTGACAATTCCATGGCCCTCCTTCTCATTATCCATTCCTTATTGTCCCTCCCTCCCATACCATTTTGTCATCTATCTTATCATCTGCCCTTGAGCTTCACCATTTTCTTCCGCTCATTCAGCCATCTCTACTCTCACTGAGGGAACCTCATCCTCGCTTCCATTGTGCCTCCCTCATTCTCTCTTGCTCCTTCTCCATCTCGTTCTCTCATCTGGATATGTCAACCCCAACCCTGGTCCTCCTCGACTTTTCTCATACGCCCAAGGCAGATCAATGTGTAACCTCTCAAACCTTTTTCATATCCCTCATCTTTCTCCTTCTCTCCCTTTTTCATGCACCTTGTGAAATGCACATTCTGTCTCCAATAATCTTGTCTTCATTCATGATCTCTTCATCTCTAATACTCTGCATCTCCTGGCTCTTACTGAAACTTGGCTTCTCCCTGAAGATTTTTCCCACACACCTCAGTCCATTCACCATGGTGGCAGTGTTGGGTTTCTACTCTCTCAGTCCTGCCAGTTTCAGCCCCTCTTTCTGCTTCTGTCTAATTCCTTTGTTTACTTTGAAGTCCATGTCATCCATCTATTTACTCCACTACCTCTCCGAGTAGCTGCCATTTATTGATGCCCCCTCCCCCCCTGCAAACAGTCCACCTCTACCTTTCTCACTGACTTTGACTCTTGGCTCTCCTTCTTTCTGGATATATCTTCCCTTTCCCTTATTCTTGGGGATGTTAACATTCATGTTGATGACCCTTCTGACACTTATCCTTAAAGCTTCTTTCCCTAACCTCTTCATTCAACCTCCAGCTGTGCTCTAACACTCCTACTCACAAGCATGGCCATTATCTTGACCTCATCTCCTCCAACTGCTCACTTTCAAACTTCTCCACCTCATTTCTTCCATTATCTGACCGTCACCTGCTAACCTTCACCCTTAGCCAACCCCCATCCTGGTCTCACCCGATCTCCACCAACATGTTTAGAAATCATCACACTATCAACCCTTCAGTTCTCTTCACTGCTGTCTTATTACCTCTTTCCTCCACTATGTCATCTGAGTCTGTTGATGAGGCAGTATCCTCCTATAACATTATACTCTTCTTTGCTCTGGATGTACAGGATGCACTTTCTATTCTAAAGGAAAAAAGGGGACTGTTGTAGTGGTTGATATGGAAGAGCAGACTAGATGGGCCATGTGGTATTTTTCTGCCGTCATGTTTCTATGTTTCCTTTTCCAAGTCCTGTGAAGTGTACTGTACCTCAAACCTGGCTGTCCGCAACAACCTACTACCTATGTTCCTGTGCCTGCTCAGCTGTCTTTGGCTTAAATTACATACCCTTGCTGACTTCATGATTTCAAATTGCTGCTAACCCTCTTTCGAGTCAGCCATAGCACTCACCAAGCAAGAGTACTAACTGTCTTGCTTCTGACCCTCGCCATCTCTTTGCTACACTCAGCTCTCTCCTCATGGTCCCTCCTCCCCCCATACCTCCTTCAATTTCTGCCAAGACCTTGGCTATTTCCATGACAAAGTCCAGAAGATTAACTTTAAATTCTACACAGGGCCACCTCCACCTCACCTTCCCCCTCTTGAAGCCTAAATCCTTCCCTCAACTTCTGTCACCATTTCTTCCTTTTCTAAAATCACAGAGGAGGAAACTGAAAAGCATCTCTCCTCCTCCAAAATGACTACTTGCTCTTCTGATCCTATTTCCACCTGTCTACTAAGTTCTTCTGCTGTCAACCCTTCCATCTGTCATATCCTTAACCTATTGCTTTCTACTGCAACTGTTCCTGTGGCCTTAAAACATGCTGTGGTTACACCTCTCCTCAAAAAGCCTTCACTAGACCCTACTTGTCCTTTCACTTATTGGCCTATCTCACTCCTCCCCTTTGCTTCAAAACTACTTGAACGAGCGGTTTACCACCACCGTCTTGACTTATTTTCCTCTCAAGTCCTTCTGGATCCACTGCAATCTGGCTTGTGTTCTCTACATTCCATAGAAACAGTTTCAATAACATAGGCATTCACACCTCCATCTTCACTTCATCCACCACAAATGAATATTCTATATGACATGCTAATGATATTTGTAGCTAAAAAAAAAAAAGGCCTCAGCTTTGATTCCAACTTACAAACTTAGGGGCCCCTTTGTTAAAGATTAGTGCATGTTGACGAAATAAACATATGTTCATTGCCGTTGAGCTGTGGGCACTTATGTATAATGTATATTAAAATATTTAACATAAGGACATAACATAAGAATATAAGAAATGCCATACTGGATCAGACTAAGGTCTATCAAGCCCAATATCCTGTCTCCAACAGTGGCCAATCCAGGTCACAAGTACCTGGCAAGTTCCCAAAAAGGTACACAGGTTCCACAATGCTTGTCCCGGGGTAAGCTGTGGATTTCCCGGGTCCTCTTTAATATTGGTTGTCCAAACCTTTTTTAAACCCATCTACACTAATAGCTTTTACTACATCCTCTGATAACGAATTCCAGAGTTTGATTACGCATTGAGTGAAAAACTATTTTCTCTTATTAGTCTTAAATGGGTTACATTGTAGCTTCATTGTGTGTCCCCTATTCTTTCTACTTTTTGATGGCATAAACAACTGATCTACATTTACCCTTTCCACTCCATTCATTAATTTATAGTCCTCTATCATATTTCCCCTCAGCCATCTCTTTTCCAAGTTGAAGTGCCCTAATCTTTTAAGCCTTTTAATAGATGATCTATAACATCTCCCATAGTAACATAGTAACATAGTATATTACAGCAGATAAAGACCAGCATGGTCCATCTAGTCTAACCAGCAAGGTGGCAAGAGTAGGTGTACCCACTGCTTTGTACACTGTCATCCATGCTGGTATAGTCTACAGGCCTCCAACTCAAACTGAAGAAATGGATAGAGACTTAATTATTGATATTGCAAAGGCAGCCATGAAGGGGAAGTGATCATATTGGGAGATGATCATGCCAAACAAATCTGATTGAATTCTTTGACTGGGTGACCAGAGAATTAGATCAAGGGCATGCGATGGATGTGAGCTACCTAGTTTCAGCAAAGCCATTGATATTGTTCCTCATAGGAGGCTTATCAATAAACTGACCAGCCTGGGGATGAATCATAAGGAGGGCATTCCAAGCATTCACCACCATTTCAGTGAAAAAGTATTTCCTGATGTTGCCTTTCATTTTACCCCCTTGCAGGTTCATGTTATGTCCTCTAGTTTTACTGTTTCCCCGTCTTTGGAAGAGGTTTGTTTGCTCATTAATACAGAATTCAAAATGGCATGTGATAGACACAGTGGGATAAACTATTTTGCTCTGGCTAAGACTGCTGGGAGTGGTAGTTCTTTTGCCTTCTAAGAAGAAATAGTCGTGAAACCAGTGGTAAAGGCAAAGATGACAAAATTTATTCCCCAAACAAAAGATTCTATGCAGGTTGCATCAGGATAATTCTTCAGTTGTTCACTCAAGGTTATTTACACAAGTATGCTGGCTGAGCTTCACACTTTACTCAAAAGTGCAACTGCTTAACATATAAAGAAAAAACATAGCAGCTTCCTTCAACAAAGAAAAATATTCTCTTTTCCTTTGTCTTCCCTCAACTCTCCAATATACACTAGCAAAGGGATTCAATGTCATCAGCTAAACACAACGTACAGTCCATAGGTACTTCAGATGATAATGAATCATTCTCATTACAGTCCACTTGCATTTCCTACAACTCCTGAACTGCAGTGTTTTGCTTCAAGCTACTATCATACGTCTTAGGGTAACTCCTCCCTAAGGGCTTCTGTGTCTCCTTTGAGCACAGCTCTATGTGATAGGGATTACAGGTACCTGAGGTTGTGGAGACTCCTCTCTGGCTCTGTTCAGCAATCTCTCTCCAGCTATGGGGAAGAAGTCTCTGGTTCCCTTGTTGGAGTTCCTCCCTGGAGCTCTGCCCCGGTTCCCTGTTCCAGGCTAGGCTTTGTAGACTCTTTGACTGAGTCCTGGGCTCCCACCTCTGAACTCTCTGAACCTTTCTATCCGGCCCTGGGGTTTGAAGATTTCTCTTCTCCCCTTCAGCTCTGATTGCTTCACCTCCATTTCTCCAGCTGTGTCTCCTCCTGTGTTCCCTCTCGTGTGCTGTCGTCGTTGTTCTTCTGTCTCTTCCTTGTTCTCGTCGTCCTCCCTCTGACTCTCTCTCTAGCCAGGGTTTATATTCCTGCTCTCTGAGCCATGTCTTTGCCTCTCTGGACAGGTGTCTGTAATTAGGTTCCAAGCTTGCTACTACGTCAGCAGAGCTTGGGTGTGGCAGCCTAGCTTCAGTTTCTCTGTGCTTGCTTTCTTTTGGCAAATGCTGAAACGTGTGTACTGCAGGGATGTCACTTTTCTTAAAGGTAAAATCATTCTTTTCTTCTACTTCCATATGCTCACTAGAGGCTCCTCATCACACTATGTTACTACATTTGTCAAAGAGGTCCACACCATTCACTGTACAAAGGTCATTCTCTCCTATATGAATCAATATCAATCAGGGGGAAGAGAAACATCTTGCTTGCAAGAGGAAAGGGATGAGTTGGCTCCAAATCATACCTCAAATCCCAGGCCATTGGATTTGATTACCCAGCACTTCCAGTCCCAAATGTACTCCCAGCCAGGACTCTGCAGATGGTTTTTGGGCCCAGAAGAGAAACGAATGCCTGCACATCCAAACACAGACCTCCAGAGGTAGAATACCTGGATCAGAAAATATCAAGAGAACAAATGTGAGCAAAGAACTTTCAAGCTAACACACATAACATAAGTAACTGTTGGAACACAGCATCCCATTCCAGAGGAGGCAGCTCCAGACCAACCTTCCAAGCGCAGAGTCATAAAGACCTGTGGGTTTTTTTTAAGTTGGAGGTTTGCTGCTGCCATCACCTCTGCAGGGACATGAAAAGTGGCATCAGTGGCACATAACAGGGTGTGGGGGGGGCATATTTTAGGGGTCAGAGGCCTGGAAGATGTTGGACATAAAGGGGGAAGCAGAGGCAGGTGCTGGATAGGAAGCGGGGAGGGCAGAGGGCAGATGCTGGACACAAAAGAGGGGTGGAGGGGTAGAGGGCTGATGCAGAATGGGGGACATAAGGGGACAGAGAGCAAATGGTGAATAGGAGTGGGAGGTTAGATGCTGGACATGGGGTGGGGGCATAAGATGATGGAGAATGGATATTGGGAGAGGAGTGGAGAGCAGATGGTGCACACAGGGTAGGAGTCATAAAAGGATAGAGGGCAGATATTGATCATGGACTGGGGGCATAAAGGGGTGGAGAGCAGATGGTGCACACAGGGTAGGAGTCATAAAAGGATAGAGGGCAGATATTGATCATGGACTGGGGGCATAGAGGGGTGGAGAGCAGATTGTGCACACAGGGTAGGAGTCATAAAAGGATAGAGGGCAGATATTGATCATGGACTGGGGGCATAGAGGGGTGGAGAGCAGATAGTGGGCATGAGAAAAAGGACAGAAGCTTGACCCTAAGTAGAGGCATAAGGAGATGGAGGGCACATGCTGGACACAAGGTAAGGGGCATGGGATGAATGGCAGATGCTGGATAAGGGGTGGGGGAAAGGGGGATATAGGGCAGAGACTGGACCCCCCCAGAAAGATTCTGGATATGTGGGTGAGAGAGGGAGCTGATGCTGGATCTGAACAGGGGAGAGGAAGGGGGATGCTGGACATGGGGTGAGGTGAGATGGGGAGATGCTGGGCACTGGGTCAAGGAGAGAGCAGGAATGCTGGACATGGGTGAGATAGGATGAGAAAAAGGGGAGAGGTACAACGTTGGGGAGAAAGAGGAAAACACAAAACTGGGCAGAAGAGAAGGATAGAGATACTGAAGACAGGGAGGGTGGAAAGAAAAAGAGAAAGGAGAGAATAAGTGGCTGAGGAAGGATAGAGAGATAGGGGTGAAGGGCTGTGTTAAAGGTTGAAAAGTGGTAGATAGACACAGTGAACAAAGGGAGATTGAGACTGCAAAGGTAAGAAGGAAAAATTAAATCAGAGTTGAAAGAGAAAAATAAATGTAAGAAAGCTGAAAGGAAAAGATCAATATCAGAGAAGGAAAGAAATGAAGGAGAAAGGAGAGGAGAGAAGTGGCAAATGGACCAGAAACCCTGGAAAGTGAGTTGAGAATATGAGGAAAGCAGAAACCAGAGACTGGGATCAACATGATTAGAGAATAAAATGGCCAGACAGCAAAAGGAAAGATGAATTTTAATTTCAATTTTGTGATTAGAATATGTCTGTATTTGGACTTCAATATTCAAGCTGTGGCAGTCATCACGGGCTAAAGCAAAGCCAGATATTCAGCGTCAAAATCTGGATATCTTCCAGTGCTGAATATCCATTTTCAGTGCTGTCTGGCACAGCTATCCAGACAGCAGGAAATGTGCATCTCTGTCATCTTTGTGTTTTGTTCAGTACATGAGGAAATGAATTTCTAATTTTATTTCTCTGGTGTTGTGGTAGATTCCAAGTTTGGCTTCTTGGAGATGTCAGTTCAATTATTGTCTTCATATTCTAAGTTGTAATCCCTGTACTATATTTGGTGATGGTCTGTCTGTGTTTTGTTTGTGTAACCAAGCTCCTTTTATTCTGTTTGTGTAGTTTCTATGTAGCAGTCCCACCTGTTATCTTTTCCTAGTACGAGATATATTAGTTTTCTACGAGATATATTGGTTTAATATTTGCAGTGCTGCCTTTCAATAGGTAGGGTTGGTGCTGCGTGAGTTCTTGTTGTGCTGTTATGGTATGGCTGGTTTTATTATGGGTTCTAAATAAGCAGGATTTTTTAGTACCTGGCTGTTGGCAGGCTAGAGTGGGAGGTGGCAAACGGTACAGATAAATAGAGCTCAGTTTGAGGAGAAGATTAGCAGTGGTGTGCCCCAGGGATCTGTCCTTGGTCCGATTCTTTTTAACATCTTGTTTAGTTATATTGCAGAAGGACTGTAGGGTAAGGTTTGCCTCTTTGCGGATGATACCAAAATCTGCAAAAGAGTAGACACCCAGGAAGGTGTAGATAACTTGAAGAGGGATCTAGCTAAGCTTGAAGAATGGTCTAGAATTTGGCAGCTGGGATTTAATGTTAAAAAATGTAAAGTCATGCATTTGGGCTGCAGCAATCTAAAGGGTGCGATATAGTATAGGGGGTGAAGTACTTCTGTCCACAAAAGAAGAGCGGGACCTAAGCATGATAGTGTCTGAGGATCTTAAAGTAGCTAAACAGGTAGAAAAGGCAATGGCAAAAGCTAGAAGTATGCTTGGGTGCATAGGGAGACAAATGGCCAGCAGAAGAAAGATGATAGTGCCTCTGTATACGTTTTTTGTGTGACCTCATTTGGAGTATAGTGTGCAATTCTGAAGACCGCAACTTCAAAAGGATATAAGCAGATTGGAGTCGATGCACAGGGTGGCTACTAAAATGGTTAGTGGTCTTCGATATAAAGCATATGAGAACAGACTTAAGGACCTTAATATATATACTTCAGAGGAAAGGCGGGATAGAGGTGATATGATTGAGATGTTTAAATACCTCTGTGGGATAAATGCACAGAAGGAGAGCTTCTTTCAATTGAAAACAAGTTCTACTATGAGGGGAGATAGGATGAGCGTGAAAGGGGATAGACTCAGGAGTAATATGCAGAAATATTTCTTTATGGAAAGAGATGTGTGGGATAGTCTCCCAGTGGAGGTGGTAGAGATGAGGACAGTATCTGAATTCAAAGAGGCATTGGACAAACACAAAGGATCTCTAAAGGTAAAAAAGGGGATTGTTGTAGTGGTTGATATGGAAGGGCAGACAAGATGTTTATGTTTATGTTTATTGACTTAATATGTTGTTGTTGTTGTTAAGTGCCGTCGAGTCGGAGTCGACTCATGGCGACCCTTTGGATAGCTATCCTAAATTGTGTTCAATCTTGAGTCAGGCGGCTCATTGTTGAAAGACTGGTACCCGTAGCTGCTGTTATTGTATCGATCCATCTCATTGCTGGCCTTCCTCTTTTGCGCTGACCTTCTATCTTACCAAGCATGATGTCCTTCTCTAATGATCTCTCTCTTCGCATGATGTGTCCAAAATATGAAAGTCGAAGTCTTGTCATCTGAGCTTCTAAAGAAAGCTTAGGTTTGATCTCCTCTAGTACCGACTGGTTTGTTCTTCGGGCAGTCCATGGTATACACAGTATTCGCCGCCAGCACCATAATTCAAAGGCATCAATTTTCTTCCTGTCTATCTTTTTCACTGTCCAGCTTTCACATCCATATGATGTTATTGAAAATACCATGGCTTGAACAAGTCGAATCTTTGTATGGAGAGAGACATCTCTGCTCTTGAGGATCTTATCTAGGTCTTTTATAGCCATTCAGCCAAGAGCAATGCGTCGTCTGATTTCTTGACTGCTTGTTGCTTCTTTATTGATAGTTGATCCAAGTAGGTTAAAGTTGTTCACGATTTCAATTTCTTCTCCTTCAATGATGAACCTGTTGATTATGCCAGTTGTCATGATCTTTGTCTTCTTTACATTAAGGTGCAGGCCCATTTTGAGACTATGTTCTTTGATTGTGAGAAGCAAATGTTTCAGATCATCTTCACTTTCAGCCAGTAATGTGGTATCATCAGCATAGCGAAGGTTGTTGATGAGTCTTCCACCAATCTTCACACCTCTGTTGTCTTCATACAATCCTGCTTCTCTGATGATTTGTTCTGCATATAAATTAAACAGGTAGGGGGAAAGTATGCAGCCTTGTCTTACACCTTTGCTTATTTTAAACCATTCTGTTTCTCCTTGTTCCGTTCGAACTGCTGCTTCTTGATCAATGTACAGATTATGCAAGAGTACGATCAGGTGTTCTGTTATACCCATGCTTCTTAATGTGGCCCAGAGTTTCTCATGGTTTACACAGTCAAAAGCCTCGCTATAGTCGATAAAGCACAAATAGATATCCTTTTGGTATTCTTTAGTCTTTTCAAGGATCCATCTCACATCTGCAATGATGTCTCTCATTCCTCACCCTTTCCTGAACCCTTCTTGCACTTCAGGTAGTTCTTGTTCCAGGTATGGTTGTAGTCTCTTTTGAATAATCTTCAGTAGAATCTTGCTGGCATGTGGGATCAGAGCGATTGTGCGATAATTTCCCCAGTCAGTTGGATCACCTTTCTTTAGTATTGGTATAAACACAGATCTTTTCCAGTCAGTTGTCCATGTTGTTGTCTTTCATATTTCTTGGCAGAGCCTTGTAAGTACGGTAACAGCTGCATCAGATTGCTGTAATACTTCTATGGGAATGCTATCAATGCCTGGTGCTTTGTTCTTTGATAATGCTTTCAATGCTGCTTTAACTTCTTCTTTCATCACCAATGGTTCCCGATCATAAGGTACAGGTTGAAACGGCTGTTGGTCCACTTGATCTTTATCATATAAAAACTCTGTATATTCCTTCCACCTTTTCTTGATCTTCTCAGCATCATTCAACATAGAACCTTGAGCATCTTGTAACATTCCAATTCAAGGCTGGAACTTTTTCTTTAACTCTCGTAGCTTTAGGAAAGCCGATCTTGTTCTTCCTCTAATAGTTTCTGCTTCTATTTCCTTGCATGCATCGTTGTAGTACTTTTCCTTGTCCTGTCTTGCTGCACATTGGAAATCTCTGTTGAGTTCTGTTATTGTTTTTCTTTCTCCTCTGGCTTTAGCTTCTCTGCGTTTCTGGGCAATTTTCAGAGTTTCTTCCGTCATCCATTTTGGCCATTTTTGCTTTTTCACCTTTTGTAGAGACTTCTCGCTTTCTTCCAACACAACCTTCTTGATGTCATTCCATAACTCTTCTGGAGCTCTGTCATTTGTATCTAAAGAGCAAATCAATTTTGCAGGCAGTCTTTAAATTCCAGTGGCATATTCTCAAGGTCATATTTTGCTGCATTCATGAGTGGTTTGCTCTTTTTAAACTTTAGTTTGAGTTTGCATACTAGTAGTTGATGATCTGTACCACAGTCAGCTCCAGGTTTTGTCTTTGTTGATGTTATAGAACTTTTCCATCGTTGACTTCCACAGATGTAGTCAATTTGATTTTTATACAATCCATTGGTTGAAGTCCATGTGTACAGTCGCTGCTTGTGTTGCTGGAAGAAGGTGTTTGAGATGAATAGATTGTTGGTCTTGCAGAATTCTATCAGTCTTTCTCCAGCTTCATTTCTGTTGCCAAGTCCATATTTTCCAACTACTTTGCCTTCTTCTTTGTTGCCAACTTTTGCGTTCCAGTCACCCATGACTATCAGGATATCCTGTTTGCATGTTCTGTCAATTTCAGCTTGTACTTGTTCATAGAACTCTTCAATTTCATTCTCTTCTGCAGCTGTTGTTGGGGCATATACTTGAATTATAGTTGTGTTGATAGGCATTCTTCGTAGACGAATAGAGATTAAGCGTTCGCTGACTGCATTGTATTTCATTACAGTTCTTGCAAGTTTCTTCTTTATTATAAATGCAACACCATTTCTTCTTTGTCTTTCATTTCCAGCATAGTAGACCATGTGATCATCTGATGCAAAGTGCCCAATGCCAGTCCATTTCAGTTCGCTGACACCCAACAGATCAAGTTGTACACGTTCCATTTCATTCTTGACCACTTCCAACTTCCCTTGGTTCATGCTTCGTACATTCCATGTTCCAATGTGTAAGACATCTTTACAGCTTCTGACTCTCATTTCATGCGCAGCTACATCAGCAGTCAGACGTCCCGAGGGCTTTGATCCAACCACATCATAAATGCTGGCTTTACTCTGAGAATTCTTCAGCTCTTCCCCAGTAGCTAGTTGAGTGCCTTCCAACCTGGGGGTCTCATCTTCTAGCACTATAGCACAATTTGTTTTGTTGTAACTATCCATTGGGTTTTCATGGCAAGATACAGAAGTAGATTGCCGGGCCTTTCTTCCGCGCAGTTTAAATTTGGTGTTGTTGCCGTTGTCACAGAAATGTGATGCTCCGCCATCAAAACTATCCCATTCTGCTGCTGCCCAGATGGGTGGTTTGTCTTGGTCTGGCACCTCAGCTGAGACCTGTCCATCTTGGGAGACCCTGCCAGTAGTTAAACTACCGATAGTTTAGCTCTCAGCATCACTGATGCATACAAGCCCTCACAGCACAACAAGCTGCAAACCAAGTAATATACCGCTCAACAAATACATATCAGAGCAGTTTACATAATACAAAAAGGAAACCATACGGTAGAGAGAGGAAGAGGAAGTTACAATATTAACAGGAAAGCAAACCAGGCAAATTCATTCGACACGACAAAAGGAGAAGGGAGAGGGAGAGGGAGAGGAAAGAAAAGGGGGTGTGGGCTACACAAAGGGGTCGGGGAGATCAAAAACAAGGGCAAAGAGATGGATTTTAAGTTTATTTCTGAAAGTGGTGTGTCTCTGTTCTAGCCGGATAGAGGGGGGTAGAGAATTCCATAGAGCAGGGCCAAGGAATAAGAAAGCAGAGGAGCGAGTGGATTGGAGGCGAGTGCAAGCAAGATAGGCCATGTGGTCTTTTTCTGCTGTCATGTTTATATGTTTCAATAATGTAGAAATCTGGAGGCCTTTCTTTATGTTCACTGTACATGCAAATGGTATTCAGTGGCATGTTTATTAAGCATTAAGGCCCATTAACAAGTGTTAATGTATGCTAAGTGCAGGAGCACACATTTATTTCTATGGGCTCAATGGCACTTAAGATATGTTAATATTTAGTAAACATGCCTCAAAGTCATTGTTTTGCTGATAGAACCTTTCACTGTTATCTGTAACTTGTTGGTTCTTTGTAAATCGCCCTTCATCTCCGGAAGGGGCGGTATAAAAAAGTGTAACATAAAATAAACAACTTGTTGAGACAAAAACGAGGCTTATGAAGGGCTTCTTTGGAATCAACTGTGGGAGGGGGGGGGCAGCATAGGAATTGCTCACATGGGGCAGTAAAAAAGAGCACTGGCCCTGCCTACCTTCATTCTTAGATTCTTCTTGCCCTGTATGCTGGGTGTTAGAAAAAGTCGCCCACCTTGTATGTTGCAGTCTAGCTCATAGGGTAACTTGAATCTTTTTGGTAATCTGTTTCATCTCACCTGAATTTTTCATATTTCATTTTCTTAAATTCAACTAGGGGCATGTTTACTAAATTGCACTACCAAGGTAGTACGGGGTTAACCTGCGGTTTCAACGGCATGCTAAAAGTAGCACAGGGCCCCTGCACTAAAAACCCCATGCGACCCTGGTAGCATGCATTGGGGTGGGGATTGGGAGGGACAGGGGCATTCCTGCAGCTAGAGTCACCATTAGTGGACCACACCAACCATGTTTGATGCCAGTAGCATGGGTGCAGCTAACACCCCTTCAATGGGCAGGGCTAGTTGCACCTGCAGCCTGGTACTGTGCAACTCGTCTGCACTAATAGCAGGTGGACAGATGTACAGACTCCCCTCCCCCCTCCCGCAGTTAGTGATGATTCCAGCCCTGATATCATGCTCCATATCTGTATTTCTGGCAGGGGCTTAGTAACCATGCCCCCTAATGTCTTAGCAACTTCCTTCTTAAATTTGTGATAATCACAGAATTCCTCTTACAAGGCTTTCTTCTTTTGTTCTATGTCCTTTTTTATTTTTGAACTTTCTTGGAGGCAAAAGCAAGTAATGTTATTAGAATGTTGTTAAGACTATTTACAAGTTGTTTAACAATTTATTTTCTCGAGCATAGTTTTCAGTATTTGGACCGATTTGGGGAAGAGGGGTGTTCTATTCTGAATGTCTTATAAAAAAGGCTCTCTTTGGACTTTCCACATAGGTGCCTTGTTATAAAATTAGCCCCCACATGCAAGTGTGTTTATATATCTATATCTATATATCTATATCTATTTATATTTATATCTTCAGAGATGACTGTGGTGATGATCTGTGAGGAGGCTTTGGACAAAAAGTGCATTACAAAAAGTTGCATTTTTCATTATTTATAGTGAGGCAAACATCATTAAAGTGCTATAAAATGATGCACCATAGCATGACCATGGAAGCAAGCTGTGAGGGGTTTCATAAAAGTTGTGGAAATAATTGGTTTAGTAAGCTGCAATTGTCAGCCATTAAACTGTGCTATTATTTTGTGGGTCCAGACTTCCAGCTGGTTAACAATTTATGTACTAAACTAATTATATTTTTTGAGCAAGCAAGTTAATTTACTAATTTATGTGCACATTAAAAACTGCTAAATGGAAATGTGTGTAACTTATGAATATTAATGTTATTTTGATAGGTGTTCTGCTACCTACATACTTCAAATTTATAGTAAATCATAATAAAAGGTACGATATGCAGTGACTCCTTTTTTCCTTTAAGTGTAAAATGAAATATATGACTTGCGTCTGCCAGAGTCAGTCACAATAGCACTTGTCCTGTGGTGTTTTTAGAATACAAACAGCCTATATAAAGAGTTTAGATAATACTCCAGAGGCCAATTATGCCTGTACCCATAATGCTCTTTAACTCTGGAGTTGTTGCTGCTCATTTCTTGCATCAAATGTGGATGTATAGTAAATGAGTCCCAAGCAAGATAAAGTAGACATTAGTCCCCAGGATTCATTTGTATAGCTAAAACAACACTGTTCTTTCCACTGTTCTGCTAATCCGATGAGATATTTTCCGATGATACAGTACATGTTATTATATGTTATTGTTGTTAAGTGCCATCGAGTCAGTGTTGACTCATGGCAACCCTCTGGATAGCTGTCCTAAACTTTGTTTGGTTTTCAGTGGCATCCCTTGCTGCTGTTATTGTATTGTTATCATATAGAGTGGGTTATTTTAGAAGCCTTATTCATGATTTCCGCATGAAAATACTTGCATTTGCATGTGGAAAGAGCATCCATGTGGAACTCATCATTTTGGGGAGCCACAATTTACATGTGGGTGTGCTGCTTTGTAGAAAGTTCCACGTTTTTAAAAGAGGTGTGCTGGGCATGGAGTCTAGATGGAACGGAGATATGCACGCGCAGAATGTATTTTTCAAAGCATATTGATGCAGAAGGTGGTACATTTAAACATTAGCATTTACAGATGCTAAAAATTCTGTACCTATGCCAAACTCTTTTGTCTTTTGGGACTGCTTGCGTTGTTGGTGACTGGAGGAGATCAGACTATGATTCTTTGGCCTTCTTATCATCAATGTTCACATAGGCCTGTTCTTGGCTATCTTTTGTACCGCTTCCTCTCAGTCTTGTCTTTCTCATTAACCTTTGTAACACCCCCTTCAAACCCCCTATCTATCTTATTCCCCAGACCCCTCTCCCACCCCCAGCTTTTCTCCTCTCAGACTCCCAGTATTTGCTATGTGTGAGTGTGTGTTTCCCTGTGTCTGTGACTGAGTGTATATGCATGTCAGCAGCAATAGTGATGGTGGAGGGTTTCACTGGCTTGAGTAACCTGAACAGATGGGTTGTACAGGTCATATACCATGATGCACACAGGAAGGCCATGAAGGAGGTATCCCTATCAGAGGAATTACTGGCCAAGGAGTCTGTTCTTTAATCGCACAGATGACCAGTGCCTCACCACATGCTATCTGGTATCTCTTTCAGAAGCTAGAGCCTCTCTTATTATGTTCACCACACAAAAGGGGTAGCCAATGCTAGTCCACCTAAAGGTGACCACAGTCCTTGCCTTTTTGGTCACTGGTAGTTTCCAGTCTGCTTTTATGTTTATGTTTATTTGGTTATTTGATATACCACACCTTCATTAAACCAAAGAGGTTTAAAATTGCATAAAAATATACAATAATGGCCGAGGCCAGAAGAAGAAGGAAACTACACTATGTGACAGGATAGAAACAATACAATCACATACAGAGTGAAGAGAAATGACAAAAAGGTAGAGGGCCATGGAGGGTTAGGAGATAGTGGGAGGCAGATCAAATGTATAACAGAAAAGGTGAGTCTTGAATTTGGGGAAGGAGGATTCCTGTTGGAGAGCAGAGGGGAAGGAGTTCCAAAGGGATGGACCCAGGAAAAAGAAAGCAGAGTGACGGGTGGTCTGAAGGTGAGCACATGATGGAAACAGAAGAACCCAGCAGTTGACATGAATCGAATGAAGGCTGTGGGTGGGGGTATGAAACTGAAGCAGGTCTGTTAAATACTGTAGCGTGGAGGCATATATGACCTGATGGGCATATGCGGAAAGCCAGTGGAAGCCAATGTAGATGAATTAAAATAGGCGTAATATGGTCCCGGCGAGTGGTGTGAGTGATGATCCAAGCAGCAGTATTCTGTAGTAACTGGAGATGGTGTAATTGGGATTGAGTGATGCCAGCAAGGACCAAGTTGCAGAAGTCAAGAAGAGACATGACTAGTGACAGAAGAAGGGTGGTCAGTGCCTAAGAGGACAAGAAGGGATGGATGGCACATATCTGGTGGAGAAAGAAGAAAGACTGGCGGGTAAGGAGTGAGATGTAATCGTGGAATGAGAGTGCAGTATCCAAAGTCAAACCGAGATAATGAAGTGAAGGCATCAATGTAATGGTAAAATTAAAAAGAACCGGTGCTTTTGGGGGACACAGGCTACCAAATGTGAACCAAATTGCGAGCATTTTAGAGAGATTCAGATTTAGACAGTTGGTAGTGAGCCAGTCGGAGACCCGAGCTAAGCACCCATTGAGAGGGGAGAGATATGGTTGCTGGGGATTGTTATGATGAAGTAGGATTATGCAATTGGCGTAATAATACACTGACAGACCAGATTGTTGTATGAGCAGAGTAAGCAGGACTAGAAAGCTATTGAATAAAAGGGGTGCAAGAACGGAGTCCTGGGGAACCCCACAACAAAGAGAAACCTGATCATAGGAGGTACCACCCAAGAGCACAGAGAAAGAATGTGAGAAAATAAAGGAATGGAACCACCAAAATACTGTCCCCCAAAGAACAGCATCACATAGGTGAGAAAGAAGGCTAGAGTAATCCACTAAGTCGAAAGCTGCCGAGAGATCAAGGGAAACTGCTAAGGAGATGTCACCATGGTCAAGTGCAATATGTATGACATTAAGGAATGAGAGCATGATGGTTTCAATACTGTGATTGGGATGAAAGCCAGACTGACAGAGGTGAAGAAGATGGGTGGAGTCAAGATATTGAGATAATTGTGAGAAAAAGGTTTTCTCCAAAATGTTTGAGAGGAATGGCAGATTAGATACTGGACATTAACTGGCGGGATCAAGGGGGTCGAGAGATGGCTTTTATAGAATGGGGCGAACAGAACATGTTTCCAAGTCATGGGGAAGGTTCCAGAGGAGAGGCTAAAATTAAGCATAGCGAGAATGAAGGTTGGGGGGGGGGGGGAGAGCTAGAGAGAGTTTTAACAACCACAGTGAAGGCATAGAATCAAGTGGACAGAAGATCTTGTACAATGTGGAAATTAGTTTAGAGACTCAGTGGATGTAAGAGAGCGAAACACAGTCCACTGGTGGGAAAAAGACAAGGAGGAGGGTGGGGAGGAAAGTAAAAGAGATCCTATAGGAGGAGAAGGGCACTCAGTGAGTGATGAGCGCAGAGCAAGAACTTTGGAGGTAAAGAAGGCAGCTAGTTGGGGGGAGCAGGAATAGTGCATATTATCAGTAGAGGAGTGAGGCTGAGTGGTAGACAGAGACTTTACTGAAAATAACTGTCGTGTGGAGTTGGATGCTGAAGAAATAATTTCAGAGAAATGGGAGCATTTAGCCTGATGGACATGTAGACGATAGGTCTGATGACAAGACTTAGAGCGGAAGAGAGAGTGTGGAACTTGCACCAGAGGTGCTCAAAGTGATGCAGTTGTGAGAGAAGCAAGCGAAGGCCAGAGTGAAACCATGACTGGTGAGAGGGATATGGGAGGGGACGCGGGTGCAGCGATGCTATACGATCGAGGGCAGTAGAAAGAGAGGTATGCCACAAGGAGACCTGCAAATCTGTTGAGAAAGAAGAAAATTCTGGAGGCTGTGACCATGGGCCTCACCAAGCCTGCCATCATATAGTTTCTGAGGGTCTTTCTCACCCACACGTCTATCTAGATAGCCTTAGAGCATGTAACACAAACAGCAAACTATGACTCATTTTTATGAGATGGCCCATTTCCTATCTGTGCACACATGTACCCATTAGGCTCCCACAAGGAAAGGAAGTGACATATCACAACAGAAAGGCCTTTCCCTCGCTGAACATTCAGGTGTTCTGCAAAGCTCAGGGTCACATTACAGATGTCTTCCTGAGATTCCTAGTCTCCTGCATAATGCATATATCTTTTCATACATTGGAATCCATGAGTAGAGGAGCCAGAACATTGGAAGGATGATTGCTAGTACCCCAAACTGCACCTCTATGTGTATATGTTATCAAGTCTTTGTGCCCTCTCTAAGTCCCTATCACATTTCCTGAAGTATTGGTGACATGCCTATTCAACATATCTCATAGTCTGTTCCTCTGCATCTATTGCTTTATTTTTCATCTCTCACACAGATGATAGAAATTATCTCAAAGGAGGTGGCTCATGATCCCTATAGTAGCACCCCAGATAGATGAGGATCGCCTGGTAACATGCCTGCCTGGTGCAAAGGTAGTAGACCTCATGCACCACCTAGATAAGGTCTTCGATAGTGCTGGGGAGGAGTCTGCTGTCTTGGTACATGTCAGTACCAATGACATAGGAAAATGTGGTAGGGAGGTTATGTAGGCTAAATTTAGGCTTTTAGGTAGGAAGTTGAAATCCAGAGCTTTCAGGGTAGCGTTCTCCGAAATGCTTCCCGTTCCATGCACAAGACCCAAAAGGCAGGCAGAGCTACAGAGTCTCAATGCGTGGATGAGACGATGGTGCAAGGTTGAGGATTTTGGATTTGTTAGGAACTGGGGAACATTCTGGGGAAAGGAGGGGCTCTTCCAAAGGGATGGGCTTCACCTTAACCGGAATGGAACCAGGCTGCTGGCATTAACCTTTAAAAAGGAGATGAAGCAGCTTTTAAACTAGATAACAGGGGAAAGCCGACAGTAGCACAAGAGCACATGGTTTGGAAGAATGTATCCTTGAAGGATACTACCAAAAACAGAGAGGTTCCAAAAAAGAGTAAAGTAGCCCAAATGCCCTTGAGTATGGAGCAGACAGAGCTTAAAGATCCCAAATTACCATACCTACCAATAGCCAAATTAATATGAATAAAATACAGTCTCTAAAATGCTTGTATGCAAATGCTAGAAGTCTAAAAAATTAGATGGGAGAGTTAGAATATATAGCACTAAATGAGAGGTTAGATATGATTGGAATCTCAGAGACATGGTGGAAGGAGGACAACCAGTAGAACACTGTGATACCTGGGTACAAACTATATTGTAATGATAGAGCTGATCAAATTGGTGGAGGGTTGTGCTCTATGTTAGATAGGGCATTGAGTCAGAAAGGATTAAAGTTTTGCAGGAAAGAAAATTTGCTGTAGAATCTCTATGGACTGAAATTCCATGTAAAAAGGGGAAGGCAATGGCACTAGGGGTGTACTATCGGCTGCGTGGCCAAAATGAACAAATGGATGATGAAATGCTCAAAAAAATCAAGGAAGCTAACAAAAGTTACAGCACAGTAGTAATAATGGATTATTTTAATTCCCACAGTATCGACTGGGTCAGTGTCACGGCAGGACATGCTAGGGAGATAAAGTTCCTAGATGAAATAAATGACTGCTTCTTGGAGCAGCTGGTTCATGAACCGACCAAAGGGGAAGCCATATTGGACCTAGTCCTTAGTGGAACACCAGATCTGGTGCAAGGGATAAGGGTGTTGGGGCCACTTGGCAATAGTGATCATAGCATGATCGCGTTTGATTTAATTATTGGAGGAGGGATAGTAAGGAAATCCAAAGTACTACCTTTTAACTTTCGAAAGGGAGACTAGGATAAAATGAGGAACATAGTTAAGAAAAAACTAAAAGGAGCAGTTGCAAAGGTTAAAGACTTACATCTAGCTTGGGTGTTGTTGAAAAATACTATCCTGGAAGCCCAGACCAACTGTATTCCACGCTTTAAGAAAAGTGGAAGGAAGTCCAAAAAACTGCCAGCATTGTTTAAAGGTGAGGTCAGAGAGGCTGTTGTTTCCAAAAAAGCATCTTTCAGGAAATGGAAAAAAGAGCCAAACGATGAAACCTGGGAAACAGCACAAGCACTGGCAAGTTAAATGCAAGGCATTGATAAGATGTAGGGATGTTACCCATGACTGACATGGTATTTAAAGGTGCGGAAGAATTGAAGGAAATTATTTATACATCGGGAAGATGTATTACAGCTATTAGATAAACTGAAGAGTAGCAAATAACCTGGGCGGGATGATATACATCCAAGGGTGTTGAAAGAACTGAAATATGAGATTGCAGACCTGCTATTAGTAATCTTTGAACGATCATTAAAATCATCTATAATACCTGAAGATTGGAGGATGGTGAACGTAACACCAATTTTTAAAAAGGGTTCCAGGGGTGATCAGGGAAACTACAGACCGGTGAGCCTGACGTCAGTACTGGGAAAAATGGTAGAAACCATCATAAAGAACAAAATTGGGGAACATGTAGATAGTCATGGCTTAATGGGAGACAGCCAACATGGCTTTAGACAAGGAAGATCTTGTCTTTCTAATCTGTTATGTTTTTTTGAAGGTGTGAATAAACAGGTAGGGAAAGGTGAGTCAGTTGAACGTTCAGAAAGTCTTTGACAAGATCCCTCATCAGAGACTTTTGGCAAAACTAAAGAGTCATGGAATAGGAGGCAGTGTACTATTGTGGATCAGGAACTGGTTAAAGGATAGAAAGAAGAGGATAGGGCTAAATGGCCAATTTTCCCAATGGAGAAAGGTGAATAGTGGTATACCCCAGGGATCTGTGCTGGGTCCACTGCTTTTTGACATTCATAAATGACCTGGAAAAGGGAATAACGAGTGAGGTTATCAAATTTTCAGATGACACAAAACTATTTAAAGTTGTTAAAACCCAAGAGGATTGTGGAAAATTGCAAGAGGATCTTGATAAATTGGAAGACTGGGCATCAAAATGGCAGATGAAATTTAATGTGGACAAGTGCAAAGTTATGCATCTAGGGAAGAACAACCCAAACTATGGTTACATGATGCAAGGATCCACATTAGGAACCACCACCCAGGAAAAAGATTTAGGCGTCATTGTGGATATGTTAAAACCCTTGGCCCAGTGTGCAGCGGCAGGCAAGAGAGCAAATAGAATGCTAGGTATCATAAAGAAAGGAATGGAAAATAAAACAAAAGATATTATAATGCCTTTATATTGTTCCATGGTGAGACCGTACCTTGAATATTGTGTGCAATTCTGGTCGCCGTATCTTAAAAAGGATATAGTGTTATTAGAAAAGGTTCAGAGAAGAGCCACCAAAATGGTAAAGGGGATGGAAGGATACCCCTATGAAGAAAGGCTAGAAAGGTTAGGGCTCTTTAACCTGGAAAAGAGACGGTTGAGGGGAGATATGATAGAAGGCTACAAATTAATGAACAGAGTGGAACGGGTAAACATAGATCGATTGTTTACGTTATCAGAATATAGAAAGACTAGGGGACGTGCAATGAAGCTACAGGGTAAACTATTTGAGACTAATAAAAGAAAATATTTTTTCACTCAACGTGTAATCAAACTCTGGAATTTGTTACCGGAGGGTGTAGTAAAGGCTTTTAATGTAGCTGGGTTTAAAAAAGGTCTGGACAAGTTCTTGGAGGAAAGGTCCATAAACCAATATTAAGAAAGGAACCAGGATATCAATGCTTGACCCAATACAAGCATTGTGGAACCTTTGTCTTTTGGGGAAACTGCTAGGTATGTATGACCTAGATTGGCCACTGTTGGAAACAGGATACTGGGCTTGATGGACCTTGGTCTGACCCAGTGTGGCTTATCTTATGCAGAGGAGTGTTCCAATAGGAACCACTGCTGAACCAGAGCCATCATACAGAGGACATACTCCCTCAAAGAGGTAGCACTCTTCTTCAAAGGCAGTTTTAATGTCCACTACCTCCTTTGTATAGATATGTTAATTTTTCTCTGCTGCAGAGAACATATAAAAGGTTTCAAAAATGAGTCTATTTAATGACAATTTTATTAACATAGAAACATGACGACAGAAAAAGATCACATGGCCTATGTAGTCTGTCCTTCCATGACAATCACTACAACGGTCCACTTTTTTCCTTTAGAGGTCCTCCAGAATATATCCCCTTTCAGTCCTGATCCCATGTCCCCTCACAGGAGAGTGCCCTTGTAACAGAGCATGCTTTCAATTGAAAGAGGTTCTCCTCCTGTGTATTTATGCCACGGAGATATTTAAATGTCTCAATCATATCACCTCAATCCTGCCTTTCCTCTAAGGTTTACAAATTGAGATCCTTAAGTCTGTCCTCATATGCTTTATAATGAAGACCCACTAATCATTTTAATAGCCACCCTCTGCACCGACTCCAGCCTATTTATATCCCTTTGAAAGAGGCACTCTCACCTCCTTTCTTCTGCTAGCCATTCCTCTTCCTATGCAACCAAGCATCCTTCTAGATTTTGCTGTCACCTTTTCTACCTGTTTAGCTACTTCAACATCATCAGACACAATCACACCTAGGTGGACAAAAGTATTTCACCCCCTATACTATATTGCTCCCTTGGGTTGCTGCAGCCCAAATGTATGATCTTGCATTTTTTTACATTAAAACTCAACTGCCAAATTCTAGACCATTCTTCAAGCTTAGCTAGATCCTTCCTCATGTTATCTACAACTTCCTGGGTGTCTGCTCTATTGCAGATTTTGGTATCATCCGCAAAGAGGCAAACTTACACGACAGCCCTTCTGCTATATCACTAACAAAGATGTTAAAAAGAATTGGTTTATGGACAAGTTCCTGGAGGAAAGGTCCATAAACCATTATTAAAAGGGGACCCAGGATATCACTGCTTGACCCAATACAAGCATTGTGGAACCTGTGTCTTTTGGGGAAACTGCTAGGTACGTATGACCTAGATTGACCACTGTTGGAAACAGGATACTGGACTCGATGGACCTTGGTCTGACCCAGTATGGCATATCTTATGTTCTTATGTTCTTATGGACCAAGGACAGATCACTGGGGCACTCTACTGGTAACCTCCTTCTCCTCAGACTGAACTCCATTTATCTGTACCCTTTGTCATCTCAAACTCAACCAATTTCTAACCCAAGCAGTAACTTTAGGCTCCATTTCTAGGGTGCTCTGTTTGTTTATAAGTCGCCTGTGAGGAACAGTGTCAAAAGCTTTACTGAAATCTAAATACAACACATCTAGGGCTCTCCCTCAGTCCAACTCCCTGGTCACCCAGTCAAAGAAATCAATCAGATTTGTCTGACAAGACCTTCCTCTGGTGAATCCATGCTACCTCGGATCCTGTAATCTGCTGGACTCCAGAAACCTCCCTATTTTCTCTTTCAGCAGTGCTTCCAATAATTTACTCACTATCGAAGTTAAACTAACCGGTCTCTATTTTTCAACCACATCCTTATTTCTGCTTTTGTGTAACGGGGCCACATATGCCTCTCTCCAGTCCTTTGGAGGCATTGGAAAGGTCAGTCTGTGGAGCTGCTAGAACATCCCCAAGTTGCCTCAGTACTCTAGGGTGTATCCCATCCAGTCCCATCGCTCTGTCTACTTTAAGTTTAGCTAGTTTCTCACGAACACAGTCTTCTTTTTTTTTTTATTAAACTTTTATTTTTATTTTGGAACATCGAAACAAAAGGACATACAGAATAAAAGACATGACAAATAATATTATACAATCACGGACAGTAAACCCCCACCACCCCCCTCCCCCCCTGCTTCTTCTCTGGGATGCGTAACAATCCAGTATCGGGTGCATATATACATTATTATCTTTCGAAATAATATAATTATCTGCAACATGATGAGTGTAGCTATACGGCTATATTGGAGCATCTGGCAATCTGAACATATTCATTAAGCATCTGCCACTTAGACAAGTGAGAGCAGTCCTGCACCTGGAGTGCCATCCGACGGGGTATCTGCTCATATGTACTATATAAGCAGACAGAATTCCACCATTCGGTAAAAGTTAGGCGGGAGCCATTCTTCCAATTTTTCGTGACTAAGCATACAGCCATACCCAACATAAAATCTAGGAGGAAGCGGCCTGTCCTGGGAAGAGAGGGGATCCCCGCCACAGAGCGGAGTCCCACAATCTTCCAAGAAAGGGGCTCCCGGAAGTGAAGGATACTTTGAATCCGGTCCCAAACCCGCCCCCAATATTGCTGTAGTGCTGGACATTCATAGATTTACATGGGCGAAGGTACCCACCCCTGTATGGCAGGACCAACATCGATAGCTTGTATTGACATTCCATTTGGCCATCTTCTCAGGAGTATAAAAGCATCTGTGGGCAAAATAGAAGAGCGTTTGAGTGACAGAGGCGGATCTAGAGACCCGCACCACTTCGCTCCAGACTATCTTCCATTGCTGGGGAGTTAAAGTGATGTGCAATTCGCGCTCCCATGCCTGCTGGGCCCTAGGGGTGTCCCTGCCTGGACTATGAGTGAGTATTTTGTAAAAGTTAGATGCCACCCCTGGTAAACCCCCGATACGGCGAATCACCTCTGACAGCCCTACCACGCTAGTATCAGAGCGCGGAATGACCCGAGCGCCTTTAAGGCAATGTTGGAGCTGAACCCATTGAAAGTAATATTTCGCTGGTAGACCAAATTCCGTTTGTAAAGCATTAAAGGTTTTCCAGCGATCCCCAGCAAACAGCTGCTTAGGTGTCCAAATCCCCCTAGAGTACCAGGGTCTCCATGCTATCGTTTTTTTGTTAATTTGAAATCGAGAGTTATGCCATATCGGGAGATGGTCCGGGGGGCACGCCTGCGGACCCAGAGATTGAATGAGGGCATTAAAGGCCACTAGAGTGTCTACAACCATTGGTGAATGGCGGGAGTCTGAATGAGGGCACATTCCGGGGAAAGTAGGCCAGCGGAACTGGTCCACTAAGCTCTTCTTCAATATCTAGCCACACCGGGCGGCCTGCTGCCGGGGCATCCAACCAACGGGCACCTTGCTTTAAGAGGAAGGCTTTATGATAATTGAGAAAATCTGGAAATCTAGCTCCTCCTCTCGCTTTATCAGATTGCAAGTATCGTTTAGCTATCCTGGGTGTTTTACCCTGCCATAGATAACGAATAAGAAGGCCTTCTATATCTTTGTAGATGTGTCGGGGCAGTAAACATGGTAGCATTTCGAGAATGTAGTTCACTTTAGGAACTATCATCATTTTCACTGTTTCCAAGCGGCCCCACCATGTAAGGGTTAGTGGAGACCACCGATTGGTAAGTTCACGGACTTTGGAGATGATCGCCTTGGCGTTGAAACTAATAGTGTCCTCTAAAGGATAGCAATAATGGACCCCGAGATATTTCACCATACTATGCTGCCAGAGAAAGGGAAAGGCTTGCATGTCGGCCGCATGTACCCGGTGGTTAAGTGGGAAAGCAACCGATTTGGTCCAGTTGATCTTATAGCCCGAGAGCTGCGAATACCTGTCTAGTAATTCTAAGACTACTGGGACCGAGTCCAAGTTATAAAAAGCATAAGATCATCTGCATAAGCGGAGAGTTTGATCTCTCTGTGTCTAAAGGGGGCACCTCGGATGTCTGCGGACTGCCTAAGTAACAGGGCTAAAGGTTCGAGCGCCAAGTCAAAGAGCAAAGGGGATAGGGGGCACCCTTGGCGTGTACCTCTTTGAAGGCTGAATGGCTGAGATTTGATAGCATTCACACATATACTGGCTGTGGGTTCGGCATACATGACTTGAAGAAACCAGAGAAAGCCCTCCCCAAAGCCGTACCAGCGGAGAACAGCAAATAAGAAGGGCCATTCGAGACGGTCGAAGGCTTTCTCGGCGTCTAGGGAGAGGCCAACTAGTGGTAGATCTAGGCTTGCAGCATTAGTCAAAACATGACATAAAGTCCTAGCGTTGTCGGCAGTGGATCTTCCGGGTATAAAACCACATTGATCAGGGTGGATCAGTGTAGACATTTGGTCAGATAGTCGAGAGGCTAAGATAGTCGCAAAAATTTTATAGTCTGCGTTAAGAAGGGAGATTGGGCGGTAGTTAGCTGTTAACAGCGGATCCCTCCCTTCTTTTTCAAAGACTACCACATTCGCCGCCGAAAAGGATCCCAAGCAAGATGTGTCTTCAGCCAGAGCAGTGAAATAGAGTTTTAGGTGGGGAGCTAGATCAGCACTGAACGTTTTATAAAATTCGGCCGGAAGACCGTCAGGGCCTGCGGCGCGTCCCGAGGCCACACGTTTAAGGGCGGAGTGAATTTCATTAGTAGAGAAGGGTTTGTCCATCGCAACCCTATCCTCTTCGGAGAGGGTCGGCCGTTGGATTCCGGATAATAATCGCTCAAAAGCCTCTGACGTGAAGTCACATTCTGATTTATAAAGACGAGTGTAAAAATCCCGGAAGAGCTCTACTATCTCTGTATTATTTGTCACTATGTCCCCTCCTACCGGGTTTCGGAGAGCCGCTACCCGTTTGGCTTCTTTTTGACCTTTCAAGGCATTAGCTAAGAGTCTACCAGCACGGTTGCTTTCCCGATAATACATCCCTTGCTGCGATGCGATATTTTTAGAAGCTGCAGCAGACAAGATTGAATTATATTGAAAGCGTAGGCGTTGCAATCGTAACAACACACAAGGATCAGTGCGGGAAGTAAGAACCCGTTCCCCAGCTTTAATTTGTTGCTCTAATATTAATAACTGTTGCTTACGCTGTTTCCCCAAGCGAATTTGATAGCTAGTGATGGTTGCACGAATGGCAGCTTTAAAGCCCTCCCACCAAGCCCAACCCGTGGTATCATGTGGTAAGTTAAAATGAAAGTAGTCCTGAATGGCGGCCCGAATGTCTAACTGAAACTCTTGTTGCTCTAACAGGGTCCTATCAAAAAAACCAATTTCCCGGATTCCCACTGGGCAGGTTAGCGTGCAACTGGAAGGAAATGGCAGCATGGTCCGAGATATGTAATGGGTGAATCATCGCTGTGTCTACCTGAGATACCAGCACTTTAGATATTAGGAAAAAATCTATTCTGGACTGTGATAGATGGGGGGGAGAATAGTAAGTAAATTCCAGTTCAGCAGGATGCAACAATCTCCAAAGATCCACTAAAGCGAGATCTTTGATCAAGGAGGTGAGTGTGAGGGAACTCTTGGGCAGGCCACTCGTTCTAGGCGGTTGCCTGTCTATCAGAGGATCGACGACTTGATTAAAGTCGCCACCTATTATCAATGAGGTGCTAGCAGAGGCCTGCGCAACCTGAGCAATGGTAGCAAAAAAGGCAGGATTATCCACATTGGGGGCATATATACATATACATGTTAGTTCAAGGTGTCCAATTTTAAGGTGGACGCGGGACCATCTGCCCTCCGTGTCAGAGCTAGTGGCAATAATGGTGACAGGCAAGGATTTCTTCACCAGAATAGCTACCCCACATTTCTTAGAAACAGCCGGAGAGTAGGCAGCTACCATGTAAGGTTTAATATTGAGTTTCAGAGTTTCGGTAGAATTTAAGTGCGTTTCCTGAAGAAAAACCAAATCCGCCTTTTCATGACTCAAATAACTAAGGATTTTCTTTCTTTTAATCGGGTTGTTGATTCCCTTTACGTTCAATGAAAAAACCTTACATAGGGCCATAAGACATTTTCATACATTTGAAGTAAAAAGCGCAGGCGAGTATGGAATATATACAACATCTGCACATCTATTTCATACACATCAATTAAGATACCAAATACACCCCATATGAGAAAACAAGCACCGAAGTGCCCCAGAGAAGAAGCATAACCCCAACTATAAATGGCGACCATATGTCTGCGGGAGGAGGCCCAAGAGAGTGCGAATGTGATATTCGAACCTTTCTGTTATTATAGTCTCCGATCTCCACCGAAGTAGCTGTGGGCATGATAGAGCAGGGCCATCAAGGCTAGTGAAAGCCATGGTTGTGAATTGCCAAGGCGGTCTCCAAGGTAGAGAGCGTCCGACAACAATATGGCGGGTTTTACCAATGTAAGGTCAATTAGCTAAGTGTTCCTTGGATCAACGCATCTGATCTGCCTCTTTGGACTCCAAAAATTCCGCAAGTAATTCAGGATCATCAAATGTTCTGGTCTGGTTGTGCAGCGTTACCCTAAGTTTAGCCGGGTACATCAGGCCATAGCGAGCTTGCAGTTGTTGTAGCCTCGGTCGAAATTCCAGGAATCGCTTTCTACGGTCAACCGTGGGCTTGGCCAAGTCAGGAAAGAAGGATATCCGGTGGCCCTCAAACTCGATGGGGCCTTTTGCGCGAGCGGCGCTCTGAATTTGCTCAACATGTTGGTATCTTAAGAGCCGAAAGATAATAGACCTCGGGGTCTTCCGATTGGGCGCCATATTTGAGGGCACTCGATGAGCCCGGTCAATCTCCAGGTCTTTAGCAAATGTGATCCGAAGTAGGGAAGGAAGCACCTTACAAAGAAACTCCTTCATGTCTCCAGACTCAGCTCCCTCCGGTATGCCCACGAGCCGTATGTTATTGCGGCGGGCCCGATTGTTGCCATCTTCCACTTCTTTCTGCAGGGCCCGTATCTGGCGCTCTACTTTGTCAAGTTTCGCCAACCGGACCGCGTGTGAGTCCAGTATGCCTTCCATTTTGTCTTGCCGTAGGGAAAGCCCTTCAAGTTTGCTTTGCAGCATGCCGAAATCTTCACGCAGCGCTCGGAGTGACTCCCCGTTGGATTGCACAAGGTCTTTTACCCCTCGTATTTCAGTGAGGATCTCCTGCTGCATCTCGGGACCTTCCCGAGGTGCGGACTGCTTCTGCGGAGACGGGGGCTCGGTTTGGAGCGTTTACCATGGGAATTCGTAGGGGTCCCGAAATCTAGACGTGCTGGTTTGGTCCCCGCCATCCCCTCAAGGTACCCCGGTAGAGTCAAAGCGATATTCAGAGTTAAAACGGTTCAAAATTCAGGAGTCTTGGTAGGCCTCTCGGGAGCCTCAGCGCTATGCGACTATCCCGCTGGACATCAGGCTCCGCCCCCCCACTAACACAGTCTTCTGAAAATTGTTCAAGATGCCCCTCGCTTCTCTTCCTGTTTGTGAGTATTTTTTGAGCTTCTGGTTATTCATCTGTCAACACAGAACAGAAATATTTGTTAAGCAATTCCGCTTTATCCTTATCAGCTTCTACGTATTCCTTCCCTTCATCCTTGAGTCTGACAGTACCACTTTTGCCCTTCCTCTTCTCACTAACATATCTGATAAATGTCTTATTCCCCCCCCCCCCCCAATTTTATTGCATTGACTATTTCCTCCTTTTTTTGAATCTTTGCTTTCCTGACTGCCAGCTTCTCTACGTTTTTCCAAATATAGATGCCTGTGATCGCTTGTATTTCATGAACACCTTTTTCTTTTTCTTCACCTTTTCAGCTACTTCTTTCAAAATCCATAGCGGTCTCCTTTTCCTTTTACCTTTACTTGCCTATTTATCAAAAAGGTGGCTGGCCTTAAAATATCCCCTTTCAGTTTTGCCCGCTGTTTTTCTGCATCCACCAGCTGTTTCCATCCCACTAATGATTCCCTGAGATATTGGCCCATCTTGGCAAAGTTAGTTTTCCTAAAGTCTAAGACCCTCACTTTTGAATGGATTTTAACAGCCCTAGTCCTAATACTGAACCATACCATCTGGTGATCACTGGATGCAAAATGATCTCCCACTATAACATCAAAATCACTTTCACCATTGGTAAGCACCAACTCCAGTATGACCCCTTCACATGTGGGTTCTGTTACCAGTTGCCTAAATAGTTCTCCCTGTAGAGAATCCAGGACCTCCTTAGTTCTAGATGATTCTGCAGCGGGAATGTGCTAATCAACATCTGGCATATTGAAATGCCCTATCAGTAGCATTTCCCTTTTCCTAGCAATGATGTGTATGTCTTCAATTAATTCCACAGGTACACTACCAAAAAACTGCCTCCAGTTTTGCAACTGATTCCTATAGATTTTGCGGTGCTGAATCCAGGAAAAATAGCCAAAATGTTCCAACACGTCACGTTTTCTTACAAAATTAGATTTCTTACCCATATAAGGAATGTTCACATAATTTCTTTTTAGCCGACTGCAGTTTATTTTCTTGGCCCAAAATAGAGGTTGTAATGGTTAACTAACTAGAAACACTCCCTCATGATATTTTAGAGTGTTTTGTATTCATTTTATACATTAACAGGACAATTGGGAGGCGGGGGGCTAAATCCAGTACTCGCGCTGGCGCATGTTCTTTCCTGTTCGCCTTGCCTCGTTCGCTCGCTCAAACACGGTGGTTGCGACATGAACGTTCCTGTCAAATTTCAGTTTCTTGCAAGTTCATTATTACCTTTTGTTTGCTCAGTCGTAATCCAGCTTTATTCCGAAGTGGTTCACTACAGTTGTAGTTTGCAGTGCTGTGTATTTCTGATGGCTCACAGAGCCAGAGGTTGCGTCATCTCTCCGGACAGTTTTTGTTTTATTTGTGGGGAATATACCGTGAAAAAGCGGCAGAGGAACATTTCTGCATTTATTAAAAAAGTATATTTTGCCTATTTCGGTTTGAAGTTAGGCGATCAAGACAAACCGTGGGCTCCTCACAAAGTGTGCAAGACATGTGAGGAAGATCTACGCTTATGGATGAAAGGTAAAAAACAAGCATTTCGTTTCGGAATACCTATGATGTGGCGTGAACAAAGAGACCACAGTAGTGACTGCTATTTTTGCTCTTGCATTGTGAAGGGATACAACTTAAAAAATAAGAACGTAATAAGTTACCCCAACCTTCCCTCAGCAATTAGGCCTATGCCTCATAGCAACGAAGTACCTGTGCCTGAACCACCAAAATCTTGGATCATATTTGTGTGGACGGTTCTGATCATGATGAGACTCATCAGATGGCTTTTCCCGATGAGTCCAGTACTTCCGAGTTTGAAACTGAACCAGATCCGAAACCTGAACTTTTCTCTCAAGCTGAATTGAATGATTTAGTCCGGGATTTAGGACTCCCAAAAGATACTGCCCAACTGCTAGGTTCTCGGCTTAAACAGAAAAATCTATTGTCACCAGGAACAACTTTTTATTGGTACCGCAACCGCGAGACACAATTTTTGAAGTATTTCAGCAAAGAGGAAGATTTGGTATTTTGCAACGATATATACGGAGTGATGGAAATGTTTAAACTCAAGTATGATCCTGCTGAATGGCGGCTGTTCATTGATTCGTCAAAAGACAGCATAAAAGGTGTTCTTCTTCATAATGGCAACACATTCGCTTCAGTTCCTATTGCTCACTCTGTTATTCTCCAAGAAAAATACGAGAATTTGGCCCTGATTCTTCAGAAGATTCGTTATGATGAGCATAAGTGGATGATTTGTGGAGACTTTAAAATTCTATCCATGCTATTAGGGCAGCCATCCGGTTTCACCAAATATCCCTGCTTCCTTTGCTTGTGGGATAGCCGGGCCCACGACCTACACTGGGGGAAAAAAGACTGGCCAATTCGGGAGTATTTGAGACCCGGTGAGAAAAATGTTCTTCATGAGAACTTGGTACCTCGTGATAAAATTCTATTACCACCTCTCCACATTAAGTTGGGTCTCATTAAGCAATTCATCAAGTCCCTTCCAAAAGATGGTGAGTGCTTTCGGTACCTTTGCTCAAAGGTTCCCCCGACTTTCTGAAGCAAAGCTAAAGGAAGGAGTGTTTGTTGGCCCTGATATAAGGAAACTCATTTCAGATGGAGCATTCGCTGAAACGATGTCTGAGAAGGAAAAAGAAGCCTGGATTCCTTCAAGGATGTTGTTCTCAAATTCTTGGGGAACAGGCGGGATGAGAACTATAAGGATATTGTTGCCAGGATGCTCAATGCCTTCAAAGAACAAGGCTGTAACATGAGCCTGAAAGTCCATTTCTTGCACTCCCATGTGAACTACTTTCCCGAAACCTTGGGGGCGTACAGTGAAGAACAAGGTGAAAGGTTTCACCAGGACATCAAGGACGCAGAGAGAAGGTACCAAGGAAGATGGAACACCACTATGATGGCTGATTTCTGCTGGTTGCTGCTGCGGGAAACCCCAGATGAAAAATACGCCAAGCAGCGCACCAAGAGAAGCATTCGGGGGAAGAAGAAACGGGCCCACCAGGAGATTGATTGACCCAAGAATGACTTTAAAATCTAAACTGTGTTGACAAATATCGTGTTTTTACTAAACTTTGAAATAAAAATTTGCTAGTTATTACCACAGTGTCGGATCTCATTTATTAGAATTTTATTTTCACACCATCGGGTGTTTGTCTTCATGTATTGCAATGGTGCGGTTTGCGTTTTCTATTCTTACATACATACCTGTACAACATTTTTTGCACATTTCTTTGCTTTGCTTTGTGTCTAACCTCGCTCTTGTATGCTCAATGTTTGTGCACATGTATGTGGCTGTTTTAAGTGCAGACAATTTTGCTACCATCACAGTGTGTTTTGTTGACATTACTCTATTCTTATGTGCTGCCTTGTTACAATTTTCTTTATTCTTATTTGAATAACTACTAAACAATTAGTATAAAGAATTCATCCAAGAAACGTTTATCTCGATCGCACTCAATCTGAAACGTTCACCTCAAACTGCTAACCCAATGTAGCAAAAAAATCTGTACGTGATGGAGCAAATTGGTTACCAGATTTGGATTCAGCGCACCAAAAAACGTAAAAATCAATCGAAACATTAGAGGCAGTTTAAAAAAAAAATTTTTTAGTGTACCTGTGTTCTCCATCATGCCAATGCAAATAGATTTCTCTTTCCCTCTTTTCAGTTTAACCCACAGTGCCTCCTCTCTCCCTTTTAAGCTCTGTAGTTCCAAAGCATTAATAATATTTTTTACATATAGTGTCACTCCTCCTTCCCATTCTTCCTACTCTGCCCATTCTGAATAAAGTATTGTCTGGTATAGTTACATCCCAGTCATGGTTTTCTGTGAACCATGTTTCTTTAACTGCCACTAAATTCAAGTCAGCCTCTCCCATTAAAACTTCAACATCTAGGATCTTATTTCCCATGCTATGGGCATTTATACACACCACTTTCCAAATGTTGCCCTTCTTACCCATTTCCATAAGGGTATTTAATGTTTCACTTACCTACGGACTTTCACTTACCTGGGGGCTTTCTTCACCCATCCCCAATGAATCTAGTTTAAAGCCCTCTTCAGTAGATTAGCCAGTCTACTACCGAAGACACGTCATCCTTTCTTGGACAGATGGATGTCATTTCTGCTCTGCAACCCTTGGAACAGCATCCCATGATCCAAGAAATCAAAATGCTCTCGATGACACCATCCGCGCAGTCATGCATTCATTTCCAGGATGCGAGCTTCTCTGCCTTGGCCTTTACCCTCAACAGGGAGGATTGAAGAGAACACCACCTGCACACCTATCTGCTTCATCATCTGTTCCAGAGCCATGAAGTCACTTTTGATATGTTCAGTGGGATACCTGGCTGTATCATTTGTGCCGACATGTATTAGCAACTTTGGGTACTAGTCAGTGGGATTGATGAGTCTCAGAAAACTCTCCGTAACATCTTGGATTTTGGCACCTGGCAGACAGCATACCTCTCTGGACATCAAGTCTGGTCGGTAGATGGACGCCTCAGTACCCCTCAGAAAAGAGTCACCAACCACCACTACCCTTCGCTTCCTTGTAGTCACTGATTCTGCAACTTTGGGGTGCTCAAACTCTGGTTCTTTCCTTTCCATGGATGCATTCACCTCCTCCACTTCCAGGGCTACATAACGATTCTTCAGTTCAAAGGCTGAAGAAGTTGGATTGGTGATTCTGCAGGCCCTGGTGACTTGTGTCCAACCTTCATCATTTTTTTAGGCTCCCATCTTCTCCTCTGAAGCATCTCATCAATGTACTTCTCACTGTCTTTAATGCTCCTCAGCCTCGCCACCTCCTCTCTGAGTTCCTCCACTTGTTTCCTGAGAGCTTCAGCATGCAGGCATCCTGCACATGGATCCGTTCCTTCAACTGGCATTGGGACCTCTGTCTAGACAGAGACAGAAGCTGTAATGGGGGTAACAGCTTTGGTGATTCAATTTTTCCCAGCCATTGTTCAGTTGGTGGAGTTTACACAGTCCATCAATAACCCCAGAGCCAAAAGAATTTGAAAATTATTTAAATGGACTTCAAATAGAAACAGCTATACAGCTTCCAGCACATAGAGCCTGGAAAAACTGAAGACTACAAAGCCAGAATTGCTCACATTTCAACATTGGCTCATTGCAAGCTCAAACTGCCAAGAGCTGAATAAGTAAATTTGTCAGTTCTTCTAAGAGTTGGGCTTTTTGTAAATAAGATAGACCTGTGAATGAGCCTGCCAATCTGGAAACATTTGCTGTTGATCCCTGATGCAGATAAGTTTCAAACACAATATTTGTGTCCAACCTTAAAACATAGTAATACGTTTACTTATTGCTTACCTGAGGGCTTTCACTTGCTTGGGAGCTTTCTTCACCCATCCCCAACAAATCTAGTTTAAAGCCCACTTTAGTAGGTTAGCCAGTCTGCTACAGAAAACAAGTTAGCCCTTCATGGATAAGTGGACACCATCTCTGCTCAGCAGCCCTTGGAAAATCATCCCATGGTCCAGGAAACCAAGACATTCTCAATGACACCATCCACGCAGCCATGCATTCATCTCTAGGATGCAAGTTTCTCTGCCTCAGTTTTTACCATCAACAGGGAGCATTGAGGAGAACATCACCTATGCCAACCTTGCTTCCTTTCTCACCTTTCAACCTAACCTTTCTATTTACCTTTCTGTTGTACAATTGTGAGTTAGAGCCTTTTAATGCTGGGAACCATAACACCAAGTAAAACCTCAAGGAAAGGGGGTATTTTGAGGTGAGAGAGACTCTTTAAACATCTACAATGTGCTGTACAGACAGGGGAGATGAAGACAGTGATAGTAGTGCTCCATTAGCAGCAACAGCATAGTGCCCATGTATGAAAGGGCACTATGTTGATGGTGCAAATGGGGCAAAGGAGGTGGCATGTGGATCATGCAGTGGAGGTTGCTGGTGCACAAGGCAGATGAGGCAGCTGCCCAGATGGCACATCTGTGATGTTTGCCATGATCTCATAGTGACAGTGGCATCAAACAGACATGGTGCTGCTGCAGAAAGGTGATGCGCAACATGGGGCGGTCCAAGGGTCCCAGCACCCTAGGCAGAGACTCAGGCTGCCCCCCCCCCCTGCTGTTCCTGATGACATCTCTGGAGGAAGAGGCCGGAAGCACCAGCAGCTGTAGCTCTACAGGTATCTGCAAAAAGCAGCCACCCAGGTGAATACCACTGCTGTGGCTGGCAGGCAGAAATAGGGTTCCAGTGGTGGCAGTCAGTTGGGGGGGGGGCAGTGTGGCCACCCATGTATGCCTATGCCCTCCCCATCAGGATCTGGCTCCCTAGGTGCTCGCCTAAGCCACATGGTGGATGGGCCAGGACTGCGCCCCACCCCCTCTGACAGCATGCTACCATGTCAGCATGGTATGGGAGTGTTGGCGGCGGGTGCAGCGGCCCCCGCATGCAGCAGACAAAAGCCATGTCCTGGCCCTCTGTGTCCTATGCATCACAACATTTTCCAAGGTCTGCTTGATTGGGGACATTTCAGTGCCAGACTGAAACAGTGGGTGTTCCACAATGGGAGGGCGGGATGGAGCGGCTGACAGGTCTCTCATTCTGACAATTGGCTCATGCCAGTGGTCTAGGGAACCCTGTGGATCACTCGGACCATGGATCAGGACACCACCGCCCGCACATAGGGAAAGGATATGTGCATGGGGGGGGGGGGGGACACTGCTGAAGAAGTGATATGCAATTGAAGAACAAGGCATGCCAGAGCCAAAATGCCCACCCAGCGTCTTCAGCAGCAAGATGATAATACCATTACTACCACTATACATCATTCATAAGGTGCTAAAAGGTATACACAGCACTGTACAAACACATAGGAAGACAGTACCTGCCTGAAGCATGTACAACATGTGATGACAGACAGTACTATAGAAGAGAAATAAGGATACAATAGGGAGACACCAAGTAAACAAGAGATAGGGATCTAACAGCAGCCTCAAGGAGGTATGGCGTGTGCATGTTTTTGAAGAGGGAGAGAGCTGAGACATGACATAGAGAGAGAGAGCTGAGACATGACGCACAGAGAGAGGACACTTGTGCAAGGCATAAGGAGCAGCAAGGTGAAAGGATCAGAGTCTGGAAATGGCAGTAGAAGATCACAGCATAGAGAGGAGGTAGTGAGTGGAGGAGTGGAGTCCATGGGAAGGGGTGTAGGGATAGAGGAAAGAGGAAAGGTAATGAGGGGAAGTAGAAGGGATACATCTATAGATTAGTACACATTGTATGTGTGATACGGATATGGAAACGGACGGGGAATCAGTGAAGTGATAACAGGAGTGAGGGCATATGAGTGTGTCAGGGCTGACGGAGGATTATATGCTCAGCAGCAATCTGAAGAGATTGAACAGGAGAGAGATGACTCTGAGGGAGACCAGCAGGGAGGAGGATGCAGTGGCAAGATGGGAGGTAAGTATAGGAAGGACAACAGTTCTTGATGTGTGTTGAGAGGGCATGGGGCTATGTGTGAACTGTGGCCCCCATCCAAATGTGAGAACACAGTCATCACCATCCATCGGAGAAACATGTGTTGCCACATCAGCCAGGAGGGGCTGCAAGATGTGAGGTCATTCTATGATTGCACCAGAAGCACACACCAGGTATTGGGAACCAGGCCCAGTGTGATATTTCCCCCATGGCATGCAATGTGTGTGTGCCTGTCTCATGGGCTGTCCCATTGAGGCAACATATCCCATGTGCAAGACATGAATGCCAGTTGTACCAGCAGCATACACAGCCATTTCGAATACAGACCGGACAGCACATCCCCCTCCAATATTCGCCAAGCACACTTTGTCAGACAGGTATGTCACAGGTCATGTAGAGATCACAGCAATCTCTATCAATCACCACAGATCCAAACACATGGCAGGTCTGTGGCTCAACACACAAAGCCAGTGTATATATGGGTCCACAGGTTCAAGACTTAGCTGCAGCTCATGTACTTCATGTCCCTGTGGGTAAATTTTATACTACAGTGTAGGTACAGCACCAGCATGTGCAACCCCCAATGAATGAGCCAGCAAGGGTACTGACACCCATCAGCCACACAGACAGACTCCATTATCCACAGCTTAATGGAAAGGCAGGCTGATAGCATTGGCACACTGAGTGGGTGATAACAATGGGCATGAATGTCAGAGCACATTAATATTGCCTGCACAATGATCACATGTTAACAATGCTTGTGCTGATATGGAGACCAATGTGGCAGACAGCAATTCCAACCATCCCCACTTTTCAACAGTGCAGCAATGTGTGCATGTGTTTGTGTCTCTCCAGAGTTTTGTGGCCTTCTGCATTGCACTGTGCCTCATATTGCCAATGTTCTTACCCTCCTG
The DNA here is from genome assembly GCA_033557465.1 of Ichthyophis bannanicus. Classification (NCBI taxonomy): domain Eukaryota; kingdom Metazoa; phylum Chordata; class Amphibia; order Gymnophiona; family Ichthyophiidae; genus Ichthyophis; species Ichthyophis bannanicus. Next base: position 571,690,119 of record CM066033.1, read on the forward strand.
GAATGGAGGAGTGGCCAAGTGGTTGAGGCAAGCTGCCTCACACTAAAGGGCAAGGGGTTTGAATCTTGCTGGAGGACAGCAATCTTGGGCTGGAGGGACTGGGGTTTCTAGTCCTTGTGGCATTGGGCAAGCCAGTTAACCTTTTGTTGCCTGAGGTACAAAATATAGATTGTGAGCCCATCAGGGACAAGAAAAATATATACTGTACCTGAATGTATACTGCTTTGACCCAGTGAAAAGCAGTATATAAGCACTGCTAAATAAAATAAATAAATAAGCTGTTCCCAGCATTAGTCTGCAAATGTTCATGATGAGGAGCAGAGGATTGTGGGTTTGGCGAGAATGTGTCTGCATTGGCAGTAGGGTCAATGGCTGGGACTTCATAGTGCCTGTCTCCCACATGCATGGCACAGCTTTTTATCCACATAGTTCTACATACTGTACAGCTCCAGTGATGTGGGTGCACTCCCTGTCCTGGGAGCCCAATCACTAAGCCAAATGCTGGGTGTCCATGCTGTATGTTTGTCCCAAGCCAGGGTGTACGTACATAGTGGCTCTGTGCACATGCAGTGTGTGCTGACCAGCAGACTGAGCACAGTTGGTATGTGCATGGCTGAGACAGCTCTACAGTGGGCAGCAGGTGCAGTCTGACTGTGCTTTCTGTGGTGGATTGGTAGTTCCATATGGTTGGGACAGCAGCTGTTCTTGGCATACGTACTGTGGTCATGGCAGGACCAGCAGGAGGGTAACAGCAGCCCCATGCAAACCTAGACAACTCCCACTGCATGTGCCATCAAGATATCAGCTACTACCACACTGGGCACTAACATGAGATGTTATAGGAGAGTCCCTGCCTAACAAGAGCAAGACACAGGACTCAGATGTGACAGGAAACTACAGCATGCTACAGTTGTTCAGGAAACAAGGTAATTAGTATAACATACTGCAGACAATATCAGCCGCATACTAGCAGTGATGTGAATCTGTAACATGACCAGCAGAAGTAGTAGTAGAAACATAGAAACATAGAAACATGATGACAGAAAAAGACAACATGGCCTATCTAGTCTGTCCTTCCATAACAACAACTACAACAGTCCACTTTTTACCTTTAGAGATCCTCTGTGTTGGTCCCATGCTTTTTTGAATTCAGTTACTGTCCTCATCTCTACCACCTCCACAGGGAGACTATTCCATGGATCCACTACTCTTTCTGTAAAGAAATATTTCCGCATATCACTCCTGAATCTATCTCCCTTCAACCTCATCCCATGTCCCCTCGTAGCAGAACTTGCTTTCAATTGAAAGAGGCTCTCTCCCTGAACATTTATGCCATGGAGGTATTTAAACATCTCAGTCATATCACCTCTATCCCGCCTTTCCTCTAAGGTTGTACATATTAAGATCCTTCAGTCTGTCCTCATATGCTTTATAATGAAGACCACTAATCATTTTAGTAGCCACCCTCTGCACCGACTCCATCCTGTTCACATCCTTTTGAAGGTGCGGTCTCCAGAATTGCACACCATACTCCAAATGAGTTCGCACCAAAGACTTATACAGAGGCATTATCACCTCCATTTTTCTTCTAGCCATTCCTCTCCGTATGCACCCAAGCATCCTTCTAGCTTTTGCCGTCACCTTTTCTACCTGTTTAGCTACTTTAAGATCATCAGACACAACCACGCCTAGGTCCCGCTCTTCTTTAGTGGACAAAAGTACTTCACCTCCTATACTGTATTGCTCCCTTGGATTGCTGCAGCCCAAATGCATGACCTTACATTTTTTAACATTAAATCCCAGCTGCCAAATTCTAGACCATTCTTAAAGCTTAGCTAGATCCCTCCTCATGTTATCTACACCTTCCTGGGTGTCTACTCTATTGCAGATTTTGGTATCATCTGCAAAGAGGCAAACCTTACGCGACAGCCCTTCTGCTATATCACTAACAAAGATGTTAAAAAGAATCGGACCAAGGACAGATCCCTGGGGCACACCATTGGTAACATCCTTCTCCTCAGATTGAGCTCCATTTACTTGTACTCTTTGTCGCTTCCCACCCAACCAATTTCTAACCCAAGCAGTAACTTTAGGGTCCATCCCTAGGGTGCTCAGTTTGTTTATAAGTCACCTGTGAGGAACAGTGTCAAAGGCTTTACTGAAATCTAAATACACCACATCTAGAGCTCTCCCTTGGTCCAACTCCCTGGTCACCCAGTCAAAGAAATCAATCATATTTGTCTGACAAGACCTGCCTCTGGTGCATCCATGCTGCCTCGGATCCTGTAATCCGCTGGACTCCAGAAACCTCACTATTTTCTCTTTCAGCAGCGTTTCCAATAATTTACTCACCACCGAAGTTTAACTAACCGGCCTGTAGCTTTCAACCACATCCTTACTTCTGCTTTTGTGTAAAGGCACCACATGAGCCTCTCTCCAGTCCTTTGGCACCACTCCTGACTCCAACGAGGCATTGAAAAGGTCAGTCAGTGGAGTTGCTAGAACGTCCCCAAGTTCCCTCAGTATTCTAGTGTGTATCCCATCCGGTCCCATCGCTTTGTCTACTTTAAGTTGAGCTAGTTTCTCACAAACACAGTCTTCTGAAAATTGTTCAAGATGTCCCTCGCTTCTGTTCTTATTTGTGGGTGTTTTCTGAGGTCCTGCTCCTGGTTCTTCATCTGTGAACACAGAACAAAAATATTTGTTAAGCAATTCCGCTTTATCCTTATCAGCTTCTACATATTCCCCCCCTGCACCCTTGAGTCTGACAATACCACTTTTGCCCTTCCTCTTCTCACTAATATATCTGAAAAATGTCTTATCCCCCCATTTTATTGCATTGGCTATTTCCTCCTCCTTTTGAATCTTTGCCTTCTTGACTACTTTGCTAGCTTCTCTAAGTTTTTCCAAAAACAGATGCCTGTCTTCCTCTCTCTGTGATCTTTTGTATTTCATGAAGGCCTCCCTCTTTTTCTTCACTTTTTCAGCTACTTCCTTCGAAAACCATAGTGGTCTCCTTTTCCTTTTGCCTTTATTTACCATTTTAACAAAAAGGTTGGTTGCCCTTAAAATACCCCCTTTCAGTTTTGCCCACTGTTTTTCTACATCCCCCAGCTGTACCCATCCCACTAACGACTCCCTGAGGTATTGGCCCATCTTCGCAAAGTTAGTCTTCCTAAAGTCTAAGATCCTCACCTTGGAATGGATTCTAACCAGGGGCGGCCCAATGGGGGTGCGGGGCCATGTGCGGAGACTCGGTGCGGGGCCTCATTTGCATAAGGGGTCTCATTTGCATAAATATTTGCATGTTACCATATACTAACTTTTAGTAAACATGCCTCTTAATGAGTGTATGAATAAAGAAACACTAAAAGATTTCTACATTACTATAATCCAGTGCCAACCGCCAGACACATTAGGAACTACTACAAACACTGCCCATTTAGAACCCATAGAAAACCCGCCGTATCCTAACAGCACTACCAGGACTCACAAAGCACCATACCCTACCTATCAAAAGGAAACATGCAAATATTAAACCAATACATTTCAAAGAATACCAATACATGACCTACTGGGGAAAGAGAACAAGTGGCAATGTCAATTAGGAATTATATAAACAGAATACCTCAGCTCAGTTACACATGAACAGAACATAAACCATCACCAAACAAGGAATCACAATTTAGAAACAGGACGACAATAATTAAACTGGGAATCCCAAAAGCCAAACTTGGAATGTACAACACTGTAGAAAGAAAACTATACATTAATTTGCTCTTGTACTAAACAAAGCGCAGATGTTAATGATGCACATTTACCAGAGCTGACATATTCCAATTAATAAATTCAAAATAAAGAGATATTTTTCTACCTTTTGTGCATTTTTTTTCAGCTGCAATTGCTACAGCCACTTTCTTCGTGTCTTCTGCTAACTCTCCATCGTCTGCTGTCCATTTGTCCTTTCTTCTCTCCTAGTTTTTTTTCCATTCTCTCTCTACATCTGCTTTAACATACTAATCTTTCTCCTTTTGCTCTTTCCTCATGCCTATTTCATCCACTCAAATTTTAGCCCTCCATCCTCAATCCCCACTTACTCTCCCAATACCCGGCCAATTGTAGATTTTTCATCCCTCCCACACAAAATATTTTTCCCCTCTCCATTTTACTCTCCCAGCCCCATCCCATTCTAATCCTCCCCCAACATCAGCTCCCTTCTAGTTCCAGCCTCACCCAGCATCCATTCCCTTCTAGTCCCTGCATCAGCCCATTTCCAGTCCTAGCCCCCATCAGCCCATTTCCAGTCCTAGCAACCCCCCAACCCAATACCAGTCCTAGCCCCCCCATCAACCCACTTCCAGTCCTAACCCCCCATCACCCCATTTTCAGTTTAACCCCCCCATAACCCATTACCAGTCCTAACCCCCTATCAGCCCATTTCCAGTCAGCCCCCCATAGCCAATTGCCAGTCCTACCCCCCCCCATCAGCCCACAGCCCATTACGAGTCCTAACCCCATCAGCCCACCTCAAGTCCTAACCCCTCCCCATCAGCCCATTTGCTGTCCTTGCCGGCCCCCTTAGCCCATTATTAGTCATATCCCCCCATAGCCCATTACCAGTCAGACCCCATCAGCCCTCAGCCCATTACCAGTCCTAATCCCTCCCCATCAGCCCATTTCCTGTCCTAGCCCCCCCCCATAGCCCATTACCAGTCTTAACCCCCCCCAGAGCCCATTACCAGACAGCCCCCATCAGCCCAAAGCCCATTACCAGTCTTAACCCCCCATAGCCCATTATCAGACAGCCCCCATCAGCCCAAAGCCCATTACCAGTCTTAACTCCCCCATAGCCCATTACCAGTTCTCTAACCCCCCAACAGCCCACAGCCCATTACCAGTCCTAACCCCATCATCCCACCTCAAGTCCTAACCCCGCCCCATCAGCCCATTTACTGTCTTAGCCCCCCCATAGCCCATTATCAGTCCTAACCCCCCCATAGCCCATTACCAGTCCTAACCCCCCCTCCCTCATCGGTTCAAGGAACATTAAAAAAAAAAAAAAGCTGGCTGCTACCGCTGCCGCCGCAGCAGCATGGAGTGTCCCGCAGGGCCCCCTCTGCCCAGCTGAGTCCCTCCCTCCCTCTGCGACGGCTGAGCCCCTCTGTGCCGGCTTTCAGATACGCGAAGGGAGAGTGTCTCCCTCGCATCTCTGTTAAGCCCGCAGGGGCTGATGGGAAATTTCCCATCTGCCCCTGCAGGCTTAACAGAGACGCGAGGGAGACACTCTCCCTTTGCGTATCTGAAAGCCGGCACAGAGGGGCTCAGCCATCGCAGAGGGAGAGCTCAGCCGGGCAGAGGGGGCCCCGCGGGACACTCCATTCTGCTGCTGCTGCGGCGGCAGCAGCAGCAACCAGCTTTTTTTTTTTTTTTACTTAATTTTGAAAAAAAGCAGAATGTTCTTTGCGCGGGGCCCCCTGAAACGCGGGGCCCTGTGAAAAAAACTTTCTTGCTCAATGGACGGGCCGGCCCTGATTCTAACAGCCCTAGTCCAAATACTGAACCACACCATCTGGTGATCACTGGATGCAAAATGATCTCCCACTACAACATCAGAAACACTTTCACCATTGGTAAGCACCAAGTCCAGAATGGCCCCTTCACGTGTAGGGTCTGTTACCAATTGCCTGAATAGTTCTCCCTGTAGAGAATACAGGATCTCCTTACTTCTAGATGATACTGCAGCAGGAATGTGCCAATCAACATCTGGTATATTGAAATCTCCTATCAGTAGCACTTCCCCTTTCCTAGCAATGCTGCATATGTCTTCAATTAACTCTCTGTCCACCTCTTCCTCTTGTGAGGGAGGTCTGTATATCACACCAATGCAAATAGATTTCTCTTTCCCTCTTTCTAGTTTAACCCACAATGCCTCCTCTCTCCCTTTTAAGCTCTGTAATTCCAAAGCTTTAATAGTAGTTTTACATATAGTGCCACTCCTCCTCCCCTTCTTCCTACCCTGTCCTTTCTGAATAAAGTATAGCTAGGTATAGTTACATCCCAGTCATGGTTTTCTGTGAACCATGTTTCTGTAACTGCCACTAAATCCAAGTCAGCCACTCCCACCAAAGCTTCAACTTCAGGGATCTTATTTCCCATGCTACAGGCATTAATACACACTGCTTTCCATATGTTACCCCTGTTACCCATTTCCATAAAGGTATTTAATGTATCACCTACCTGGGGGCTTTCAACTACCTGGGGGCTTTCTTCACCCATCCCCAACGAATCTAGTTTAAAGCCCTCTTCAGTAGATTAGCCAGTCTACTACCGAAGATTCAGTAAATTAGCCAGTCTACTACTGAAGTAGTAGTAGTAGTAGTTCAGGCTCTGGGGACCAGGTGCTGGGCACTCACCCTCAGGGTGACTGCTGAAACTGCTCAGTAGCACTTTTTGCAGCTGTTATGTGCTTGTAGCACATACTGTCTGTGAGTCTCGGTGTGTTGGGTCTCCATTTGGGGTTCAGCTCCAGAATGCTGTTCTGCATGTGCAGTGCATCATGGGTACTGGAGGGGCTAACCTACACAGGCACACACAGCATTTTAGGCAGTGACCTGCAGTCTCTCTAATTCCAGACATTGCTATGCAGAGCAGTATAGCCTAATGGTTGGTACAATGTTTGCCATACACAAAGGCTACGGATTTGATTCTCACTTGTTCTTTTTGGCCCTGTGTGCTACTCAGTTCATTTTTATGCCTGTAACAGTCCAGGCTCTGCTGTGACTGGCAGACACATATCCTTAGACTTTGTTATGTTTTTTGGCCACAATTTGGATCAACAAACATGATATTCCCCATCAGTCCCTTCCGAGAGCAAGGCTTTATTGGCTCTGCTGCAGCCCATTGCAGGGTGTCAAACATGTTCACCCTGCAGATATCTGACACCTGCTTGGAGGCATGGGGGAATGGTCATGGCACTGTCTTAGGAGCCAAGATACCAGGATTTGAGGCCTTTTAGCATTCTTTTTGTGACATTTTGGACTGTATTACTGTCGCATTTTATGTATGCCACATCCTTCATGGAATGACCACACCTACTTGTGACCTGGATGGGTCACTTAACCTTCCATTGCCTCAGCTGACTGCAGGTTCTTACAGTACCTGTTTTTTATCAGACATTACCAAGTTTTCGGTACAATGAACCCCGACGTGACTGACCTGATACAGCGAAATACTAACAGGCAGTTACATGCATACAGCTGTAACCTACATGTGAAACATGAGTTAAGTATGACATCCTTACTGTGACCATACAGCTTTGGCTCTATCACATCTATGCATTACATGCAGACACATCCTACCTCTTGGATAGCCACCTGCAGGTATCATGTCCGTACATGCCCTTTTGCCCAGTTTGAGCAACTTCTGTCCAGTTGTTGTATGCACATTTATCTGGGGTGTTGTAGAGTGACTGGGTGGCTGGGACAGGTGTGAGACCCATATGTCTGGTATCAGGCCTTCCATGTGGCACTGACGCACATTTTACCCACTCAGTACAAATGCATTGGGGATGGCAACTCTGGTACATCGGTGCTGACAGCCCATACCACACTCTCCTCTGTCACCATCCTTCCTCCAGCCCATCCATCAGCCTTTGGCACCTATGTGCATTCATGTCTTCTCGCGCAAGCTGCTACACCATGGTCTACACAGGTCTTTTCCGCATTTGGCTGCTTCACTCACATCTCTCCTGTGCTTGATCTGCACATCACCGTTCCTGCTCCATTGTCCTTTTGCTGCACACATCGTGCCACTTCTGACTCTGCTGGGGGACATGTCTTCCCCATCCTATGGCACGCACTGACATTATGGCATTTGTCAAACTTACTGGTCCATCAGCTCCCACCTGTCCTTATGTCCATCACCTTTATATTGGCTTTTGCTGGGGATCCCTTATCCAGCAATAAAATGACAGACATTTTAGGGCGTTAAGTTGTCCTTTCAGGCATTAACGTGCATGCTTGACACCTTAAGGCCCGATGTCTTGTTAGTGCACATTAAGTGGCCCATTGTACCCTTACCGCCGGAATGCCTCTTACCCGCCCAGAGCCACACGGGAAACCCCTTATCGCTGTCGTTAATGCTCAATAATGCCTGCTACCTTAATACCCTCTAGTAAACATACCCCTCAGTGTTATTTGGTTAATTCCCACATCTAACTGGATAACTTGCTTTAAATATTGAACTCAATATTTATTTCATCTTAGATTTAAGTGAATGTATGTTTCTGCTTCTAAGTAAATTAAAAGCACAGGAAGACTTCTACTGCAGTGTAAAAGCTGAGAAAATATTGCAAACCAAAGAAAACAACATTTCCTGATTAATTTCTCTTTGATTTACTGTGGATGAAAAAGACTCTGAGAACTGGCAGGAAGACAATGACACTCTAGCAGCAATACTGCTTAATTTACTGCTTACACAGTTAGAGTAATGACAAATAGGGTGAAACGAGCATCAGCCTTAGAAACAGAAGACTCTAGAAAAGCCTCTGGGAACAAAGGAAGAATAACCTCAAGCACATATGAAGTACCTACAGCTGCTAGTATGGCAGCAGGTGATATCTCACATTCTGTGCAATTATTACTACAATTTTCATTATGACAAAGAGCCATGCATAACAGGAAGAGCAAGAACAGCATATGAACTGGATTGAAGCACTATTTGAACAATGAAAGAGTGCTGGGATTGTACTGCCTGACCTCCTACTTTGAAAGAAGAGACCTCTAGGTCCCCTGGTAATCAAGACAGTGCTGCCCATTTCAGGAAAATGATCCTTATTTTTTTTATTATCTATTATTTTCCAAAGTTGTCAGGAGTAGAGGCACTCATCATAAATCTACAAGGGGCAATAAATTCCCCTTAGAAGTAGCAGCTTCAGAGGCTTCATAGGCTGTGCTAGTAGTGATTGGATGGGAGATATTCTGATGTCCATAGGGGAAGGTGTCCCGATAGAAGTATAAAATTGTGTCAGCCCTTTCTTCTCTTATCAGAAATGTCAGTGCTCAAAAGATGTGCCTGGACCCTAGAGATGGCATCCCAATGGCCAGGAAGGTCTTAGGTTAGGGAAAATAATTCCATTGTTTGGTACTGAAGTTGGGGATTTGTCTTTAAATAGATCCTAAGGAGGACTTTAGGAGTCACAGGTCAAGAAGTTCAGAGAAACAAAAAGAAGAGAGTGTTCTGAGGAAGGCAGGGCTGTAAGTAGGATGGCGACCAGTGGCTACTGGCCTGGAGAGAGATCATAGGGACCTGTTAGTTGAGGGACTACAAAAGGGGACTGCTACATCTGGAGAGAGATCTGCAATTGTAAGTATTGACTTCTGGGAATTTTTCTAAATCTGGGGAAAAGGAATTCTTTAAATTAAAGCTGTTTAATCTGTGAACCCAGTGTATATGTTAAATCAGTCAGGGCCTAGTAGCAGCAAAGAGTTTTCCGTTTAAATTTAAAACACCAAAGAGAGCTTTCTGGTTAAATTTAGAACCCAGCAGAAAGCTTCTATTTTAAATTTCATAACTCAGCCAGCAGCAAAGAGCTTTAATTTAAATCCAATAAGAATATAACTTAGCATAAAAGGCAAAACAGGGTCAGTATTCCTTGAGCAATAAATTATTTCTAGAAACCTTAACAAAGAGGCCTTCTACACAGGGGGCAAGAGACCTGTGAAATTTTTTAAATAGGTGTTAAAGCCAGGTGACTGATCATAGGGCCAGTTTGAAAGACTCCTATCAAGCAAGGACTATGTCAATAACTCAGGAAATTGGTCACAGCTTACCTCAGAAGCATAGGCATAAATAGTTCACCCAGAGTCCTGTGCTTCTCAGTCTTGAAGGACTATAAAAGGGGACTGCTACTTCTGGAGAGAGATCTGCAATTGTAAGTATTTACTTCTGGGAATTTTTCTAAATCTTGGGGAAAAGGAATTCTTTAGATTTATTTACATTCTCTTATATACACCACACAATTCTGCATCAGTGCGGTTTACATTGAACAAACTGAAATTACATTGAACAGGGCATTATAACTTGGAGATAACTATTTTACAGGGAACATGGGCTATGGAGGGTTAAGTGGCTTGCCCAAGACCACCTGTGGGACTAGAAACCCCAGTCCTTCCAGCCCAAGGTTGCTGTCCTCTAGTGGGATTTGAACCCCCAACCTTCTGGCCTGAAGTACCTTGCCCCAACCACTAGGCCACTCCTCCACTCCATTAAAGCTGTTTAATCTGTGAACCCAGTATATTTATTAAATCAGTCATGGCCTAGTAGCAGCAAAGAGTTTTCAGTTTAAATTTAAAACACCAAAGAGAGCTTTCTGGTTAAATTTAGATCCTAAGACTCCCTCTATCCAAGCAAAGGCTGTGGGACTCCCCCTGAAGATTGGCCACAGATTACCTTAGAAGCACAGGACAGTGTACTGTGTAGCAGCCATCTGTTAATAAGTCTTCTTTCCTCCCTCCCTCCCTCCTTCCCCGACAACCACCCACCCCTTGGATAATCATAGCTTTATAGGTGCTTAGACCTCTTAAAGGGAAGGAGGTGCCATATTCACTCTCAGGTGAATTAATTAAACTTCAGGTGAACAAAGTACATTAAACATATTAGGTATAGTTTTATTAGTATAAGTATCCCCAGCAACACTTAGTAATTAAAGAACTTAAATATCTGAACACAACCTTAAAATGAAAATGCAGACAGCAGTCCAGCAGCGAGATGGGGGCTTTCCAGTCTTTTGCATTGAGTGTCACATGTATAATTTTCTCCCAGTTGGTGAGGAGTCTTACGTGTGCACAAGGTGCAAGGAACTCTTTGCTCTCAGGGAACGAGTCCGATCTCTGGAGGCAAGAGTAGCAGAATTGGAAGACATAAGGAAGACAGAGAGGTACATAGACAAGACCTACAGGGATATAGACCTGAAGTCCCACTTCAGTCTGACAGCATCCCTGTTGCCATGGAGGAGAGAAGTCATGTGACAGGAGAGAATCACCCTGGTGTGGCAGGAAGTGATCCTATAGCTAGGACCTGTCCTCCAGGTGATGTAAAACCCTCTCGCACCGTGGAGGTTTCTCCATTGTCAATGAGGGAAGGGTTAGGACAGCTAATAATAGTTGGTGAACCGATCATTAGGCATATAGATAGCTGGGTGGCTGGTGGATGTGAGGATTGCCTGGTAACATGCCTCCTGCTGCAAAGGTAGCAGACCTCACGCGCCACGTAGACAAGGTCTTAGATAGTGCTGGGGAGGAGTCTGCTGTCTTGGTACATGTCAGTACCAATGACATAGGAAAATGTGGTAGGGAGGTTCTGGAGGCTAAATTTAGGTTTTTAGGTAGGAAGTTGAAATCCAGAACTTCCAGGGTAGCGTTCTCCGAAATGTTTCCCATTCCACACGCAGGACCCCAAAAGGCAGGCAGAGCTCCGAATCTCAATGCATGGATGAAATGATGGTGCAAGGATGAGGGGTTTGGATTTGTTAGGAGCTGGAGAACATTCTGGGGAAAGGAGGGGCTATTCCGAAGGGATGGGCTTCACCTTAACCGGGATGGAACCAGGCTCCTGGCATTAACCTTTATAAAGGAGATAGAGCAGCTTTTAAACTAGATAATAGGGGAGAGCCGACAGTCGCCTAAGAGTGCATGGTTCAGAACAATGTATCCTTGAAGGATACTACCAAAAAAATTAAGTTAGTGCACATCAGCAGAGAGGTTCCAATAAAGACAAAGATAGCCCAAATGCCCCTGAGTACAGAGCAGACAGAGCTTAAAGATTCCAAATTACCCCTGCCTACCGAATATAATACATAAATGAATATCTGCAAGTCTACAAAATAAGATGGGAGAGTTAGAATCTATAGCACTAAATGAGAAGTTAGATATGATTGGTATCTCAGAGACATGGTGGAAGGAGGACAACCAGTGGGACACTGTGATACCTGGTTACAAACTATATCACAATGATAGAGCTGATAAAATTGGTGGAGAGGTTGCGTCTATATTAGAGAGGGCATTGAGTCACAAAGGATTACAATTTTGCAGGAAACAAAATTCACTGTAGAATCACTATGGATTGAAATTCCATGTAAAAAGGGGAAGGCACTGGCAGTGGGGTTGTGCTATCGACTGCCTGGCCAGAATGAACAAATGGATGATGAAATGCTCAAAGAAATCAGGGAAGCAAACAAAAGTTACAGAACAGTAATAATAATGGGTGATTTCAATTACCCCGGTATTGACTGGGTCAGTGTCATGGCAGGACATGCTAGGGAGATAAAGTTTCTAGATGAAATAAATGACTGCTTCTTGGAGCAGCTGGTTCATGAACCGACCAGAGGAGAAGCCATTTTGGACTTAGTCCTTAGTGGAACACCAGATCTGGTGCAAGAGATAAGGGTGTTGGGGCCACTTGGCAATAGTGATCATAACATGATCATGTTTGATTTAATTAATGAAGGAGGGATGGTAAGGAAATCCACAGTATGACCTTTTAACTTCCAAAAGGGAGACTATGATAAAATGAGGAAAATAGTTAAGAAAAAAACTAAAAGGAGCAATTGCAAAGGTTAAAGATTTACATCAAGCTTGGGTGTTGTTTAAAAATACTATCTTGTGGGGGGGCGGAGCCTGATGTCCAGCGGGATAGACGCTTAACGCTGAAGCTCCCGAGTGGCCTGCTCAGAATCCTGACTTTAATACAACTTATCTTTTCAATCGGGCTCTGATCCTACCGGGGTGCCTCGGGGGGATGGCGGGGCCCAAGCCAGCGCGTCTCGAATTCAGCTCTCCAACGAACTCCCATGGCAAACGCTCTAAAACTGAGCCGCCGTCCCCACAGAAGATGGTTCCACTCCGGGAGGGTCCCGTGATGCAGCAGGAGATCTTAGATGAGATCCGCGGCGTGAAAGAACTTGTGCAATCCAACGGTGAAGCACTCAGATCCATGCGGGCAGACCTCGGCAAGCTACAGGAAAGGCTAGAGGGGTTATCGCTGAGACAGGACAAAATGGAGGGTACTCTTGACTCGCATGCGGTCCGCTTGGCAAACTTGGACAAGGTCGAACGACAAGTGCAGGCCCTTCAGAAGGAGCTGGAGGACAGTAACAACCGAGCCCGTCGCAACAATATACGGCTCGTGGGAATTCCGGAGGGAGCAGAATCAGGAGATATGAAAGAGTTCCTCTCTAAATTGCTTCCCTCCTTGCTTAAAACAACGTTCACCAAGGATTTGGAGATTGATCGGGCCCATCGAGTACCCACGACTTGGCGCTCAACCGGAAGACCCCTCGGCCCATCATTTTCCGATTGTTGAGATATCAGCAAGTTGAACAAATTCTAAACGCTGCCCGTGCAAACCCCCGGCTGGATTATGAGAGCCATCGGATTTCCTTCTTCCCTGACTTGGCGAAGCCCACAGTGGACCGCAGGAAAAGACTCCTCGAATTTCGACCGCGTTTGCAGCAGCTTCAAGCGCGCTTTGGCCTAATGTATCCGGCGAAACTTAGAGTTACTCTTCATAATCAAACCAGGACTTTTGAGGATCCGGACGTGCTTGCGGCCTATCTGGAAGCCAAAGAAGCGGACCAAATGCGCTGACCCAGGGACCTTTCATTTGCCCATCGATTTGGAACTGGTCGCCATTTTGTGTCGTCGACGCTGCACATACAGCCTGGATCGGAGGCCCTGCGGCCTAGCTTATCATGGCCTGCTGACCGTCGGACTCTCCTGTGAGGGACCTTTCCATTGCATACACCTCGGTGGGCTCCGGAGCCTATGTAGCTATTACAGTTAATATGTAGAATGTTTGGCCCTCGTCGGGGCTTCCTCCCGCAGACATATGGTCGCCATTAATCATTGGGGTTATGCTTCTTCTCTACTACACTTCGGTGTTTACTTTTGGTTTGGGGGAATACCAGATATAGTGCTTATTGTATATAATCTGGTTAGGTCTTCTCTGAATCAAGCAGTCAAGATGGGGGATAATGGAAATTGTGTGCATTATGATATTTTTGTCTTGAATAGACTCAGTTATTTCTATGGCCCCATGTAAGCTTTTGTCATTGAACGTCAAAGGTATTAATAATCCGATAAAAGGAAGAAAATCCTTAGTTACTTAAATCACGAAAATGCTGATTTGGTTTTTCTCCAAGAAACGCATCTAAATGCCAAGGAGACACTGAAGCTCAATGTTAAACCCTACATGGTGGCCGCCTACTCTCCCGCTATAGCGAAGAGATGTGGGGTAGCCATCTTGATTAGGAAATCCTTACAAGCCACTGTTATAGATAGCAGTTCTGATACTGAGGGTCGGTGGTCCCGAGTCCACCTTAAAGTAGGTAATCTTGAACTGACATGTATATGTATATATGCTCCTAATGTGGATGATCCTGTTTTCTTTGCTAACCTTGCCCAGGTTGCACAAGCTTCTGCCAATACTTCGTTAGTAATAGGAGGCGACTTTAACCAGGTAGTTGACCCATTGGTAGATAGGCGACCACCCAGAACGAGTGGTCCCACCAAGAGTCACCTCACGCTAACGTCTTTGATTAAAGATCTAGCTTTAGTAGACCTGTGGAGGCTGCTACACCCCTCGGACTTAGAATTCACGTTTTTCTCCCCCCCACATCAGTCACAATCTAGGATAGATTTCTTCCTCGTATCCAAAGCATTAATCTCCAGCACGGATACAGCTAAGATACACTCTCTGCACATCTCAGACCATGCTGCTATTTCCTTCCTTTTGAACACTAGTGCACAGAGGGATAATCCACGGGCTTGGTATTTTGATCGAACCCTGCTTGAACAGCAGGATTTTCAGACTGACATACGGGCTGCCATACAAGATTACTTCCACTTTAATTCACCCCATGATACAATGAAACTGGGCATGGTGGGAGGGCTTTAAAGCGTCTATCCGTGCAATCATCACTAGCTATCAAATCCGTTTAGGGAAGCAGCGTAAACGGCAACTCTTAGCACTAGAGCAGCAGATCAAGGCCGGTGAACGTGTTCTTACCTCTCGTACTGACCCAGGTGTGTTGATTCGCTTGCAACGCTTGCGTTTCCAGTATAACTCGCTCTTAACGACTGCAGCGGCCAAAAATATTGAACTACAGCAAGGGACGTACTATCGGGAAAGCAATCGTGCCGGTAAACTCTTAGCTAACGCTCTGAAAGGTCAAAAAGAAGCCAAACGCGTAGCGGCCCTGCGTAGTCCAACGGGGGGGAATTTAGTCACAAATGATACTGAGATAGTAGAGCTTTTTTCGGGATTTCTACACCCGCCTCTATCAATCAGAATGTGAGTTTGACCCAGAGGCTTTTGACCGGCTATTAGCTGGTATACAACGACCGACCCTTTCTGTAGAGGACAAGGAGTCACTAGACCAGTCATTTACTCTTTCAGAAATTCAATTTGCACTCAAGCGATGTGCCTCGGGTCGGGCTGCCGGCCCAGATGGCCTCCCGGCAGAATTTTTCAAAACTTTCAGCGCTGATTTGGCCCCATTCCTACAACTCTATTTCTCTGCTTTGGCCAAAGATAGCTCCTTTACAGGATCTTTCTCGACGGCAAATGTTGTAGTCTTTGAGAAAGAGGGGAGAGACCCGATGCTGACTGCAAATTACCGTCCAATTTCCCTCCTTAATGCTGATTACAAGATATTTGCAACCATTCTGGCCACTAGACTATCCGATAAAATGCCTGCTCTAATTCACCCAGACCAATGTGGTTTCATACCTGGTAGGTCCACTGCTGATAATGCCAGGACCTTGTGTCATATACTAGCTGCAGCAGCGCATCATGATCAACCCCTCGTCGGCCTCTCTCTTGATGCCGAAAAGGCATTTGACCGATTAGAATGGCCCTTTCTCTATGCGGTTCTCCGCTGGTATGGGTTTGGGGAAGGCTTTCTCCGATACCTTCAAACTCTGTATGCACATCCGACAGCCACTATTTCTGCCAATGCCACAAAGTCTCAACCGTTCAATCTCCACAGAGGCACTCGGCAAGGATGTCCCCTATCTCCTCTGCTCTTTGATCTAGCACTTGAACCCCTAGCCCTCCTCATCCGACAGGCCACAGATATCCATGGAGCCCCCTTTCAACATAGAGATATTAAAATTTCTGCATATGCAGATGACCTCATGCTTTTCGTATCCTTGGACTCCGTCCCTGCTGTTTTAAACAAGATTGATAGCTATTCCCTACTCTCGGGATACAAGATTAACTGGACCAAATCTGTTGCCTTCCCTTTGAATCATCGAGTCCATGCTGCAGACATGCAGGCTTTCCCCTTTGTATGGCAGCCCCGTATGGTCAAATATCTGGGGGTTCATTATTGTTATCCATTAGAAGATACTCTTAGCCATAATGCTAAAGAGCTAATCTCCAAAGTGCGTGATCTTACCAACCGGTGGTCTCCTTTAACACTCACATGGTGGGGCCGACTGGAAACAATCAAAATGATGATTGTGCCCAAAATAAATTACATCCTAGAAATGCTACCATGCCTCCTGCCTGCACACGTCTACAAAGATATAGAAGGTCTCCTGATTCGTTATTTATGGCATGGCAAACCACCAAGGATTGCTAAGCGCAAGTTACAGGCGGACAAAGAAAATGGAGGGGTCCGGTTCCCAGATTTTCTTAAATATCATAAGGCTTTCCTCCTTAAACAGGGTGCCCGTTGGTTAGACCCCCCGGTAGAAGGTAGACCAGTTTGGCTCGACATTGAGGAGGAACTCTGTAGGCCAATTCCTCTTACCCACCTTCCCGGCATGACCTTCCAACTAGATTCCCACCATCCACCAATGGTTGTGGATACACTACTTGCCTTTAACACTTTCATTCAGTCTCAGGGACCACAACAGTGCCCACCATATCGACTCCCGCTATGGCATAACTTGCGCCTTCAAATACAAAATAAACCGATAGCATGGACCCCCTGGTATTCCAAAGGGATATGGATGCCTTACCAATTGATTGCCTGCGAGCGCTGGAAAACTTTTAAGGAATTGCAAGAGGAATTTGGTTTACTAGCACGAAATTACTTCCAGTGGGTGCAGCTTCAGCACTGCCTTAGGAGTGTTCGGCTTCTTCCACTAACTGAAACCAATGATGAAGGTCTAGCAGAGATAATTCGCTCTGTTGGGAGTCAATCTGGCGTGGCCTCTAACTTTTATAAAATGTTAAGCAATAATGAGCACAGTAACATTCCCGCAGTCCAACAGACATGGGAACGGGAGCTACAAATCACACTAACTCCTGAGCAATGGAGCCTCTTCTGGAGTAAAGTTGTTCGGGCTTCCCGGTCAGCATCGATAACCCAGACACTTTTCTATTTTGCACATAGAAGTTTCTATACGCCTGTGAAGCTTGCCAAATGGAATGCCAATGTTAATGACAGGTGTTGGAATTGCCATGCCGCCACAGGCACACTAGCTCATATAATGTATGAATGTTCTACATTGCAGCAATTCTGGAGCCGGGTCTGGGGTCGTATTCAACTCATTTTACAATTTCACGAGCCTCTCTCTTGGCGGATAGTGGGACTTCGCTCTGCGGCGGGGATCCCCTCTCTTCCAAAGTCGGGCCGTTTTTTGCTAAATTTCTTGATGGGTATAGCTATATCTTTAATCACGAAACACTGGAAAAATAGCTCCCACCTAAGTCCCCATGAGTGGTGGAATCTTGTATGTTTATATAGTAAATATGAACAGATACCACGCCGAATGGCTCCCCACGCCCAAACCGCGCATCATGTTTCTAAATGGAATTTGCTCAATGCATATGTGCAAGCTGCCAAATGCTCTCATCTAACTGTTTAACTCCATTTATCATGTACACTCATTTATTATGATCTTCACTCGCTCTATACTGGTTTACAAAGAATGAGAACTAATCATTGATTACCCGAACGTTGTATTCCTTTCCTAAAGAAGAAGCATGGGGGTGGGGGGAAATATGGGGTTGCTTTTATGTGTATGGTTTTGTATTTGTATCTTTCTGTATGTCTTTACTTTGGTTGTGTTATAAAAGGAAAATAAAATATTAAAAAAAAAAAAAAAAAATACTATCTTGTAAGCCCAGACTAGCTGTATTCAACGCTTTAAGAAAAGTGGAAGGAAGTCCAAAAAACTGCCAGCATGGTTTAAAGGTGAGGTCAGAGAGGCTGTTGTTGCCATAAAAGCGTGTTTCAGGAAATGGAAAAAAGAGCCAAATGACGAAAATGGGAAACAGCACAAGCACTGGCAAGTTAAATGCAAGGCATTGATAAGGCAGGCAAAGAGCAAATTTGAGAAGAAACTTGCTGTGGAAGCAAAAAGGTGTAATAAAGACTTTTTCAAGTACATTCGTAGCAAAAATCCTGTGAGAGAGTCAGTTGGACCATTAGATGATAGAGGGGTAAAAGGGGCAGTAAGAGGGGACAAGGCTATAGCGGAGAGACTGAATGAATTCTTTGCATTGGTCTTTACTGAGGAAGATGTAGGGATGTCACCCATGACTGAAGTGGTATTTAAAGGTGATACTGCAAAAGAATTGAAAGAAATATTGATACACATGGAAGATGTATTACAACTATTTTATAAACTGAAGAGTATCAAATCACATGGCCCAGATGGTATACATCCAAGGGTGATGCTAGAACTGAAATATGAGATTGCAGACCTGCTATTAATAATCTGTGAACTATCATTAAAATCATCAGTAATACCTGAAGGATCACCAATGTAACACCAATTTTTAAAAAGGGTTCCATGGGTGAGCCTGACATCAGTACCGGAAAAAATGGTAGAAACTATCATAAAGAACAAAATTACTCAACATGTAGATAAACATGGCTTAATGGGAAACAACCAACATGGCTTTAGACAAGGACGATCTTGTCTAACTAATCTGTTATGTTTTTTTGAAGGTGTGAATAAACAGGTAGACAAAGGTGAGTTGGTTGAAATAGTGTAACTGGACTGTCAGAAAACCTTTGATAAGGTCCCTCATCAGAGACTTTTGGCAAAACTAAAAAGTCATGGGATAGGAGGCAGTGTACTATTGTGGATCAGGAACTGGTTAAAAGATAGAAAGCAGAGGGTAGGGCTAAATGGCCAATTTTCCCAATGGAAAAAGGTGAATAGTGGAATACCCCAGGGATCTGTGCTGGGTCCACTGCTTTTTGACATATTCATAAATGACCTGGAAAAGGGAATAACGAGTAAGGTTATCAAATTTTCAGATGACACAAAACTATTTAAAGTTGTTAAAACCCAAGAGGATTGTGGAAAATTGCAAGAGGATCTTGATATATTGGAAGACTGGGCATCCAATTGGCAGATGAAATTTAATGTGGACAAGTGCAAAGTTATGCACCTAGGAAAGAACAACCCAAACTATGGTTACACAATACAAGGTTCCACATTGGGAACCACCACCCAGGAAAAAGATTTAGGCATCATCGTGGATAACATGTTAAAACCCTCTGCCCAGTGTGTAGCGACAGCCAAGAGAGCAAATAGAATGCTAGGTATCATAAAGAAAGGAATGGAAAATAAAACAAAAGATATTATAATGACTCTGTATCATTCCATGGTAAGACCACACCTTGAATATTGTGTGCAATTCTGGTTGCCGTATCTTAAAAAAGGATATAACCTTATTAGAAAAGGTACAGAGAAGAGCCACCAAAATTGTAAAGGGGATGGAAGGATACTCCTATGAAGAGAGGCTATAAAGGTTAGGGCTCTTCAACCTGGAAAAGAGATGGCTGAGGGGAGATATGATAGAGGTCTATAAATTAATGAATGGAATGGAACGGGTAAACGTAGATCGATTGTTTATGTCAGAGGTTCCCAACGTCGGTCTTCAGGGAACCCCAGGCCAGTCATGTTTTCAGAGTACTGTGATGAAGCAGACGCCAGTAAGCCCATGGTGGTAGAAGAAAACACTGATCTCTTTAAAGGAAATGATATACATAAAGTGCAGTTAGTGAGAAGTGCAGCTAGAGGGAGCATGCACGGAGATTCAGAAGGTAGGCTGACACGCCCAGGTTGGGATGATGCAAGAACTAATTCAAAGCATAATCAGGAGCACCTGGTCAGAGGGACAGAATCCTTACCTAAGAAACAGCTTTATAAGCAAAGCATAGACAAGCCAGAGGGGAGAGGAGCGGCACGAGCCGCAGCAGCTGCTGATAGAGAAGAAAGAGAAAGGAGAGGGCTCCAAAGAGAGGAGAAAAGGCAGTTGAACTTGCTCTCCTTACAGGAGAGCCAGTTTCAGGCTGGAAAGCTCCAGAAAGAAGTCTTCAGGAAGGACAGAAGGAGAACCGGGAGAGTGCCCGGTAGAGAGAATACCAGAGACACAGACCCAAGAGTTCAGAGGTACCTTCATGCTTCTTCCCCTGTATGTGAGCACCAAGAAGTTCAGAGGTGGGTGAACCAGACTCAGACCAGGAGTCTAAGAGACACAGATCTGAACCAGGAACTGAGGCTGGGTCACAGAAAGGCCTGGATGTCAGGGAGCTATAAGAGCAGCCAAGGCAGCTGGAGAAAGGTTTGGGAATCTATAGAAAGAGTGCTTACCAAAAATCCTGTTGCATATTTGCCAGACTGGGTACAGCCAGGCTGGAGAGCCTTAGGAAGAAGTTCTGAAGTAAAACCAGGAATATATGGGGAAAGCTCAGGGGCCACAGATATCTCAGCAGAACAAGAGGCTATGCAGATAGACCCTGCTGAACCTGACCCTTTGCTAACTGAATGCCCTATGGACTGTACGTCTTGTTGTACTGGGAGTTTAGAAGCCTTGAGAGAAATATAGCATGCAGGATATACTTTTGAAACACAGTTTTGTTTGACAAACTGAAAGAAGAAGCATTGCTTTTGTTTGTATAACCTGTTTTGTTTGAACCCTGTATTACTAACAAAGACTGTGAAGCATATCCAAGTTTTTGACCTATGTAAATACCTTATGTGAAAATCCTGAACAAGGTGGAAATCCTGTTGTCTTCGTTTGAAACTTTTGTGCATTAAGGGAATAAAACCCTATACTTTACCATTCACATGGCTTACACAACTATTCATTATGAAGAAAGGGACTACTAGTACCAGAAGGCTTCTGGGCTAACAAAAGTTTCTACCTTCAATACAATAATGTCCACCCTGACCTTTAAGCATGTGGCTAAAGGGAGGGGGTTGTGACATAGTGGCGTAGTTTTTAGGATTTCTTCTTGCGAAGCAAAAGAAGACTACACCAGTGCAGGAAGAAATGCTGCCAGGTTTGAGGAAAAAGAAAAGAAAAAAAAAAGAAAACTCTACATGAAGATTCGCTGCCAGCACTGGTGGAACGGAGGAGGACCAGCGGACACATCTTTTCTAAAAGCATGAGTCAACGCCTGATGCAGGTAATGAGTGATTAGGCATAAACTGTTGTGGATTCAGGTGCAAGAAGTATTAAGAGTCCAGATAAAAGGGGGACTGACGAAGAGTTGCCAGTACCGCACTTGTTTGTTTTTTTTTTGTCTCTCTTTTTGTAGGAAAAATGGCTACCATGGAGCCGAAGGAGGTCCTACAATGGATGGCTTCGCAGTTTGACAAGCAAAGAGAGATGGCCTTCCACGCGCAGGAACAGGCGGTGCAGGCTCAGCAAAAGCCCGTGCTTGAATTAATGGAAGCATGGTTGGCTAACCAGAGGAAGACACCGGATGCAGCTTTGTCTCCTCAGGGACTAGATGCTATAGCTAACAATTGTATGGTAGGACCATGGTCTTCTGAGACATTGACATTGGGGAAATTATCACCTAATGATGATATAGATGATTTTCTTGAATCCTTTGATAGGATAGCCCATACGATAGGCTGGCCAAAGGAGCAGTGGGCCATACGCCTGGCAACCTCGCTCACCGGAGAGGCGTTGTCTGCCTATAGGGCTATGCCTGCAGCTCTTGCCAATAATTATATAGAAGTAACAAAGGCTATTAGAGATCGCCTTGGGTTAACTCCTATGGTGTATAACCGGATGTTAAGAACAACCCGACGTAAAGCTGGGGAGACACCGAAAGCTCTAGGCCAAAGGGTTAAGAGCCTGACAATGAAATGGTTGATGCCCGAGGGTAAGACCATAGATACCATAGTTGATATTATTGTACTAGAACAGTTTATTGCTGCTGTGCCTAGAGAAGTGCAGACCTTCCTGATACTGCAAAACTGATGTACTACGGAGGAAGCAATCCTCCTAACGGAAAGGTATTTTGAAGCAGAATTGGCTATTCATAAAGATGGTGAAGCTTCCAAAACGGCAGTAGGGGCTAGTGTGCAGTCATCAGAAAGGGGGCACGAGGTCTAAACTAGTAGGTTTAAAAACTGGTATGCCTATGCTAAGAAGTCACTTTGAAAAAAAAAGGTGTTTTCATTGTGGGAAACTGGGGCATGTGCAAAGTGAATGTAAAGCGCATACCGCACTAATAACTGAAAATACAGAAATGACAAGAGAAGGTTTTCTTTTAGAGGTTAAGGTGCAGGGTATAACCACAAGTGCCCTACTCGATTCGGGTGCAGATCAGAGCATGATCTCCAAGAAACTATGGCGTACCATAGAAGATCAGTCTGAGTCAGTACCGAACCGAGCAGAGGGAAAAGTGAGAATAAGATGCATTCATGGAGCCTCATCTTTCTATCCTGTATATAAGCTGTTAGTGAAAGGATTAGGGATAGAAAAGGAAGTATTGGTAGCCGTAGTTCCAAAGTTACCACATGACTTGGTGCTAGGTAGGGACTGGCCCCAATTTAGAAAAGGGTTGGAGAAGGGCCTATATCCCCGTGAAGCCCTTGTAGCTACACCAACCCCATCTAAAGTAGCTGCAGTTCCCAGTCCACTCTTTGGAAAATCTTTGAAGACCAACCAAGAGTTAAGGAGACAGCCTTTGAAAGGTGACTCTACGAGTAAACCAAAATTTGTACTGAAATTTTGTAAAATGTCCAAAAGATCCCAGAGTCCACGAAGAGCCTCTTCCCAGGCCGCCGGATACGACTTATACAGCGCTGAGGAACAACTAATTCCTAAGCATGGAAGGGCTTTAGTAGACACTGGCCTGCAATTAGAATTGCCTCTGGGATGTTATGGCCACATTGCGCCTCGATCTGGGCTGGCCTTAAAACATTTTTTAGACGTGGGGGCCGGAGTGATTGACCCAGATTATAGAGGGGCGGTTAAAGTCTTGCTCTTCAACTTTGCGGAAGAAGACTTCGTGGTCAAGGTAGGAGACCGCATTACGCAACTAATCTGCGAGAGAGTTGGATTTCCTGTTTTGGAAGAGGTACCCCTGGTAACCCCTACGGGTCGAGGAACCGAAGGGTTCGGATCCACGGGTTGGACAGACTTAAAAGGATTGTCAGCTACTTGTGAAGGAAAACTAGAGGATGATTTGGGCCCAGAGTATGCCGAATGCAGAACCAAGCCCGAGCCGAGGGTAAGTGAAGAACTTTCCCTAATACAAAGGCAAGAGTTGACCAGAGTGCTGGAAAGGTTTGATGATGTTTTGACTCCCATTCCTGGCAAAATAGAGTTAGTGGCTCATGAGATAATAACTCCACCAGGTAAAGTGATCAGACAAAGGCCCTATCGGCTACCTGAGGCCAAGAAATAGGAAGTGGTGGCTCAGGTAAACGAAATGTTAAGAATGGGGATCATTGAAGAATCCCGGAGTCCCTGGTGTAGTCCCATTGTCCTAGTGCCCAAACCAGATGGCACGTTGAGGTTCTGCATTGATTTCCGGCAGGTAAATGGCATATCTATGTTTGACGCATATCCGATGCCTCTCATTGAGGAGTTGCTAGATCGGTTAGGGCAGGCCCAATTCCTCACCACACTTGATATGACTAAGGGATATTGGCAAATTCCCTTGACAAGAGAGTCATGTCCCAAGATGGCCTTTAGTACATCAGTTGGTCTTTTCCAATTCCGAAGGATGCTCTTTGGATTACACGGCACGGCTGCAACCTTTCAGCAGTTGATGGACTTGGTGTTATGTCCACATCAAGAATATGCCGTAGCTTACATGGATGATATTATTATCCACAGCTCCAGCTGGGACCAGCATTTGCCACGAGTGGAAGCTGTTCTTCAGGCAATGAGACAAGCTGGTCTGACATTGAATCCAGGAAAATGCATGTTCGCAGGGCATGAAGTGAAATACTTGGGACACCTGGTAGGACGAGGTACCGTCAGACCACTACTAAACAAAATAGAAAGTGTCAGGGATTTTCCAATACCACAAAATAAAAAACAGTTAAGGAGTTTCCTAGGACTTATAGGATACTACAGGCGGTTCATCCCGCTTTTCGCTGAAGAGAGTGCCCTGTTCACGGACATGTTAAAGAAAAATGCCCCAAACCGACTAAAATGGACACTGGCGGCTGAAAAAGCTTTCGAAGTATTGAAGGGGAAGCTGTGTGAAGCGCCCGTATTACGCGGTGTGGATTTTCAGCAACAGTTCTTCATGCAAACAGATGCCTCTGAAACAGGGTTAGGAGCTGTGCTCTCACAGAAGCATGAGGGAACAGAGCATCCCATCATGTTCTTGAGTAGAAAACTATCCCCGGCAGATCAAAAGTATTCTACAATAGAAAGAAAATGTCTAGCCATCAAGTGGGCAGTGGAAACCCTCAAGTTCTATCTGACCGGAAGAAAATTGCAGTTAATCACTGACCATGCACCACTGAAATGGCTGAATCAGATGATAAATAACAACAGTAGATTGACCCGGTGGTATATGGCATTACAACCGTTCGATTATAAGATAGAGCACAGAGCGGGAAAATTGCACCACAATGCAGATGCCATGTCTAGGATTACGAGCTGTGCAGATGAGAAAAAGCCAGCCCGTAATATCTTAAGGGGGGGGGAGATATGTGATGAAGCAGACGCCAGTAAGCCCATGGAGGTAGAAGAAAACACTGATCTCTTTAAAGGAAATGATATACATAAAGTACAGTTAGTGAGAAGTGCAGCTAGAGGGAGCATGCACGGAGATTCAGAAGGTAGGCTGACACGCCCAGGTTGGGATGATGCAAGAACTAATTCAAAACATAATCAGGTGCACCTGGTCAGAGGGACAGAATCCTTACCTAAGAAACAGCTTTATAAGTAAAGCATAGACAAGCCAGAGGGGAGAGGAGCGGCACGAGCCGCAGCAGCTGCTGATAGAGAAGAAAGAGAAAGGAGACGGCTCCAAAGAGAGGAGAAAAGGCAGTTGAACTTGCTCTCCTTACAGGAGAGCCAGTTTCAGGCTGGGAGGCTCCAGAAAGAAGTCTTCAGGAAGGACAGAAGGACAGGAAGGACAGAAGGAGAACCGGGAGAATGCCCGGTAGGGAGAATACCAGAGACACAGACCCAAGAGTTCATGCTTCTTCCCCTGTATGTGAGCACCAAGGAGTTCAGAGTTGGGTGAACCAGACTCAGACCAGGAGTCTAAGAGACACAGATCTGAACCAGGAACTGAGGCCGGGTCACAGAAAGGCCTGGATGCCAGGGAGCCATAAGAGCAGCCAAGGCAGCTGGAGAAAGGTTTGGGAACCTATAGAAAGAGTGCTTACCAAAAATCCTGTTGCATATTTGCCAGACCGGGTACAGCCAGGCTGGAGAGCCTTAGGAAGAAGTTCTGAAGTAAAACCAGGAATATATGGGGAAAGCTCAGGGGCCACAGATATCTCAGCAGAACAAGAGGCTATGCAGATAGACCTTGCTGAACCTGACCCTTTGCTAACTGAATGCCCTATGGACTGTACGTTTTGTTGTATTGGGAGTTTAGAAGCCTTGAGAGAAATATAGCATGCAGGATATACTTTTGGAACACAGTTTTGTTTGACAAGCTGAAAGAAGAAGCTTTGCTTTTGTTTGTATAACCTGTTTTGTTTGAACCCTGCATAACTAACAAAGACTGTGAAGCATATCCAAGTTTTTGACCTATGTAAATACCTTATGTGAAAATCCTGAACAAGGTGGAAATCCTGTTGTCTTTGTTTGAACCTTTTGTGCATTAAGGGAATAAAACCCTATACTTTACCATTCACATGGCTTACACAACTATTCATTATGAAGAAAGGGACTACTAGTACCAGAAGGTTTCTGGGCTAACAAAAGTTTCTACCTTCAATACAACAATAATGTCCACCCTGACCTTTAAGCACGTGGCTAAAGGGAGGGGGTTGTGACAGTACCCACAATGAATATGCATGAGATAGATCTGCATTTACTGCTTCCATTGTATGCAGATCTATCTCATGCATATTCATTGTGGGTACTCTGAAAACCTGACTGGCCTGGGGTTCCCCGAGGACCAACGTTGGGAACCTCTGGTTTACGTCATCAGAATATTAAAAAACTAGGGGACATGCAATAAAGCTACAGGATAATCTACTTAAGACAAATAAGAGAAAATATTTTTTCACTCAATGTGTAATGAAACTCTGGAATTTGTTACTGGAGGATGTAGTAAAGGCTTTTAGTGTAGCTGGGTTTAAAAAAGGTTTGGACAAGTTCCTGGTGGAAAGGTCCATAAACCATTATTAAAAGGGACCCAGGATATCACTGCTTCATCCGATACAAGCATTGAGGAACCGGTGTCTTTTGGGGAAACTGCTAGGTACTTATGACCTAGATTGGCCACTGTTGGAAACAGGATACTGGGCTTCATGGACCTTGGTCTGATCCAGTATGTCATATCGTATGTTCTTATGTGCTTATGTACTGGAATCCACAGAAGGAAGACGCAGCATTTATGACATTCTTAGATTATAGTAGCTTATGTAATTTATTTAATTTGTGGTTTTAGGTTGTTTTGAATGTCACTTTGTTTTTCACTATAAAACCATAAACCATATGTTTGTTTTCCAGTTTGAGTCTGAATTTTATTGAAGAGCTACCTTCATTTGTACCTGGAATTCACAAAAAAATCTCTGTTTGGAATGTACATTCATGAAGGATTACAGTTTAGAAATGACTGTGCTTGCCTGATGAGGACTAGAGGCATGAAAGGAAAAATCACAGAGGTAGGGTCTTGGAGGAGGGTTGCTCCCCCCTCCCACTGCTATAACAAAGTCCCAGTTGTATTACTCACTCAGTGACCCTGCTTCCAGTGTGGGAAGAATTCCAGGGCCATAAATTTGATAGTGCTAAAACACAGCCCCAGAGGTACAGAGTGTGGAGAGTCTGCCCTACTCTTCAGTGATTCTGGCTCCACCACACGAGGTACCATAAAAGATATTGCCCCAAGAGATGTGCATAAATTGGACACCAATGTAGAGCATGTTAGAGGTCCAGCAGAAATACTGTAGAGTGTTCACACCTGTTTAATGCTAGGTATTTGCACTCTGAAGAGTTTCGAGAAAATAGCAGGAGAACTGAAGATGAATGAAAATTCAAGATGACCACTGTCATTTGGGTGAGAGAAGCCAATGAGTATAGAAGGAAATTACCTAGGCAATCAACCACCAGCCAATGAGGAGACCATGTATGTCAGTTCTGAGTGTGGATGACAATGACCAGGGCTGGTGCAGGGAGATGAGATGCCCTAGGTGAACCACATCCCTTGCGCCCACCCCTCACTGCGACACCTATTGCCACTGCCACTGCCATCTTCTCCAGGACCTGCAATGATGGCAATGGCCACAAACAGCCTCCTGGCATTTACTTTAGAACTTTGGCTCTGTGGGGCTGTTTGATTCCACATCCTCAGACCACCCAATGGTGACTTCCTGCTTTCAAACAGGAAGTTGACATCAGGCATCACAGGAGGCAGAAGGAAACAGCCCCACAATGACAAAGTTGTAAGGTAAGGACTGCAAGGCTGTTTGTGGCCATTGCCACCACTGCAAGTCCCAAGAAGGGTGACATTTGCAGCAATGGGTGCCCCTTAAGGGCCGGCATTCAAGATGACCATCTAGTTTGCCTAATGGCAGCACCGGCCCTGACACTGACATACTTAAGCCTACCAAGAATGTTAGTTGAACAAGGATTATCTAATACAGGGATTAAGGATGTGCACTGACAAGTCTTTTAGTATCATTTACTGGCATCCTTATATATATTTCACAAAACGCTTCCCATTGAGCATAAGCTTTTATAAAATATTCGGGGAATTATGACCATCCCAATATTTACCTACACATCCCATGCAAAATAGGGCTTCACATTTGTCCCCTATTTTCTGCAAAACTACAAAGTCTAAGGGCCGATAGTCAGTGGCTGCAGTTAGCATGAGTACAGTGCCTAGCTGTCACTGCTGAAGAGTTAACCCGGATATTCAATGCTGGGACCATATCCGGCCACTGGCATTGAATATCTGGGTTTGCTGCATAGCCCCACACGGCGCAGAAACTAACCAGGCAGCGGCAATATTCAGCCGCTGCCTGGTTATCTTCAGCAGCAAAAGATAGGACAGCTTGCATTGTGCCTAACCTTCACCGCTGAGGGATAACCAGGCAGCAGATGAATATCACCGCTAACCGGTTATCCCCAGATACTGCCCTAGAATGCCCCAAACACGCCCCGATGCTAAGCGATTACTCAGTGATATTCAGCGGCACCAACTATGTTATTGTCACAGAATATCCTGCTTAGGGGCATTTACATGGTTTACAGTTCTTTAAACTGTGTCAGTGCCTTGCAATATCAGGCTCTAACTTTTCTGTTGAAAATTCAGCTGAATTAAGGATTCTAAATGTTAAGGGACTGCTATTACAAAGCTCCTATCCAGGTGGCACGTTCATAACGTAACAGGGTGTTACAATCAGGTTAATGGAAAACATGAAAACCAAAATTAGCACCATTTCTAAAAACCAAAATGTCCAAAAGAGTTGTGTAGCATATGTCACAAAAGTAAACTGTAGATTTGAATGATAGACGTAATGCCAAATCTACTGATTATCTATCAAATAGGAAGAAAAAAATCACAAAACAGAAAACTACTACTCCTTGGAGATGCCATCATCAGAGGCACCAACTTGGGAACACAGCTCAAAGGAGAGAGGAGAGTCAAATGCTTCCCAGGCTCTTCAGCCAGCAGGAATATAAACCACATTGTTGGTATAATTAGTGCAAAAAGTGAGCACTCCAAAACTGATATCGTTATCCATTTGGGTACAAATGACCTGGCTAGAAACAGTGCCTCTGCATTTCAAAGGGACTTCCAGACTCTGGGAGAGAAGCTCAAGCCCATTGCTAACACTATAGCATTCTCAGAAGTTCTACCTGTTCATAGTAAGGGATAGAAAGGCTGCATTGTATAACAGCTCTAATACATTGCTCCAAACCTGGTGCAAACAAGAAGGATTTAGATACTGTATATAGGCGACTGGAGAAACATATGGATCAACAATACTGTACTGATGGACTATATCTCTCCGCCGCAGGGAAAAGAATCCTAAGTGAAAAAGTCAGGCAGTATGTGGACAGGTATTTAAACTAGGGAAAGGGGGTGATGGATGGAGAAGGACAAGTTCAGTATGTCACTCCCAGCAAAAGCAAAACAACATTGGAAACAGCCACACTTTTAAACAGCACATCAATAGCAAGCAGAAAGGGACATGTAGAACAAAATCCATGCAAAAGGCAGGCAAGCCATTCAACAAATCCTGGAAAGCAATGAGTACAAATGCTCGAAGCCTAGCCAACAAAGTTCCTAATCTGGAAGCCCTAATGGTGGAAATGGACTTGGACATTGTGGCCATTACAGAAACATGGTTTAATGAGTCGCATGAATGGGATATAGCCATAGCTGGCTATAATCTATTTAGAAGAGATAGAGAGGGTAGAAAAGGAGGAGGAGTAGCCCTGTACGTCAAAAGCAATATTAAAGTTGCTGAAATGCAGGGGACATGGGGAAAAGAAGAAGCACTCTGGATTGTGTTGGAAAGAGGGGATGGCACTGTCATCCATACTGTGTGGTCTAGAGGCCTCCAACTCAAACTGAAGAAATGGATAGCGAATTGATTGTTGATATTGCAAAGATAGCCATAAAGGGAGAAGTGATCATATTGGGTGACTTTAATCTACCTGATGTGGATTGGAGTGTTCCTTCTGCAAATCTAGAAAGAAGTAAAAAATTGTGGATGCCTTCCAAGATGCATTATTTAAACAAATGGTGATGGAACCAACCAGGGAGAGCTCGGTGCTGGATTTAGTGCTCACCAACGGAGATAGCATGTCAAATATCCAAGTGGGTGCCTATGTGAGCAGCAACGATCATCACATGGTGGGATTTGAGATAAAAAACAAGGTGGAATCCAATCACAGCAAACTCAGTCTTAGACTTCAAAAACGTTGACTTCAGTAAAATGGCCAAGTACCTGAAGGAGAAGTTGGTAGGGTGGGAGAGGTTAAGGGAAGTGGAATTACAATGGGCTAAACTAAAGGTGACAATAAAAGGGGCAAGAGATTCATACATAAGGAAAGTATATAAAAACAAGAGGAAAAGGAAACCTATTTGGTTCTCCAAAGAAGTGGCTGCACAAATAAAGGCAAAAAACACAGTTTTCACAAAATTCATAAGCTTGCAAGCAGAGGAACACAGAAAAGAATACAAGATCAAACTAAAACAGACAAAAAGAGAAATACGGATACCAAAATCAAAGGCAGAAGAAAAGATGGCTAAAGATGTGAAGTGTGGTGACAAGACTTTTTTTCAGGTATATTCGGGAGAGGAGGAAAATTAGATGTAGAATTGCAGGACGCAAAAGTTCTGGGAACGGATTCGTGGAAAGTGACATTGAAAAAGCGACAATGCTAAACAAATACTTCTGCTCTGTTTTCACTAGAGAAAATCCTAGAGAAGGACCACCTGTGATTGATAAATATACAAATGGGAATGGAGTAGATATCACACCATTCACAAAACAACAGCTTGCAAAACTGAAAGTGGACAACTCAATGGGACCAGATGGGATACACCCCATGATACTGAAAGAGCTCAGAGAGGTTCTTGCAGGGACATTAAAGGATGTTTTTAATAGATCTTTGGAGACAGGAGACGTTCCACAGGACTGGAGAAGGGCTGATGTGGTACCTCTCCACTAAAGAGGTAATAGGAAAGAAGTGACAAACTACAGGCTAGTAAACCTTACCTCGGTGGCAGGAAAAGTAATGGAGGCATTCCTGAAAGAGCAAATAGTGGACTTCCTCAAAACCAACAGGTTACATGATCTGAGGCAACATGGTTTTACCAAAGGATGATCTTGCCAAACAAATCTGATTGAGTTCTTTGACTGGTGACCAGAATACTAGATCAAGGGCATGCAATGAATGTGATCTATCTAGATTTCAGAAAAGCCTTTGATACTGTTCCTCATAGGAGGCTTATCAATAAACTCAACAGCTTGGGGTTGGTTCCAAGTTGGTGAACTGGATCAGAAATTGGGTGACTGACAGATGACAGAAGGTGATGGTAAACGGAACTCACTCGGATGAAAGAAAGGTGATTAGCGGTGTGCCCCAGGGTTCAGTCTTTGGACCGGTACTGTTCAATATATTTGTGAGTGATATTGCTGAAGGACTGAATGGAAAAGTCAGTCTTTTTGCAGATGACACCAAAATTTGCAACAGAGTGTGCTCCCCTGAGGGAGTGGAGAACATGAGGAAAGATCTACAAAAGCTGGAAGAATGGTCTAATGTTTGGCAGTTAAAATTTAATGTGAAGAAATGCAGTGTCATGCACTTGGGAAGCAGAAATCCAAGGGAATTGTATGCGATAGGGGGCAAGAGATTGGTATGCACAGACCAGGAGAAGGACCTCGGTGTGATTGTTCCTAACGATCTCAAGGTAGTGAAAGAGTGTGACAAGGCAGTGGCAAAAGCCAGAAGGATGCTAGATTGCATACAAAGATGAATTACAATCAGAAAAGAAAAGGTACTAATGCCACTGTACAAGTTGCTGGTGAGGCCTCACTTGGAATATTGTGTTCAGTTTTGGAGACCATATCTCGCAAAGGATATAAAAAGGTTGGAAGCGGTTCAGAGGAAAGCGACCAAAATGATTTAGAGCCTGCGTCAAAAGACTTATGAGAAGAAACTTGAAGACCTAAATATGTAAACTCTGGAGGAGAGGAGGGACAGGGGAGATATGATTCAGATCTTTAAATACTTAAAGAGTATTAATGGACAAACAAACCTCTTCCAAAAACGGAGGAGCTGTAAAACTAGAGGGCATAACATGAATCTACAAGAGGGTAAACTGAAAGGCCATGTCAGAAAATACTTTTTCACTGAAAGGGTGGTGGATGCTTGGAGTGCCCACCCAATGGAAGTGGTGGGGGCAAACACAGTGACAGAATTCAAAATAGCATAGGACAGATGCAGTGGATTCCTTTATAGCAACAGGATAAAATCAAAATAAGCATAGCTATCTTTTATATCTGAACAAATATGGGTGATCTACTGTGATAAGGAAGCTTATCATAGCTCAGGAAGGAGCTATAGAAAAGGTGAAGTGACTCTGAACAAGCAACCTGTCAGTTCTGGTAGAAATAAGAAAACAGAATTTTCCCATAAAAGACTACCAGTCCCAGAATGCACCAGGTTTCCAACAGCCATTAGAGGAGCTGAAGTGGGGAAACATGTGTTCAATCAGGAGGGCTATGAGGTAATCCCTAAGCACTCATCTCAAAGGGCAGGGCCTGATTCAGCACAGCTGCGCTGCGTTAGGGAGGATCACTCATCTAAGCAGAATAAGAGTAGAGTTTATTCTACAGATGACCATCTTCATGATCACCTTGGATATCCAGAGAATTGTCCTCAGTATCCTGAGAATCAGCTTGAGTTTGATCATCAGTTTCATCTGAAGGATCATCAGAAGCAGAAGCCAAATTGGACGGACAGAGAGGGAAAGAGACCCTTTGGAAGAAGGAAGAGAAAAGCTTTTGAGAGGTCTAGAAGAGTCCAAAGCAGTACGTATACTGTGAGGTATTCCAAGGGCCAGCATACACCATTGGACTGGGGAAAGCCAGAGGAATGGTGCTGCAGAGCTAGGAATCACCAGAGGCTACCTGTGAGGGAGACGGCTGCACGTGGAAGGGACCCTAAGACCTGTGCCAGAAGGTATGTAAAGAGAGATCCAGTGTCCAGGGATCTGGATTGGAAGGCTGGACATAAGAACTGGACTACATACTGGCCAGGCTATATAGAGAGGAACTCTAGCAGCAATGGAAGCTCAGGTATGAACACTGATCTATGCCCTAGCTATAACCTTGAAAGACAGCAGGGAAACAAGTATTCTCCTGAAAATGCTCCATTGAGAGATTCATCTGTGCCAATCCATGATATTGAACCCATGCTTGTTGAACAAGGGGGAATAATAGCAGATGAGGATCCTGTTTATATGGACTGCTCTCTATCTAAACTCCGTTGGTAACTTTCTGTTATAAAGTACAGCAACCATCACAAAGAAATACAAATTTGTTCTTTAATCCATTCAAAAAAAGCTCCTGAAGCAGGTTTTGACCCACACAGTAGAAAGCAAGCCAGCTAAGGGGTTTCAGCTGGATAACTGCTAGCAATTAAGCCTTACCTAATTGCTTGTGAGCTAGGAGAGAATCTAGTCTGAATCTGTGTGGGAAGTAATCAGAAGTTAATCTGAAAAGAACAGTTTGTTTCTTGCTTTGTGGCTTTTCATTTGTTGTTTTCCTGATTTTGACTTTGTTTTTCCAAGTTAACACTGAAAGCAAGTAACCTAATTTATGTGCTACCAAGCATATCTGTGTTGGGAGAAATAACCCCATAAATAAATATCTTATTGGCTTTACCCAAGAGCACAACTAAATTATTGTCAGCAGCTGTGTCTGGTGTGAATGAACTACATTGCCCACAATACCTTGCAAATCATATAGAGATATGCACTTGCAAAGACTGTGAAGATTCTCACCCAGGCAGCCGTCTGACACTACACGGAGCGGTGGGTACACCCCTAAACAAAAGGCATGGGGAGAGGTAGCCTGCAAGGGAGCGCAAGCACACCTACTCTTGCCACCTTGCTGGGCAGACTAGATGGACTATACTGGTCTTTATCTGCTGTCATATACTATGTTACTATGAATACAAAGGACCCTATTCTGATTGGGGCCTGGCCAGCCCACCCGGATGTCCAAAATCTGGATGGGCCAGGTTCACACCCGATTCTGTACCTGTGGGAGCTAGACATTCCTGCGAGAGCAGAATCGGGGCAAAAGGCCAGGATGGGCTGAATGGACCCCAATTCTGTGCTGCCAGACATATAGCCATGGCCCTGTCCAACCCAACCAATGCTCCTGCATGGAGCCTCAGTGCCATGGCGTCCAATTGCCATGGCATCAGGACACCATGCTGTAGCCCCGATTTCCCACCACTGAACAAACCTGCAGCTCCCCTCCAACTGACCCCCAACTCCCGAACGGGCCTGCCAAGTCTGGGATCAGGCTGTGGGGAACTCCCTGGTGCTTCTCACCATTTCAGTGAAGCCTGTTAGGTGCCGATCTCCTTCTTTGAGGAGACATTCCACTGGTGAAGTGAGCATGGGACATGTGTGTAGATCTCTATGTGTATGTGTGGTAGACATAGGTAACATACATGGACCATCTCCACACTCAGGTGCGGGGGCTGGCCATGTGCGTAGGCGTCTGTGTCCCCTGGCGCCCCTGTGATGTACCGCGGTGCTATGTGTCCCAGCAGCTATGGTCACATGCATGCTTCCTGTGTTGTGTAGGCTGCATATCTGATGCATCATACTCATAGCAGGACGAAGGGAAAGGCTAGCAGTTGGTATGTGGCAGGAAGGATAAGACGGACTGCTGTACCCAGGAGCTGCCCAGGGGGATAGCTGGTGAGGCCAAGGCAGGTGGATGTTAGTCTGGAGGGGGAGCAGCAGCTCACTACAGGCTCAGGGGGAGAGTGAACAACTGACTGTAGCTAGTTACCTTTGTCTGCCTGTGTCTTCCTCAAGCATCTGCGGCTAAACAGCCGCGTAGGCCCTGGTGTGGGTCAGAGAGAATGGTCACACATGTGGGTGGACCAATGGAGAGGATATGGGGTGTGAGAGAGTGACAGATCCGTAAAACATACATGTACCACCATAAACATATTCCTGATTGACAGGAGAGGTAGGGTATACCCCCGCGCATAGGTAGAAGGGTGAACACATGGCATGGTGCATGGCCAAGAGAGCAAATAGAATGCTAGGTATGATAAGGAAAGGAATGGAAAATAAAACAAAAGATATTATAATGCCTCTATATCGTTCCATGGTGAGACCGCACCTTGAATATTGTGTGCAATTCTGGTCGCCATATCTTAAAAAGGATATAGCAATTTTAGAAAAGGTTCAGAGAAGAGCCACCAAAATGGTAAAGGGGATGGAAGGCTACTCCTATGAAGAAAGGCTAAAAAGGTTGGGGCTCTTTAACCTGGAAAAGAGACGGCTGAGGGGAGATATGATAGAAGTCTATAAATTAATGAACGGAGTGGAAACGGGTAAACGTAGATCGATTGTTTACCTTATCAGAATATAGAAAGACTAGGGGACATGCAATGAAGCTACAGGGTAAACTATTTAAGACTAATAAAAGAAAATATTTTTTCACTCAACGTGTAATCAAACTCTGGAATTTGTTACCGGAGGATGTAGTAAAGGCTGTTAGTGTAGCTGGGTTTAAAAAAGGTTTGGACAAGTTCCTGGAGGAAAGGTCCATAAACCATTATTAAGAAGGGACCCAGGATATCAATGCTTGAACCAATACAAGCATTGTGGAACCTGTGTCCCTTGGGGAAACTGCTAGGTACGTATGACCTAGATTGGCCACTGTTGGAAACAGAATACTGGGCTTGATGGACCTTGGTCTGACCCAGTATGGCATATCTTATGTTCTTATGTTCTTATATGTGCGTTGATTGGTTGTAGTGCAGACACACCACTCCTAAGGGAAATGGGGAGGCACATGTGACCAGGGTGACAATATGGGGGACAGGGTACTCAGGGGAGCACATTGGCAAACACCGGAGACGTGCACATAGGTATAAGCAGGTTTAGTCATCTTTATTGGCAAACAATGACCTGTTCCCCACAATCATGACCTGCGTGGCCGCCCACATCCATGGCGACCATGGCCCAAGCCACGCCTTTGTTCTGGTTCCGCTGGTGCTGCCTCTAGGTCTGGGGCTGGCTGCTGGGGATGCCCAGCCATGGCCTCCTGGGCTTCCGCAATCCAGAGTAGCGCTGCTGCCATCACCTCAGCTGTCAAAAGACTAAAGTCAAAACATAATACCCGTGAATCCGTTTAGAGAAAAAAACAAGTTTTCACCATTAATGTTTTTCTGTCGGGATCCACCGACCTGAGACGGGGAGAGGAAAAGCTCCCCATTCTACGTCGTGGTGGTCACATGTCTGGCATATCACAACAGACTAGTCCTCAGAGCAATCATGCATGCGACAACTAGCAACACAGTACCATGTTGACATGTGTATGTCCCATGATGCATCCGCAGACCAGGAAATGATACTGATGGAGGGTCGTGGGAATCCCAGATAGAACACATGATACTATGTTACAGGTCAGTGGGTCAATGATTGAGTTGCGTACTGGTCATATGAGATAGGCCGGAGACTGTGGGGTTCATGTCAGACATATATATATATATATATCTGGGCGGCGCTTATTGCTCTGAGCCTGATGCACAGTACTGATCACTACGACTATCTACACTAGGTACTATCACCCAGAAAGAGGGGTCCGCCGCGTAAGCTGTCCAGGTGATCTGGGATAGGTGTTGACTGCTGTACGTCTCCTTGGGGTATATGGAGGTTAATAGTGGGTGGATGTATGAGATCATTAAAAGGATGACAAAGACGACCCATGCTACCAGAGGGGGGATCGCACATGGCACAGACTTGCACATAACATACGAAAATACGTGCTATGGTGTCATTATATTGGGGAGCACATGGAATGTCATCATGACTGTTACACCAACTCCCAGGGGGTATGCTGTTTATTCTGTTACCCACCTTCAGCATTTTGTCTTTATGAGACCGTATGAGCCCGCAGCTCTGCCAGGATCACATCCATGCTGGTGGGTGGGGTGCCTGATGTCCCCGGTGCCTGCAGTGTGTGCCGACACCCCTCCATCTCCATGCACTCCACAGCCATTGTGCTGCTGCTGGAGGACCCCAGTGGTGTGTGGATATCTTCTGCCCCGTTCACTGCCTCAGCTACCACATTGGTCCCTGGGGTCTCAACACCAGTGCTGGCCGCAACCTCAGACTCGTCGACCCCTAGCCCCTCAGCATCCTCTGGCTCTGGCGCATATACCTCCTCATACGCCTCCATGACCTGGATGTCACCTGGGGAGGTGTAAAAGGGTACACATCAAAGATGGCCGTGCGCAGAGCACATATGTATACCTGTGTAGTACATCCCCACCAGCAGCAATGTGTTGTCCACCTGTAACTGCTGTCCCTGCGCCTACACTGGGGAGAACACATGTGCGTATAGTGTGCTGCACCTGGGGGGGGAGGGGCAGCCTCTTGCGATGTTGGAGCTGTACCATATTCAATGTTGTGTTTAGGGGGGATGGGATGGCAGGTGCCATGCCCACTGTGTGCAGCACTAGGTATGCACTGTGTGGGTGAACTGTGATGTGGGCACAGTGCGACATGTGCCCGGGGTGCGTGTGGGAGCCCTGACTGTGAGTGTGGCCTGTCATGGTGTGTGTGAGCGATATCTATGCATTGGCCTGTGTGGTATGCACGGCACGTGATGCAGCATGTGTCTGGGTCAGGCAGACGTGTCTGTGGACTGCCGCTGTGGTAGCCACTGTGCAGTATGGGTGGACAGCAATCCAGTACTCTGTGGGGGTGGTGGATTGTTTTGGGGGATGGGTGGAGCGCTGCTGTGCATGGGGTTGCACCATGGATGGAGGTCATGGGAATATGTCTGTGGAACTGCATTACCTGTATAGGAGCTGGCCCCAGGTGGTGTGGGGGTTGGGATAGGTGCAGTTGTGGAAGGTTTGGGGAGGTGCACCCCAATGTCTTATGATGGTGGATGGGGGATCCCTACTGTATGTTGGCCACTGACAGGATAGTATGTGTCTGATATGTGTGTGATGTGGTGGTTGGTGTTGGTTTGCATCCACCTCATAAGCTCAGCGTGGGTGGCCATTCTCTGTCAGTGTCCTGGGATATGTCTATGGACAGGTAATGTCAGACACACGTAAGAGCTATTATAAGTGGAGGGTGCGGGGCCCCCCAGGTTAATGTGTGTTGGGCTAGATGTATGTCCGTCCTGTATGCTCTCCCCTGTCATATTGTGCTGCATGACTGGCTGTAGATGTATGATGTTTCCGTGTGACCTATATGCCAGGTACAACTAGCTGATGCATGTGCTGGGATAATAGGGTGGAAGATGTTAGGCCCTCCCCGTATGTACGGTACTCCTTTCCTCTCTTTCACGGTGGAGGGGGGGGGAATCCACCTGTGTGACGGACTGTCCCCTGCCCCCCCACCCCCATGGTGCTGCTCATCTGTTCAGTGCGCTACTACGTCCAGGACTGTGACTGTCGTGGACACAGCCCCAGGTACCTGTCACAACCACCCTGTAGAGACCTAGCCAGGTTTTGCTAGTGGTGTGGCCCCCAGTTCCCTGTGTTGGGGCATGCGTGTTCACAGGACATAGGCCCCTCACCATCCCGTCCATGGCCAGCATGTGCTGGGCTGTGAGCTGTATGTGTGCTGCATATCTCAGACCTACCTGCCTGTGGATGGGTGGTGTCCAGAGTTTCAGGAAGTCCATACAGGTAGATGGGACCAAGACTGTCTGCCAGCTGCTGCTCCAGGGGTGACAGGGTTAGGACAAAGGGGGCACCCCCACCAGTGCCCATGGCATGTCGCCTCTCCGCCACCATGTGCGCATGGACACCACATTTGATGTCATTAAATCTTTTTCTGAGGCTGTCCAGGTCCCTGGGTGGGCCTCCAGCCTGCGCTATGGCTTCCTGTACCTCCTCCCACACATGCATGCATGTCCCCACCATGGTGCTGGAGCTCAGCCGCCCATAGAACACCTCATAGCGCTCCAGCACACTGGCTAGCAGGATGTGATTCTCCTGCTGGCTGAATCTAACTGCTCTCCTATGTTCCTCTGCTAGCACTGGGACACGCCTCTGTTTGGCACTAGGTGGTCTCTCAGGCTGCCCCTGTGTGGGCTGTGACACACCCGATGGCACTGCAGCCTCCACCTCAGGCCCAACCATCCCTGCCGCCCCTGTGGACCGCTGTTCAGGGGTTTCCTCCTTGTCCCCTCCTGCCATGGCCTGTCACTCCATCCCC
This sequence comes from Ichthyophis bannanicus, assembly GCA_033557465.1. Taxonomy (NCBI): domain Eukaryota; kingdom Metazoa; phylum Chordata; class Amphibia; order Gymnophiona; family Ichthyophiidae; genus Ichthyophis; species Ichthyophis bannanicus. The sequence continues at coordinate 571,729,498 of CM066033.1, forward strand.
CTGCTCCCTGTGGTGTCTTCCTCCCTGTCACACATTCCCACCTCTCCCACTCCTTGCCTACTATTCCCTCCCCTGCTGCTCGCCTGCCCTTTGCTCCCTCTCCCCTGCTCCCCTGCTCCCCTCCTCACCTCCTCTCCCTCTCCCCTGCTCCTGTCCTCTCCTCCACTCCCTCTCCTCCTCTCCATTTCTCCTCTCCTTCTCCACTACTCCTCTCCTCTCCCCTCTCCACTGCACCTCCCTCACCTCCTCACCCTCACGACTGCTCCTTAACACACCTCCTCTCCCTCACACCTGTGCTCTCCTTACCTTTCCTCTCCTTTCCGCACCTGCTACTGATTGCTCTCCACTCCGCTCTTCACTCCCTACACAAAATCCTTGGCGTTTATCACGTGTGGAGGGCCTTTTTATGCATTATACTCAGGGGCACAGGGTTATGCACGTTGCACATGTGCTGCAGCGCGTGTGTGCTATTTACACATGCGTGGCGACACACGCACAACACTCACACATGCACAGCAGTGCGTGGTGATGCACATGTTATGCATGTGCCGTACTAGGGGCCGCTGAATGAGGGGCTTTCCGCGCCTGATGCCTGTGATTAGCTGCCCATGCAGTGAATGGCGCCACCAAAAGTCGCATGTGCATGGCTCCATGCATGCACGCCGCATACACCATATGCGTGCATGGAGCCATGCGCAACACATGTGCACAGTTCACGGTCAGCCCTTACAGCAGTGCGCAACGCATGCAAACACCGCATTCGTGGTGCGATGCATGCGCAACGCGCACACAGATGCACACTGAATGAAAGGTACTTAAGCTGTGATGCATACGTGGTACACGCTGAAGGTTTTGTGTAGGTGAGGTGTAGAGCAGGCTAGGTGAGGTATTTGTCAGGTGTACAGCAGGCAAGGTGAGGTGAAGTGAGGTGCGGTGAGGTGGGGTGAGGTGAGGTGTGGTGAGGTGAGGTATGGTGCGGTGGGGTAAGGTGAGGTGGGGTGAGGTGAGGGGGTGGGGTGAGGTGGGGTGAGGTGCAGTGGGGTGAGGTGAGAAGCAGGCGAGAGGTGATGTTGGGGTGGTGGGGGGCAGGTGAGGTGGTGAGCAGGTGTAGGGTACAGGGCGTGAGGTGAGGGACAGGTAGAGGGCAGTATTGGTGGGGCATGGGAGAGGCGAGTGAAACCCTCTGTCTGTGGTACCTCTGTTTTGATGATGGCTCATCTGCTCCAGCACTATTTCTGGAACACATCCCAGAGAGCTGCGTGTGTCCACACATCTTAGGTGTTCTGGTGGTGGGCTGCATGTACACCCCTCCGTGACATTGTAACATCAACCAAATGCTGTTTAGCATTGCTTTGGCCAAGAGCTATCTCCACTGATCTCAGGTTGTCCACAGACAGGCTGTTTGCTACTGGTGGCATGCTCACCTTAACATACTGTGTGTGTGTGTTTTTCTAGCATGGGTGTATAAGGGTACAGTGTGCATACAGTTTGTATTATCATGTGGTGGGCAGTGTTTTGACACCTGTGGAGGGTTGAGGGACTCTGCTATCTGTAACCTACTGCTGTTGGACCATTGTGCGCATCTGTTTTATGTTGTGATCTGACCTATCTCTTGTGTGCCCTCAGAACACTATCCATCAGCATTTCAGTATCACAGATGACGCCCTAATTTGGACATGCGCCAATGGCAGCTGGAGATGGGGATATGGTGATTCTATACATTCCTCTGGCATCTTCTGTATTCACTGTGACGTGGTGTTGCTTTTTCCTTCCTCAGACAGTCCCTAGCAGACACTTTCTGCAGACAGACGGTAGAACATAAGAACATAAGAACATAAGATATGCCATACTGGGTCAGACCAAGGTCCATCAAGCCCAGTATCCTGTTTCCAACAGTGGCCAATCTAGGTCATACGTACCTAGCAGTTTCCCAAAAAGACACAGGTTCTGCAATGCTTGTACTGGGTCAAGCATTGATATCCTGGGTCCCTTCTTAATAATGGTTTATGGACCTTTCCTCCAGGAACTTGTCCAAACCTTTTTTAAACCCAGCTACACTAACAGCCTTCACTACATCCTCTGGTAACAAATTCCAGAGTTTGATTACACGTTGAGTGAAAAAATATTTTCTTTTATTAGTCTTAAATAGTTTACCCTGTAGCTTCATTGTATGTCCCCTAGTCTTTCTATATTCTGATAACGTAAACAATCGATCTACGTTTACCTGTTCCACTCCGTTCATTAATTTATAGACTTCTATCATATCTCCCCTCAGCCGCCTCTTTTCCAGGTTAAAGAGCCCTAACCTTTTTAGCCTTTCTTCATAGGAGTATCCTTCCATCCCCTTTACCATTTTGGTGGGTTGCATCTTGGATCTTTTGGAAATGACATCATCCGTTCTATGCTTGCGTTTTGTTGTATTTTTCAGGGAGTTATCCTGTGGGGTCACTGTGCACCAACCTTGATGGACATGGGGTGGGGCAGTGAGATGCCTGTGTGACATGTGCATGGACATGACCATATCCATAGGACACCCTTGTGTATGGTTCAATGGCCACATTTCCACAACATGCACTGTGTTATGTGTTGTGCTAATTTCATGTTTGCATGTCTGGCATTGCATTCTATATATATTGCTGTCGGCCTACCTGCAATGTTCCCTGGTGTCCTGTGCAACATACCATGATAGTGGTTCTCCTTCTTTTCTTCTGATACAGGCAGAGCATATGCACTACACATCAACTACACTGCATCTGCAGGCACCATCACCCAAGTGTCTGTAAGCCACAACAGGACCATGCAGCTATCCCTGGGATATGGTGGCATACGATAGCTGACCTCTGCGTGTGGCCAACATGCCTATGATGGACATTGATGTTGGACTGCTACATAGGGCATAGGCGGCCTGTCATACACAATGTTGATGCCGTGCTCTGGCTGGGTGTGGGGTTCATCGCAGGGGACAGACATGACCTTTTGTGTGCTGTGGCAGATTGGGATGTACCACTTGCATATTCAGGACCAGGGATTCACGGACAGTCTTCACGGGACATGTTGGTTTGCAGAGGCTATTTGCGCTATGGACACTGTGTACAGGCCCCTACGTGTGCAGCAGGACTGACATACTTGCTGCATGTTGTGCATCCATCTGAAATTGTGTTACTGTATGTTGCCTATGTGTGTGACCTGCACCGCAGGATATTCTCATCTGTTCACCAAGAGCATACAGCCATGCGTGTGGCACAGGGGTGACATTTTATAGGTCCTCTGATATTTGTGGGGCTACCCTGGCAGTTGAACATGGACACAGTAATTAGCACCACACCACTTTGATGTATGCCAACATCTTTGGTCATTATTTGGCTCACCACGTGTGCTACAGTGCATGTGGGACATCACCATTGTTTACTGTACATGTCAAGGTACATGTAACTGAATATGTTGGTACACCAGGGCATGTGGCAGTGTGGCTTCTGTGCCGGTTACTGGGCCATATTGACCTTTCTTTCAACCTTTATGTACAGGTTACTGTGTTTGGTTAGTGTACAGACGTGCCACTCTACATTGATTTACAGACATAGCAATGCATGTCTGCACAGTCTTCTTTATCTCATGACATTCCAGGACTCACATTGCACCAGTAATTTGGCAGTGTGGCAGTGTGAGTGTGCGTGTTCGTCCTTCATAGGTGCATTCCATGTGCCGTGTCATATGTATACGGATACTGTCTTCACAACACCCATTGCAGCAGACCTGCATAGTGTTATATCTGTATATGTGATAGTTTGCGTTTTCTGTATTATCTGGTATCATGTTCTCTTGTATTTGGTACCATATCCGGGTTTGGCATTTGCACAGTTGTTTTGGATGTATGTGGCACTTTATTTGCTATATTACGCATTATGCAACATCTGTGACGTGTATATATATATGTGTGTGTGCAGTTTTAGAGATTTTGAGACATATGCTTTGTCAGGTTTGTGCTACCTGTATTTTGAGGGCAGATATGTTTTGGTTATACCTTCATGACTGGCATGCATTGGGCTGTCATCATGCCCTGCCTACTGTCTACATGCACACATATGTGAAAAAGGCATTTGGGACATGCAGCAGCATGTGGGGGGTGTGGGGATTCTGCATAGTACACAACATGCACCTACTGCATATTATCTGTGCTGCTGATCATCTGTGGGTGGGCCAGTGACTTGTACGTGACATGTGGGTAGCTGGCCTACTCAATGTGGTTTCAGTTTGTTCACTGTAAAACAACTAGCTTCATATCATGACACACAGTATATATGATATGTCCAGTAATTTTGCAAAATAAAATATATGTATTTAACACACATTTGTCTCTGCTGCTAATTCAACACACTGACGCACGTATTTTCTGATTTGCTGGTGATGTACATGGCCCACCTGTGCTCACATCCTTGTACAGTGGCAGCTGCCTGACACGTCAGGGTGTTTATGGGTTCCCATACACACATTCCCTTTATGGAACATATTTGCATGGTCCCTGTAGTGGTGGTTTGGGATAGTGATTGCAGACATACATTAGATCACCATAGGTTCCAGGTTTGATTCCCACATGCTTTTCCTTTTACCTTGTGCAGTTGCTAACCTGACCTTGAGCTGGCTGCAGGCTTCGTCAGCTCTTCTTTATACCCTTCCATCGTTTCTTTGTACAGCACAGTGTGCCCTTTCTGCAGCCTATGTGCCTCATATTAGCTGTCCTTTCATGTCCATGTGGCTGGTATGCTTGGGTGACTCTTATTGCTGTTGTTGAGCTGATCTGTCCGAGCTTCTGTTTGCCAGTTCAGTTATCACATGCTCCTTTTCAGTACTATTCCCCATTTTGCCCTGCTACATACAGCTTCCCATGCCACCCTTTGGGTTCCTTTTCCTTGCTCTTTTGCATGCTGTTTGGATTGCCTAACACTTTATTGTGTGTGTGCATTTGTGTATATGTGGCTGTCGTCCCAATTGCAGACTATGATATGCGCTGTACACAGCTCTTCTACATGTGCATTACATCATGGTTTACTATTGGGGTTGCCTGTTCCTGGCACACAGCAGGCTTTTGGTGTGGGACCATGCAGTGTTGTTGTATGCAGCCTTTGCTGTTTGATTCACGTTGGTGGGGTAGGCATACCTGTTTTTGCATTAACTTATGTGCTAGTGGTCATGGGTTCATTCCCACAGAGGGCCTCCTTTAGTCAGAATGTGCAGCACAACTCCCTTTTATGGCTGTGTCAGGCAGACATATTTAGGAGACCACCCTCACCTCATTTGTGTTACCTGTGCTGCCCTATTATAGTACCTTGCCTTTGCTTTTACCCTGCCCCAAGTATGCACAGCAGATTGTTGGTGCGGTGACCTGCAGTTGTTGTGTGGTCAGCCATTGCTATGAAGACTACCATAGAGGCATAGCACGTTGGTTAGTACACTTTGCAGCTAGTGGTCATGGGTTTGATTCCTGTGGGTTTTTTTTTTTTTTTCTGCCTGTCCTACACAACTATTTTTCCTTCCTCAGACAGTCATATCTGTGCAGATGTGTGTGATGGCACATTATATCCTCATCACAGTTGCCAAGCATCCTTCTTTCCGTCTATCTGTCTCTGCCAGCTGTGTGGCTTCCTGCCCTAATGTGCGTACTACCGCCCCATGTCCTGCGCTGTGACCCTTTTCTGAATTGCGGCTCTTCATGATTGCCTCTCATGAGTATGCTTGGCATGGCACTGCTACTCCTCTGTCCTCCTGTTATGCTGCCACCTTTACCTGCTCTGGTGGACACGTTTTCGCATCCTCTGCCACACACTCTCACGTTGGCACTTTACATCAGCATCACCCTATGCATCGGTCCAGCTGCCTCCGATATGTTTCAGCACTTTTCCAGCTGCCACATGAGCTGCACGCAGATTTGACAGGTCCATCAGCTCCGTACACTGCAGACGTTGTTGTTTGGCTTTCCTTGGTACTCTGTGCAGTGGTAGGGCTACATCTGTGTTTGGGCCATACATTTTGTGCTATTCAACTTGGGGACTCCTTACTGCCACTGGCCACCTTTTCAGGCATCACCTTGCCCTCCTTTGGGCATCTTTTGATGCACCTTAGTTTGCACCAGCTCATGGGGCGCCTTATATGGTGCTTTGGAGAGTGTCAAACTAAGGCGCATCATAGGGCGCCTTGGGGTGGGCGCCCTAATATTCACATATGGTTACTGCACTGCAGCATGGGTTTTTTGATTGGCAGCACACACTGTTCAGAAATGTCCGTTACATGCATTAAAAGGCGTTGTCTTGGATTGCCATATTGTATGCACCAAGAGCGATTGAACTCATGACTGCTGTTTCAGCAAGCGTTGCATTAACCAGTGTACTACAACTCTGTAGCTATTATTGCACCGCTTCTATGTACTTAGGCTTACGGCACGCAAACATGCAGCGTCGCACACTATCACACGAAAACGACAAGGTGCCCTCTATCGCGTGATACACGGCATAATGCCGGAATGCCCACTTCCTTATATGGGATTCTTCATGTTAGCACTACAACTAGTGCCGGTAACATTAAGACAGTTTAGCAAACATACCCCTAGGGGCTTGTTTACAAAGCCGCGGTAGCGGTTTGCGATCGTAATCGGAGCCGCGGCCCCATTGATTTCAATGGGGCCGCGGCTGCGATCGCGATCGCGAACCACTACCGCGGCTTTGTAAACAAGCCCCCTAGTCTTTCTATATTTTCATGGCGTAAACAATCAATCTATGTTTACACGTTCCACTCCATTCATTAATTTATAGGCCTCTATCATATCTCTCCTCTGTTGTCTCTTTTCCAGGTTGAAGAGCCCTAACCTTTTTAGCCTCTCTTCATAGGGGTATACTTCCATCACCTTTACCATATTGATGGCTCTTCTCTGTACCTTTTCTAATAATGCTATATGCTTTTAAAGATATGGTGACCAGAATTGCACACAATATTCAAGGTGTGGTCGCACCATGGAACAATACAGAGGCATTATAATATCTTTTGTTTCATTCTCCATTCCTTTCCTTATGATACCTAGCATTCTATTTGCTCTCTTGGCCGCAGTTGCACACTGGGTGGAGGTTTTTAACGTTATCTACGATGATGCCTAAATTGTTTTCCTGGGTGGTGGTTCCTAATGTGGGACCTTGCATCATTTTTCTTTCCGAGGTGCATAACTTTGCACTTGTCCACATTAAATTTCATCTGCCATTTGGATGCCCAGTCTTCCAATTTATCAAGATCTTCTTGCAGTTTTCCACAATCTTCATGGGTTTTAACAACTTTAAATAGTTTTGTGTCATCTGCAAATTTGATAACCTCACTCGTTATTCCTATTTCCAGGTCATTTATGAATATGTTAAAAAGCAGCAGACTCTGGGGTACTCCACTATTCACCTTTTTCCATTGGGAAAATTGGCCATTTAGCCCTACCCTCTTCTTTCTATCTTTTAACCAGTTCCTGATCCACAATAGTACACTGCCTCCTATCCCATGACTTTTTAGTTTTGCCAAAAGTCTCTGATGAGGGACCTTGTCAAAGGCTTTCTGAAAGTCCAGATACACTATATCAACCAATTCACCTTTGTCTACCTATTTATTCACACCTTCAAAAAACATAACAGATTAGTAAGGCAAGATCTTCCTTGTCTAAAGCCATGTTGGCTGTCTCCCATTAAGCCATGACTATGTACATGCTCAGTAATTTGTTCTTTATGATGGTTTCTACCATTTTTCCCGGTACTGACGTCAGGTTCACCGGTCTATAGTTTCCTAGATCACTCCTGGAACTCTTTTTAAAAATTGACAGTTAAGATTTAATGCAAAGAAGTGTGGTGTCATGAACTTGGGAAGCAGAAATCCAAGGGAAATGTACGTGATAGGGGGCAAGAGGTTGGTGTGCCAGGCGAAGGACCTTGGTGAGATTATTTCTGAGGATCTCAAGGTGGCAAAACAGTGCGACAAGGCAGTGGTAAAAGCCAGGAGGATGTTGGGTTGCATACAAAGAGGAATTACTAGCAGAAAGGAAGAGGTACTAATGCCACTGTATAAGTCACTGGTGAGGCCTCACTTGGAATACTGTGTTCAGTTTTGGAGACCATATCTCACAAAGGATGTAAAAAGGGGAGGCGGAACCTAGAGTGGAGAAGCATGGACATGTAGAGTGTGTGCTCCGAGTGATTAGGCTGTAATCCGGTGTCAGCTCCAGCTCAATCTGCCAAAAAGATCCAACAATAAGTGGAGGAACAGTGTGGGATGGCGAATCCTAAACCTGTCCGCCTGGAATTTGTTTCGGGACAGAGTACAAGCACTAAAAGGTCGAAAACAGCGCTTCGGTCCCCACAGAAAATGGCGGCGGCGGGATGAGAGCAGCCAGAAGCGTTACAAGAGCTGCTGCAGGAGATACGAGCTGTGAAAGAAATTGTGTCGGCAAACAGCACGTCACTCCAGAGTATGCAAGAGGACATTGGGCAGCTTAAAGACAAACTAGGAAGCCTAGTGGTTCACCAAGAACAATTGGAACAAAGGTTGGTGGTGCACGAAGAAAGGATGAAAGTCATGGATAAACACACTAGGCAGATCGATCATCTGCAGAAAGAGCTAGAGGACATCAATAATAGGGCTCGGAGAAACAACATCCGAGTGGTGGGGGTTCCTGAGGGGGCAGAAGGCAAAATATGTTCGCTTTTGTACATAAGCTGATACTGTCCACGCTAAAGATATCCTTTGATGTGCCATTTGAGATCGAAAGAGCACACCGTGTGCCCTCGCAGGCCCTACCCCATAGCAACAGGCCGTGGCCAATTATTTTCAAGACTTTGCACCATCAGCAAGCTGTTAAGATACTGGAAACAGCTTGTGCTCGCTTCCCAGTGGAATTCGAAAGCCATAAGTTAGTTTTTTCCTGACTTCGCGAGGAGCACGGTGGACAGAAGGAAAAGATTTTTGGAGTTGAGACCGAGGCTGCAGCGATTACAGGCACGCTTTGGGCTGCTTCAACCTGCGAGAATGCGGGTTACGTTGCATAATGTAACGAGAACCTTTGATGAACCGAGTGCACTGATTACATATATTGAAGGGAAAGAAGCAGAGTTGATGAACTGTTGAGCTGCGAATGCTAGACTTTGTTTTAAGGTGGCTGCATGTATACTGGAGAGTATATGGGTTTGGAGTCCTGGGAGCAGATCCAGTCCTGGGAGGGTTTCCGCGCAAATGCTCAAACAACTTGGTAATTTGCCTGGTGAACAGGTGCCATTACAGAAGGCGTAGGTACTCAGTGCAATGAAGGGATTGTCCCTCTGTTCACGTTTCATTGTTCTGTCCTGGGTTCACCCGTTAATGTGGTAGGGGTCCTCCCCCCCATGGGGTCTATAGCCTGTGGGTATGGTTGGTTTATAAAGGGCTCTCAAACAAGGTTTTTAAGTAAAAGAGAGATTGAGTTTGTCAATTATGGGCTGCATAGAAAAAAGGTCTTGGAGAGAGGAGTCATGCCGACAGGGTTAGGGATGCAAGGCAACCTGAAGGATAATGTGTATTATGCAGTAGCGTAATAAGGCTTCTCTGAGAATTCAACTCCCTAAATGTCAACGGGGTGAATAACCCCATTAAGAGTAAGAAAATAATATTGTATGGGAAACAGGTAAATAGTGATATACTAATGTTACAGGAGACACATTTGAATGAAAGGGAATCTTTGAAACTGAATATTAGGCCCCTTTCTCTAATTGCATTTCACCAGTGAAGCACAAACATAATGGGGTGGCTATTTTAGCTCGGAAATCCCTTAATCTGCAGGTGATCCAGTCAAAGACTGATCAGGAGGGTAGATGGGCTAAAGCCCGGGTTAAAGTTGGCGTAGTAGATTTTGTCTTAATAAATGTCTATGCCCTAATGGGGATTGTCCTGATTTTTTTAAGTGTTTGGCAGAAGAAGTCTGTGCTGATTCTTCCACACCAACGATCATGGGGGCTGACTTTAATCTAGTTATGGATGTGTTAGTGGACAGGAGGCCTCCTAGGTCTTTCAGGGTGGGTAGGGCCCAGGGAGTTCTTCAATCGTTGGTACAGGATGCTGGGATGGTAGATGCCTGGAGGTTGATGCATCCAGGTGATCAGGAATTCACTTTTTATTCGTCCCCCCACAAGACCCTATCCAGAATTGTTTTTTTTTTGCTTTCCAAATCCCTGATTCCTTATCTATCAACAGCAGATATCCTTAATTCACATGTGTCTGATCATTCAACTGTGTCCATAGTGTTGGAGGGCATAAGGCCAGCATCGGGGTCTGGGAGGTGGGGCTTTAGTAGGTCATGGTTGGAGAATGTTGAATTACAGCTGAAGCTGCGAGCAGCAATAAAAGAATACTTTGAGTTTAATTCCCCACAATTGTCATCTGGGTGGGCAAGGTGGGAAGGATTTAAAGCGTCTGTGAGAGCTGTAATTACTAGTTTTGGTATTGGGCAGGCGAAACAGAATAGAGGAAGACTTGAGGCATTATATGCGCAGATCAAAGCGGGGGAACGGATTTTGGCTAGGAGATCGGATCCTTGTATATTGTTGCGTTTGCAGAGATTAAGGTTTAGGTATAATCAGATCCTTACTTCGGAGGCAGTGAGCAATATCAGTACTCAAGAGGGCACCTACTATAGGGAAGGAAACAGGGCAGGCAAGTTGCTGGCTAACAAGCTGAGGTCCCATAAGGAGATGGGTCGCATAGCTGCCCTCAGGGATATTCGGAGTGCTGAGTTGGCGTTTAAGGACCCAGTAATTTTGGGAATTTTTAGAGATTTTTATGAGCAGTTGTACTCTTCTGAAATGGATTGTACTTTAGAATCATTTGCAAAGTTGATGGACGAGGTCCAGAGGCCCAGATTGGACCCAATAATGGTATCAGTGCTTGATCAATCAATCTCCCTGGCGGAATTAGGTAAGGCCATTGACTCCCTAGCAGCAGGGAAAGCGGCGGGCCCAGATAGGCTTCCTTCAGAGTTCTTTAAAGTTTTCTTTAAAGACTTAGGCCCTTTTATGTTTGCAGTATTACCACGCAATATTAGAGGAATGTCCTCAGATAGGCTCCTTCGCGGCGGCAAACATTGTTGTAATAGAAAAACATGGGCGCGATCCATTAGAAGTAGGCAATTACCGTCCCATATTGCTATTGAATGCAGATTATAAAATTTATGCTACCATCTTAGCGAATCGTCTGTCTTCGGTAATCCCGTCTCTGATTCATCCGGATCAGTGTGGGTTTATTGGGGGCCAGTCGACAGCTGATAACGCCAGACTCTTATATCACGTGTTGGCAGGGGTGGAGTCCCTTGACGAACCTAGGGTGGGTTTATCCCTTGACGCTGAGAAAGCGTTTGATCGTTTGGAATGGTCTTTTCTATTGCATACTCTCAGGTGGTTTGGCTTTGGTGAGGGTTTCCATAGCTTAATAAAAGTAATGTATACTAGGCCTTCTGCGCGCATATGCGTTAATGATGCCTGCTCCTTGGAGTTTCTACTGGGCAGGGGGACGTGACAGGGATGCCCTCTCTCGCCTATGTTGTTTAATCTGGCTCTGGAGCCTTTAGCCCTACTAATTAGGCAGAATTCGCTGATTCAGGGTGTTAATATCCGGGGAACTGTGATAAAATTGTTGGCATATGCTGATGATTTGTTATTGTTTACGAAACCGAAATCGGTCGCTCATGTTCTTACCCATATTGATAGGTATGCAGCCCTATCGGGATATAAGATCAATTGGTTAAAATCTGTTGCTTTACCCTTAAATGCGCGAGTATTTAAAGCGGATATGTCTAAGTTCCCGTTCGTTTGGGAATCGCATGTGGTTAAATATCTTGGGGCATACTATTGCTATCCTTTGGAGGAAACAATTTGTTTTAATTCTAACAAGCTTGTAGCTCTCACGGAGACTTTAACTGCTAAATGGTACCCCTTATCTTTATCATGGTGGGGTCGCTTGGAGACCATTAAAATGACAATTGTCCCCAAAATTAATTATATTCTGGAAATGCTGCCAGTTTTCCTTCCGAACTGGGTATATAGGTAGATTGATAGAGTGCTCACGGGTTTCTTATGGAATAAGAAACCCGCGTGCATTGAGCTGGCCAAGCTTAAGGCTACCAAAGAGGAGGGTGGGGTGAGCTTCCCCGACTTTAGGTTGTACCACTGTGCTTTCTTGATGAAACAGGGGGGGGGGGGAGATGGGTGGAGAAAGTGACTGAATTAAGCCCAGTCTGGTTAGCGCTTGAGAAGGAGGCTGCAGCTCCGTTTCCTTTGTACCTGGCCCCTGGAATGCTCTTCAATCAGTCTTTCAGGAGGTCTCAAATAATGGTGGATACGCAAAGGGCATTTCAGGAGTTACTCTGTCAAGCGCCAATGGCAGAGAGATTTTCTCTTTGCCTCCCGTTATGGTATAATCCCCTCTTTAACATTCAGAAAAAGTCATTTGCTTGGAAGCAGTGGTACAGCAGGGATATTTGGACCCTAGAGCAGTTAGTTCAAAATGGTAAATGGAAGGATTTTGGTGAGCTTCAGTGGGAATTCAACATTCCGGGGGGCGTTATTTTTTCAATGGGTGCAATTAAAGCACTGTATTGAGAAAGCTTTAAGGGGGGGTAAAACTCTCAAGTGAAGAGGGAGCGCTGCAGGGTAGGATTGCACAAGCCTGGGAAGCGACGGGAAAGCCTCCTTTTTATACAAGTTGCTGGGTCAGCAGCGTTCTCCGCAGCTACTTGGAATGGGAGCAAGAAACAGGATTTGCCCCGTTACAACGGAATTGGGTAAAATTCTGGGCCAAGCAAACGCGTATATCCAAGTCGGCTTCTATTACTCAGTCGCTGGGGTTTTTTTGCTCAGAGGGCCCATCTTACGCCAGAGAGGGTCGCTAAATGGGATACCTCGGCAAGTAACAAGTGTTGGATTTGTCAAGCTGAGGTGGTATCCCTTAGGCATATGGTTTATGAGTGTGCATATCTTCATTCCTATTGGGTGCAGAGAAGCAGGATTGTATGAAGACAACAGAGGTGTGAAGATTGGTGGAAGACTCATCAACAACCTTCGCTATGCTGATGATACCACATTACTGGCTGAAAGTGAAGATGATCTGAAACATTTGCTTCTCACAATCAAAGAACATAGTCTCAAAATGGACCTGCACCTTAATGTAAAGAAGACAAAGATCATGACAACTGGCATAATCAACAGGTTCATCATTGAAGGAGAAGAAATTGAAATTGTGAATAACTTTAACCTACTTGGATCAACTATCAATAAAGAAGCAACAAGCAGTCAAGAAATCAGATGACGCATTGCTCTTGGCAGAATGGCTATGAAAGACCTAGATAAGATTCTCAAGAGCAGAGATGTCTCTCTCCATACAAAGATTCGACTTGTTCAAGCAATGGTATTTTCAATAACATCATATGGATGTGAAAGCTGGACAGTGAAAAAGACAGATAGGAAGAAAATTGATGCCTTTGAATTATGGTGCTGGCAGCGAATACTGTGTATACCATGGACTGCCCGAAGAACAAACCAGTCGGTACTAGAGGAGATCAAACCTAAGCTTTCTTTAGAAGCTCAGATGACAAGACTTCGACTTTCATACTTTGGACACATCATGCGAAGAGAGAGATCATTAGAGAAAGACATTATGCTTGGCAAGATAGAAGGTCAATGCAAAAGAGGAAGGCCAGCAATGAGATGGATCGATACAATAATAGCAGCTACAGGTGCCAGTCTGTCAACAATGAGCCGCCTGACTGAAGATCGAACACAATTTAGGATAGCTATCCAGAGGGTCGCCATGAGTCGACTCCGACTCTATGGCACTTAACAACAACATTGGGTGCAGGTTTCGGAGCGCATCCAGGGGGTTCTGAGATTCCAGGCCCCTCTTTCATGGGAGATCCTGGTCTTTCGCTCTGGGTCGCTGGTTCCTTTAAGGGGAAAGCATAACTCCTTTCTTTTAGACTTTATGTTGGGGATTGCCATTTGTTGTCGTCTACGTAACTGGAAGGTGCAAACTGATCTTCAGTGGCAAGTCTGGTGGAATTGTGTTTGCTTGTATAGCAAATTTGAAATGATGCCCCGCAAGGGAATACGGCACTCGGCTGACCACTGGAGGAAGTGGCAACCTCTTGTAGACTTTTGTAATGCAGCTCGATGTTCAAGTGAGGAACATTATCTTGAGCCCTGTCAATCATGAATGTGTTAATTGGTTTATTAGACTGTAATATGTAAGGTGGTGGTTGGGTTGGAGCCTGTGGTACATTATTGGGTGGGTGAGTGGAGGGAGGAGATTGTGGTTGAGGTTCGGGGGGTGTGTTGTATTTTGTTGTATGTTTGTGTGTTGTTTTAAGTTTGTGTGGAAATTTAAATAAAGATATTAAAAAAAAAGAACAAAGGATGTAAAAAGATTGGAAACAGTCAGAGGAAGACGACCAAAATTATTTGGAGCCTGCGTCAGAAGCCTTATGAGAAGATACTTGAAGACCTAAATATGTACACTCTAGAGGAGAGGAGGGATAGGGAAGATATGATTTCAGACCTTTAAATACTTAAAGAGTATTAATGAACAAACAAACCTCTTCCAAAGACGGGGAAGCTGTAAAACTAGAGGGCATAACATGAAGCTGTAAAGGGGTAAATTGAAAGGGAATGTCAGGAAATACTTTTTCTTTGAAAGGGTGGTGGATGCTTGGAATGCCCTCCTGATAGAAGTGGTGGGGGCAAGTGCAGCGACAGAATTTAAAATGGCATGGGACAGACACAGTGGATCCCTCTATAGTAACAGGATAAAATAAAAATAAATGTAACTATCTAATTTCTCAACAAACAGGGGTGCCCTACACGGAGCGGTGGGTTCACCACTAAACAAAAACATGGGGAGGGGTGACCTTCAAGGAGCAAGAGGTGCACCTGCACTTGCTACCTTGCTGGGCAGACTAGATGGACCATGCTGGTCTTTATCTGCCATCATTTACTATGTTACTATGTGTTACACTGGCTATCCTCCAGTATTCAAGTATTACAGATGATTTTAATGATTGTTCACAGATTACTAATAGCAGATCTGCAATCTCATATTTCAGTTCTTCCAACACCCTTGGATGTATACTATCCAGTCCAGGTGATTTGCTACTCTTCATATTATAAGTTGGATGCCGGGTTGCTGATTTGGAAGACAGAGATCCCTGCACATATAGGCAAGTTATGCGGGGAGCCCTGATCGTGAGCAGGAATGGGTGGGCTGGAGCAGGAATGAGGGCGAGGAGTGAGCAGGAACCAGACTCCGGACGTACAGGGCCAATTCCGGTGTTGGCTCTGTACATCTGGGGTCTGCCATTTGCATGGAGGGGGACTTATTCCACCTTGAAGGTGGAATAAGTCCCTCTAAACAGAGGAGGATGATAGATCCAGGGCCGGAAAGGATGGTGAGGAGCTGCAGGGGTGTTCCCCGTAGCCTGACCCTAGCCATGGCAGTCCAATTGGGGTTGGGCTGCGGGCAAATGAACTTTGCTGGACTGCTGGGGATTGTGGCTCCTGTATGGAGCTGCAGTGCCATGGCAATGGGATGCCAGGGCACCACTGCTTTATGTAGAAGCCTGGCTGGTCTAGCTACGTAGTAAGCTAGATGTCCAGGTGTCCTGATTCGTAGCACAGCCTGCACGTCCGGCCAGTTGCACCCAATTCTGCTCTTATGGGCGCATCTAGCCCCTGCAGGAGTAGAATTGGGTGCAACACAGGCCCATCCAGATTCTGGAAGCCCGAACGGCCCCAGGTCACCCAGACTGGAATCGGCTTCTATATCAACCAGCTCACTTTTATCTACCTGTTTATTCACACCTTCAAAAAAATATAACAGATTAGTAAGGCAAAACTTTCCTTGGCTAAATCTATGTTGGCTTTTCTCCTTTTTTTGAAATTCCTATTTGTGCCAAGGGGCAGGTCCAACAGTGGTTTTAAACATGTGGTGATATTCTAAAATTAGAGATGCATGTGGATCTTTTTGTTGCTGCCCTGGACACACCTCTGTGACACCCCCATGTGACATAGACACTATCGTTGGACTCATGTAAAACTGATGCTTTTTAAAATGGTCCTTGGGGTGCGGATGTGATTTGCATATCTGAATTGGCATTTTTCAGATTTACTATTCTTGAAAAGAGCTAAAATAACTGCCTTTATATTTGTGGAATTTTTATAAAATGTATCTGTGTAATGAATTTAAGATGAGTAACTGCAGAGCTGCTGACTGAGCAGGGACTGTGAATTCATTAGCTTCTGTTGATGAGGGTAATTTTCTAAGCCAGCAGTGTTTTACTCACAGAGACTGGCTTTCAGGAAATCTCCCTTTCTTTGTGCAGGAAACTTACCTACTGTAAATATTATCACCACACACACAATTTTATCTACAGAAAGAAGAATGGGACTGAGGTGGAGGAGGTATTTTCAAAAGTATGCACCTATATTTTCTAAAAAGAAACAACTCAAGAAATCAACAGGTGCAAATATATGCAGATAGTTTTCTTGAAATAATTTTCAAGTGAAATTATACTAAGGGGGTTATTTTAAGAAGCCTATTTGCGATTTACATGTGTTAATACAATCATTTATATGTGTAATTCACACCCACATGTAAAAGGACATTTTAGATAACCCGTTTTACACGTGCATGTCCAGGCCACACATATATTGCACTGGGGCGTGTATCCCTAATTTCATATAGGAAATGCAAGTGTGAGACTAACACCACTCACGACTGGAGTTACACCTGCTCCCTGACAATAATAGGGAAAAAAGCGCTCCTTTTGCTCTTCCTTTTACAGGGGGCATCAAAAGAGATATCCCCCTTAATCACAAATATTAACTTCCCTTCATCACAACAAGGGAAAGATAGAGGCCTCTGCAGTTAATTAACGGCATCTACATGTCTAGATTTGCAAAATGTCAAAGATGCCCATTTCCATGTGAGGAGTGTAAATATGTTGATTTTACATTGGACTTACACAATCACAGCCTCTTCTGTAAAAGTGACCTCGATTTTCAGATGTTTTCACTTGGACATCACTGCAACTATATATAGCCTTTGTAATATATGTCTTCATGGGTGTACAGGCCAAAAATGTCTGTTTTATTTAGTTTCAATGTCATTTACAGGATTTTCATTTTATTAGGTTTCTTTAGGTTTATTTTTTTGTTTGTTTTTGAGGAGTTGTTTAGAAGACAATGTTATCAATAGTGCATGTAATGTGTCCTATTGAGTAAATAGTCTGCACTATGGCTCAGTGGTATGCACTATAGAGTCATAATATGCAGAATTGTGCAATAGTACACCCAGTCCATACATGCAAGAATTTGTGCATGCTGTCAATCAATAGGGCAGATTATTGATGACAGAAGAAACCCCCCAAAGCTTTGGGCATTTCTTCAGTTGTTTTTGGGTTACAAAGATACAAAATGACATGGGAAATGTAATTGACATTTCTCTTGTTTTTTTCAAATGAATATACAACTGTAAATTATGCACATATATTCACTTTGGTCTTGATTCTGTATGTTCAATAGCAGGGCTGTACGTCCCAGTGGGATGTGCAGCCCTGCTAGTCATCTGGCCTGAATTCAGAGACACAGTCTCCCCCCCACGCACAGAAGTTCTGTGCGGGAAGTTTGAGACGGGAGCAGCATGGGGGTGGAGAGTTGGCAGGGTGTGGGCAGGACCAGCACCTGAACGTACAGGGCTGATTCAGGTTATGGCCCTGTATGTCCGAGGAGCACCAGGAGGATGCCCAGCTTATTCCACCTCAAAGTGGAATAAGAACAGGGTGCCCCTTTGATTTGGCCAGGCAGCCCCCCCAGGAGCAACAGCGCAACGTACAGTGAGTTTCTGCTGCCCGATCTGGGTCCTGGCTACCCCATTGGCGGTCAGGCAGCGGGATAACAGGGTCAGCACTGCGGAGGGCTGGCAGTGAGGCGGGGGGGGGGGGGACATCTCTCACAGTGCTGCAGGGGCAAGCTGGGCCGTCTCCGTGCCTGATCTTGCACCCACAGGAATGTCTTGCTCTCACAGTGCGGAATCGGGTGCAATGGGCCCATCCTAAATGGGGTCGTCCAAACGGCCCAGATGTGCCCCTTCTGGGATCAGGCTCTTTGAGAACTGGAGCATAGTCAATGAGCAAAAAGTACCGACCTACTTTGCATCAATGTAAGCAGATAGAAAATTACCCCACAATATATCTCTTTATTATTATTTCATGCTATGGGATTTATATTGTGGTTTATTATATTTTGTCTTATGTTTTGCCATCACATTTTTATTGTTTGTTTTAATGATTTATGATACTATATGATTGAGAGTTGGTGATTCATTATGAAATGGTTTATTGCCAAGAAACTAATAAAGAGATCCAAGATATCCAATATCAAAGATAAGAAAAAAAAACCCACATCAGGAACAGAATTCATGCAACTAAACATAAGAAAAAACTTCAAGGTGGCATTGAAAGGGTTTTTAAATGCTCCTATTTTATATGAGCATAAAAACAATACCAAGATTCATCATTTGTCATGTGTCACCTGAAAAAGTATAGATTTTTACGACATTCAAAATAACACCATCATAAGACACTTTTCAGCCAACAATTGTAGGCAGAAAAGGACTTTTTATTATTATTGTAAACCACCCTGACGCCTTGGCCTGGACGGTCAAGCAAGTGATATAATAAAGATAAAGACAAAAATAACTTTATCCAGTTACAACTCAGTCTTGATTCAAACTGTGCTATTTAACTTTTTGTTTTCAGTGGCACCCTCTGGTCCCAAAGGTGTGATGAAACCCATATTGGTAACAGCATTTACTGTATAACTGTCTTAACTTCAACCTCCCATAGCTAGAGTCAGAAGTCCTGCTGGAACAAAAATGCTGTGTCAAATCAATGAAAAAAAACAACAATTCAAAACCTTAGTGGATTTGGTGGTTTCTAATGTTGTACAATATAGTTAGATTACAAGCAGAGAGCAAGGTTTTCTTATGATGACATCAATATTGTATGTTCTTCCTAAAATGCACAGAAATTGAATTCATCCTCCAGGTTGACTCATCATGTCAAAACCGCCGCAGCAGAGGCTGGTAAAACATCGGGAATCACCACTTGTATCAGCTGTGTGCTTTTAACTGTGCTGCACATCAGAAGAGTGAGCTTCCAATCACAGCCCTGCTCAACGGAATTAAAACCGTCGCAGCAGAGGCACGCCCGCGCCTTGCGGGCCCGCGCCTGAGGGCCTCGCAAGAGGGCCCTTTGGCGTGGCCCTTAGGCGTGGAACATAGGCGCATAAAATACTAAAATAATACCCTGGCAAAAACCGTCCATTGGAAAGTATGGCAATCGGGTCTACAATAGTTTACACCAGCCTTCAACTAAAAGCAAGTATAATATTCATGTTATATTTAACTATGCAATTTATTTTGCTCTTACCAATATGCCTCATCCGCTCACAACACTTCCAATACCAATGTCTGTCAAACAACTATATCTGGATTCCCCCCTTTCTCTTAGATTATATTTATATAAATGACATGAAGGAGATTAAACTCTCTATACAGAGCAAAAGAACTCAAGCTTTACCCAATTCACATAATTTACTGAAGATTGGATTAATTAATGGCCAAGATCTGTATGCAACAAAATACATACAAATAGTTGAGACCTTATAGATGAGGCTCAACCTGATGTGCTTTGCCATGACAGCGACTGATGGTTAAATCCAACTGACAATGTAAATTATTAATCAGTTGGTTCCTGATCAACATACTCCGCTTACAGGTGCCCTCGATCTTTTAGAAGTGGAGGAGGAAAGTACTTACAATTGCACAAAGGTACCTTAAAATTCAGAATTCAAAGCAACTATAACGTAACGTCAATGTAATTCTACTCTGTATGAAAAACAAAATATATATGCGATTTGTCTACATTATAGAGCCACCTAAAGCTTCCCCTGTGGAACTTGCATCATTACTTGCAAAACTATATGGTGCCTTTTTTCCATCTCCCAACAAAATCCACAATAGTTCTAGGAGACTTTAAACCTTACACTCAATCAGCCACAGAGACTCTGAGTCCTTCCTTCACGCTATGTCTTCATTGCAGTTCACACAAAAAAAATAATTAATGGTTCCAACACACAAATTTGGTAATTCGCCTGACCTCATCTGTGTGTCCAATAATATAACTTCAAGAGGTCTTGTTACAACACCTTTCATTACCCCAATACCTTGGTCAGAACCAACAAATAGGGGCATGTTTACTAACAACCGATAATTTGCGTGCCGCAAAATAGCGCAACTAAACGCGGTACTTAAGAGCGCCTTAACGCCCCGCAATCGTGCAGGTCACCCCGCACAGGTTGCGCGAGCACAATAAAGGGCCCCGCACAAGTACGGGGGCCGCAAAGGTCCGATTAGAGGCGTGGAACGGCTTAACGGAGGGCGGAGGAAGGTTACTGAGGGGCGGAGAGAGAGATGGGTTTAATTTAGAGGGGAAAAGGGAGGGGAGCGGCTCCCCGCACATTATCGGGCCCGAATCCCAAAGCAACACGACCGCCGCAGTGAAACACGCGCGGGTTTAGAGGGCATTTAAAGGGACGAGAAACCATTCTCCCGTCAGCAATGCTACAGCAACACTGGAGGAAATCCTGCAAAACGTGAGCAGTGTGATACATGTGCCACAGCACAAAAGTTGAAAATAAAAATAGAAAGTGACACACAACAAAAATATCACAAATAGTAATGCAGCTGGGGAACAGTTATAGTAATGGGAAAATATAGAAAACACACCCAGGAAAGCTCCAGAAAAGAAAGAATCTAATATTGGAAGGGTCTACGGAGCGGAGATTCATCCAAAGCAAATGTCCTTTTTGGAGCTTTCCTGGTAGTGTTTGCTATGGTTGCCCATTAATATCACTTTTGCCCAGCGTGGTGATACATTGTCCCCAGGTGTCTGATGGTCATTTTTCGGGGTTTATGTGCACGTTTGTCACCAGGACAGAGTGCATGTGCCAACAGTAAAAATGCGTAGAGCAGGGTTTTGTGACTCCATCCTGCCAGGTATACTACCCTCCAGGGGATGCATTGTCTCTGTGGCCATAGGGTGAGCTGCAGCGGATAGAGCCAGTACCTCTAGGAACAGAGGGTCAGAGGTTCAAATCCCAGCTGGGGCACATGCCAGCCCCTCCCATATAGATGACCCACCACTAAACAAAAGATAGCGCCAGACAACCCCTGTATTGCAGGGAAAATAAGAATGGGGATAACACCCATAGTTTACACAACACTGCAAAAAAACACAAAACCAATGGGCATTAACTACAGCCAAATCCCCCAAATGCAGTCCCGTACTGCCACATTGCAATATGGTCATCTGCTGTTTCTGAGAGAAGCTCATGCCAGCATGTTGGCAACCGAAGTTACATGTGGCTGCAGGGGGCAGTAGTGGCTGCTAGCCACAGAAGACAGAGGCCTAGCCATTTGCAGGCTGGCACAGGCCACGACAACAGATAGGGCCCGCCGGATCCACAGTCATGGACGTTCAGGGGAAAACAGACAATCTGGGGGGCTACACAGTGGTGCAGTGCACACACGACAGTGAATGCAAGAACAGAAGGTCACAGGTTCAAAGCCCAGATGGGGATTCCACCAATACTAGCCACGTATTTTTCCCACACATACACCAAGTGATATGTAAGGACACACCTTTCGTGGTCGAGGACATATGCAATGGTAATACGTCTATCTTTTACCCCAATGAGCAAGGACAAATGAACCGGACTCTCCCAAATGGATTCCTGGTGTTGCCACACACCAGTCAGGTGCCATGCGGCCACTCATATCAATATGCCTGTGCTGTATATCTACTGCCAACCACCCACATGGCATGTAGATTGTAGCTCATGAGCATTTACATGAGGGACAGCAGGGGAAAAAAACATGAACAGTGTGATGCAGACCTGGATTGGGGTTGGGAATCTCTGCCGTAAAGCAGCAGCCAACAGGGGCAGACACCCCAACCAACACACACAGGGACCATTGGCCAATGTCTCCTGGAGAGGCAGAACAGTGGACCCTGCGTGAATCTCCCACTAATAGCACCTACATACCTTAGCAATGTCACCCTACACCTGAGGTATTACGGTACACAGCTCGGAGACGTTTGCCTAGGAGTACTGGCAGATAGATCATCCATACGTTACGCACATTACTGCTAGTGGAACCCATCAGAACAATCTGTGAGGGTGGTTGTGGGGCGGGCTCCAGGACTGGCCTCTGACGGGGTTTACCACCCTGGGGGAGGGAAAACCCAGCAGTACTGCGTACCATATCCACGCCATTTGCTGTGCCTAGGACAGGTTTGGTGGGCCAAGGGCGAATTACCTCATCAATAGTCGCACCATGCTGGCAGTAGGTGTTGGAGTGTGTGTCTGTCTATACCAGGGCGTGGGCAACCTCCGGTCCTGGACGGACCGCAGACCCGTCAGGTTCTTCGGGATATCACTAATGAAAAATGCATGAGATATTATATGCATTAGAGATAATCCTGCCAACCTGACTGGTTTGTGGCCCTCCAGGGCTGGATTTGGAGACCCCTGCCTTACACCTCTGTCATTTAAGATCGTGAGTGGGCAAGGTACAGATGTCCTAGACATCGAAAGGGTCTAGGAATGGTGTCAACTTCATCCGTCAATTCTCAACACCACCAAAAAGTTGCTCTAATAGACAAGTTTTGGTGGTGTTGAAGAAGGGAGGAGGACTGTGACAAAATTCTATCTAACCTTTTTGATGTCTTGGACATCTGCACCTTGTCCACTCACAATCTTAAATGACAGAGGGGTTAAGCAGGGGTCTCCAGATCCAAGCCCTGGAGGGCAACAAAACCAGTCAGGTTGGCAGGATATCTATAATTGAATATAGAATTCACTGCATAGTCAATTAGAGATGTCCCGAAAACCTGAATGGTCTGCGGACCTCCAGGACCAGGTTTGCCCCCACCTGGGCTATACAGTGGGTGCTGGCTGCAAGCCCACTTCCACAGCCCACACTGCCAGCACTGTTGCCAGATATTGGTATGCTAATGTGCATACTGAGTAGCAAGCCACCATGGGTATATCTCAGACAGGGTCGGCTGACCAGGAGGCAGCTGCCACAGGGCATAGGGCACTGGAAGGGACATGGTAGTGCCAGGCCACAACCTACAGAGACAGGGGGACCTCTGTATGTGCTGCTGGGGGATGGGATTACTTCTCACCCTGAGTGTGCAGTGATGGCAGCTGTTGGCTAGGCACACCAATAGTGGGATAATGGTTTTTTTGTGTGATATAGTGGGTTTCCTGTTGGGTCGGGGCCCTTTTCACTGACCTTTATCTGCGTCTGTGTGCTGCCACCCCAGTTGTGGGTGCATGCATTTCAATCAAGACAAACCAGCAGACTGAGCACAGATTGTATGGGTCGTGAGGGAGTGCCTTGCAGGGTGCGCTGATGGCGTGCTGAAGGAGAATATAAGATAGTGGTGGGGTGCATCTATGAATGTCCAGGCCTAATGTCTGTCTGATTATGTGGTATGGATGTGTGTGGAGCTGTTGGGGATGACCTGGGGTGGGGGGGGTGGTGGTGGTGGTGTGCTACTTCCCCCAGCAGGACTGGGGGTGATGGTTGGCCCTATACTGCCTGGCCATGGGGGGATGAGCAAAGATGAGAAAAAAAAAAAAAGACAGTAGTATGGGGATTCTGTTGGTGGGAGACCCGGTTTGATTCCAAGGGGGTGGAGCTGGGGGGGTGTGTGTTCCACTAACTGTGGCCACGACAGCGATCTCCAAGATGTTTATGCCCGCACAATACCTAGTTAAAAGGTTATTGCTGCTTTAGAGATCTGGCATGGCCGCATTCAGCCATGCGAAGGTGTTGTGCACCTGGTCCTGGGCGCATCATCACACCCTCAGGGTGGGCAGTAAAGTAAAAACCGCACCAATGTGATGGTGTTTAGCTACGCTTTGCCGTTTCGTCCACCCACTCAGGACACCCTACCAGGCCGAGGTCGCGGTGTGGGTGAACAAGGAAACCTCCAACTACCAGGCCGGGTAGCTTTTAGGGTGCAGTTACCACGTGGTGTGCATCATGTGGACAGCTGCTTGCATGTGCAGTGCATCATGGGTACGGGTAGGCCTGTATACCCTATCCTGTTTATACAAGCAGGACTGTCTGTGATGTGAAGTGAAGGCTATCTGCAGCCAGGGCAGGAGATTGATTACAGGTGTAGCCCAATGGTTTAGCCACGTGCCTGTACAGCCAGAGGTCATGGGTTTCATACCCACCAGTGGGGTTCTGTGTTACGGGTTTTCCAAAGCAGTTTTTACATGTACTGTTACATATGTTGATTTGCATGCAATAAAAACCATAAGCGTACTCATGTACCCATAAGGTGCCTCTGAGGGTGCTTTATTGGGCGCCATAGAGGGGCACTTTCTGGTTGGCATCCATATAGGGTGCACTATA
>CM066033.1:572366846-572544855 GCA_033557465.1 Ichthyophis bannanicus
CATTTTCAGTTTAAGCCCCCCCCCTATAACCCATTACCAGTCCTAACCCCCATCAGCCCACTTCCAGTCCTAACCCCCCACCCATTTCCAGTCAGCCCCCATAGCCCATTACCAGTCCTAACCCCCCATCAGCCCACAGTCCATTACCAGTCCTAACCCCATCAGCCCACCTCAAGTCCTAACCCCTCCCCATCGGCCCATTTCTTGTCCCAGCCCCCCATAGCCCATTATCAGTCCTAAACCCCCCCATAGCCCATTACCAGTCCTAACCCCATCAGACCACCTCCAGTGTTAACCCCCCATCAGCCCATTTCCAGTCCTAACCCCACCCAACAGCCCACCTCAAGTCCTAACCCCTCCCCATCAGCAGTCCTAACCCCCCCTAGCCCATTAGCAGTCCTAACCCCCCCTCTCTAGCCCATTAGCAGTCCTAACCCCCCCCCATAGCCCATTACCAGTCCTAACCCCCCATCTACCCTTTTCCAGACATCCCCCATCAGCACTCAGCCCATTAGCAGTCCTACCCCCCCATCCCATTATCAGTCCTAACCCCCCCTAGCCCATTAGCAGTCCTAACCCCCCCTAGCCCATTAGCAGTCCTAACCCCCCCAGCCCATTAGCAGTCCTAACCCCCCCTAGCCCATTAGCCGACCTAACCCCCCCCCCTAGCCCATTAGCAGTCCTAACCCCCCCCCCATGGCAAATTTAAAAAAAAAAAAAAAGCAGCTGGCTCTGGCTTCTGCCGCGGCAGCGGCAGAATGCAATGTCCCGTGGGGCCCCCTCCGCCCGCTAAGCCCCTCTGCAAGGGCTTTCAGATTCGCGAGGGAGAGCGTCTCCCTCGCGTCTCTGTTAAGCCCGCAGGGGCTAATGGGAAATTTCCCATCAGTCCCTCGCGTCTAAAGGGGCTGATGGGAAATTTCCCATTAGCCCCTGCGGGCTTAACAGAGACGCGAGGGAGACGCTGTCTCCCTCGCGAATCTGAAAGCCCTTGCAGAGGGGCTTAGCGGGCGGAGGGGGCCCCGCGGGACACTGCATGCTGCCGCGTCCGCGGCAGCAGCCAGAGCCCGCTTTTTCTTTTTCTGCGGACCTTCACGCGTGCCAGCTGCAAGGCCTTCGCGTGCCACAGCTGGCACGCGTGCCATAGGTTCGCCATCGCTGCCCTATAGGATGGATCAAATCAGTCAAGGAGGAGTTTGCCAACTGCATAAACAACATCATAAGTTCATCCCTAACCAGAGGATATATTCCCTCCGCTATAAAACAAGTCACCATCTGACCCATTCATAAGAACACCTCAGCAGACTTCTCAGATCCTGTGAATTACCGCCCCATCCCCAGCCTACCTTTTCTATCAAAAATAATTGAAAAGACGGTGCAAATACAGCTCCAAGAACACATCGAACTGCATGCTCCTCTGGATCCACACCAACATGGATTTCTCCCGAATCACAGTGTTAAAGCCCTTCTCATTCATCTCTTTGACACCCTACTAAGAAGAACTGATAACCTAAAAACTGGATTCCTTCTCGTCTTCATCAACATCTCCTCAGCCTTCCACACCGTATCGCACAGCACCCTTCTAATACGTCTATCAAACATTGGACTCTATGGCACAACTCTCAGCTGGTTCCTCTTCTATCTCAGTCACAGACAAAAAAGGGTTAAAGTTGGCCTAAACTCATCAGCCTCATTCCACTCAACACAGGGAGTTCCGCAAGGGTCCTCTCTGTCTGCCCTCCTCTTCAACATCTACCTACGACCTATCTGTAACATCTTCAAGAAGCACAAGATCCACTATGCAATCATTCATTTCCAAGCACTAACTGACTCTTCTGAATCACAGACACTGACATTCCATTTCTCTGTACACTGTGTCTCTACACCCAGTGACCTCACAAAATATTCCTGTGGGACTCTACTCTAACTACTAAAACCCTCTTAATCAGGCATCCCATAATTGTCCCCATCTTTGCAGCTCAAATAAAAAACGTACAACTTATCTAATTTACTGTAGTACAAAATCACACCAGGAGAAATTAAAATAACTGCATCATCAACTGTAGCATAGCGAACAAAGCCTCAGCTCAACAGTGTGGCTCAATAGAATTCTTCCACTACAGTTATGACACAGATACTTTTCAATAAATTTTAACCATTACACAACATTTTTAATCATGCAATCATACAAAAATGGAACTAACTTAACCTGTGCATACTTCTTATATTTTTAAATTTTAAAATAAACCCCTTAGTTTCTTCAGTCAAAACTTAGTCAAATATTTAAAAACTACTCTTTAAAAACATCCCAAAACAATTTTTTCTTACTTAACGTCTTCCCCACCTCCCCTAAGATTTTATTCCCATTTCAAAACTCATTTTTACTCATTTTTTTCAGCTGTCTTCAAAACACCAGGTAAC
This sequence comes from Ichthyophis bannanicus, assembly GCA_033557465.1. NCBI lineage: Eukaryota > Metazoa > Chordata > Amphibia > Gymnophiona > Ichthyophiidae > Ichthyophis > Ichthyophis bannanicus. Next base: position 572,369,265 of record CM066033.1, read on the forward strand.
AGTTCATCAGAAAACCCTCAGAATGGTCCAACATGTTTTTTCTTCATCACCAACACCTCCTCTCACTTCCCCTTCCCTTAAAGCATTTTAGAAAGTGAAATTCTTTCAAATGTTTACTATGGGCTGGGCACCTGTAAGGCTGGTCCGCCCTTTCAGCCCACATGGCACTCAAGCACAGGCCTCACGCTGCATCTGGGCCAGCCATCCCTCTAAGGCCACTCTGGCCCAATCAACAGGCTCTCCTGTGTCTCCAACCTCCTCTGAGCCTTTCACTGAGGCTTCAGAAGGATTGTTAATTACCTTTGAGGACCTCACCTACATCCACAGGCCTTGCTTAAGGGCTCCGGGTTAGTCTGAAGCCTTGCCGGCCTTTCTCCAATAACCTGGGAAAAACTGCATTTTCCATTAATGCATAGAAACTCTGGCCCATGACCAATCACTTTAGGTCCCCTTTTAGGTCCCCTCAGACCCAGTACAGTTATTATTCCATAGTTCAACACATTTTTTTAGATCCCATTTGATATGAAACCTACCAAGAACTTGCTTAACACAACTGAATAACAACATACACGGGGAATAGAGAACCACCATAGACTACCACACGAGTAAAAGGCATTTTAATATTATACCACTCTCACCGAGCTACTAAATTAAAAGTATGAAGATCCTAAAGGTGTCAGCCTTCCCTGCTTGTATATACCAATAAGTCAATAGCAATTACCAGCTTCCCTCCTTCCACACAGGCAGTCAACACAATGCCCCTCCTGAGATGCTGAAAAAGGAGGCATTACAAGGAAGAAAGGAGTCAGGGCACAACACTCTAAGGCTGGTAATTGAAAGGGAGGAAAACATTTAGGTCACGAACAAGCTAAGTGTTGTCCTCACTTTGTTCCTTGGATTGCCTCATGTTTACCCTCTCACCTTCCACATCAAAACTAAGACACATATCCCCACCATCCCATCACGTGCTCACGCTACCACTCCTTCTTCCACTCTCTTGTCCTTGCTCTTCCTTTCATCAGCACCCCTCTCTCATTCACATTATCACAATCAACCTTAGCACCAATCATCTTACCATAAACAAGCTCTCATTGCAGCCATCCATGAACAAATATGTTTGAAGCATGCAATAATTGACAACATCAAACTAATCACTGTCTTTCCAAAACTATTATGTATTTAACCTCCAGACATGCATACTCACTACAGCTCTACCAGCAATATGCGGTGTTTCAGGCAAAAGGGAAAGATTACATGCAAATAAAAATTAACACCTAAGGCTAAAGATATGATTATAAGGATGAGCAAGGCCATATCCATTACAAAGGGAAACTTATTGCCATACACCAAAAATAAATCAAATACAATTCTGTATAGCTAAAGGATTACTACAAGAATACTACCAGCCTAAGATGCAGGGTCAGAAGAAAAAATAAACCAACACGTCCTCCTGGAAAAGAACATCGAAGGAAATACAGTCATTGTGTGTGGAGGTATCCTGCCAGAAGGGAATCTAAAAGGATTAAGATTATCAAAGGAAGATCCAAGCTATCCAAGCTGAAGCATACTGCAATTAACAGAAGAAGATTTGAAAATGATAGGTTCCAACAATAAATTGAAAGTAACAGCAGAACACACACCCAAAACTTGACGCTACGAAGAAACACAGAAAATAAAGATATAAACTAGATTTAGAGGAGAATCCAAAACAATGCTACAGGGAATTGGGAACGAGTATTAATATGGTAAAATGGCAACACCAAACAAGACCAAAATAAAAATCCGTAGGGAGAAAACTATATAGAGGACCCTATAGAGTACAGTCAAGAAGCAGGAAGGTTACCCTGCATCCAGAAAGCATTTAGAAAAAGCAAATTATCAAACCTATGGAATGGCCTGAAGTAAACAATGAAAGAGCTGGAAAGCAGGTTAAAATGAGCCCCAACAAAAAAAGAGCCCTGGCACAGATGGAGTAACCAAACTTTGGACTAAAAGTCATATCACTCCCCCAACACCTGGTAAACTGCAAAAATCAATTGTGCAAACAATCAGAGTTAACACCACAATGGCTTAACTATAAAAAAAGCATTTCTTAGCCTTCCAAAGGGGGGACCCAAGTAACATTCCCAAAAATTATAGACCAATAAACCGGTCTATCTACACTCTATAAGCTGTCCTCTGCAATAGATAGAGACAGAATATATGATCATATCGAGCCCAGTAACATCATAGCACAGAACAGCAAAAGGCAACAAGAGGAGGAGCATATGGAACCAAAGACCACTTAATGTTGAATCAAAGCCCTTCATGGCCAATGCTAAGAGAAGGCAAGAAATCTCAGTATAGCATGGATATGATTATAAGAAAATTTTGATAGCCTCCCACGCTGATCGGCTAATAAACTTGCTTTGATAATGTTTAAAAATACATTCGGGTTTCATAGAGTACATTAAGTTCACCATGACAATGTGGCAAAACCACATATTTTTTGAAATATGAAGAGGGTCAGTGCATCAGATTCCTAATATTAAGATCCAGCAAGGGAATATTTCAGGGGGATTGCACTGTTGTCCCTTCTGTTTTATGTGTGTGCTACATCCCAATGAGATACTCTTCAACATTTTTGGGATACTAAGATTTACCCTGAGAACCCTAGAAGAAGGTAGCGATCCAGAAAACAAGATCTAAATTTATTATGTTGTAGATTATCTGAAGACTGCATTTACAGTTACCAACAATTTAGCAGAGCAACTCTGTGTGATTGAAAAAGCTTTTCTGATGAAAATCAAGAATTACCTTAGGACCTGGACAAATGTGCTAAGGAAAAATTTGTTAGAGGAAAATTGAGGAAAATGGACAATATCTCCCTGGCAGAAGTTTGTGACATCAAGGACCTTGAAGAGGGAAGGTGTATATAATTATCTTGGAGTGGAGGAAGGAATGACACTCAAGCAGAAATTAGTGAAAGAAAAGATCAGTCAAAATATCGTTATTGACAACTGATTTAGCATCACAGAATAAGATACAAGTCATCAATCTGCTTGAAAGTCACTCTACTATCAAACAGCTTTGAGATTCAGGACTGGCCTCTTAACCCTGGAATTACCGCGACTTTTTGCACAAACTGAATACCCGTTGGGGTCATAAATGGACCCCCACAACGAATTTTAATTGTTAACCATGAAAATTTAAACTAACAACAGACAAAAATAGTATTCGGAATTAATTATTTATTATATGAAGGTTAAATGTTTGGAATATTTAATGCTTCTTATCATAAAATTACATGACGAAGCCGTGAATGAAAGCATTTTTTTGCATGTGCACTTGATGAACACAGGAAAGTACTACAGTCATTTGCATGAGACACAGAGAATGTCTGAATGTTCTTTGCAACCATTGCGCTTGAAGGAGGTGCAAACTATAGATGGCTTTTTCTTGTCTTTTATCTCTGGAACAGCAGTGACACCTTAGCCCTTGTCTGTGGGATCCCGACAATTGCAAACAGCATCAGGTGGGGCTGCAATATGGCTGGAAAGAGTCTCGCCTTCAAGGTACTCTGAAGCAGTTGCTTTCCTATATGCCAAGAGGAATAGACGATGTCTGTGCTTTGACTTGGACTGCCATTCTGGATTTAGTGATATCCAAATAATGAAGGCGTTCAAAGCACTGATGTCCAACATGTTATAGAAGATTGTCACTGGCCAGTGTCTTGTCATTAGTTTTGTGATATACGTGCGCAACATTTGATCTGCCGTATCTACTCCACCTCTACTAGAATTATAGTCCAAGATCATGCATGTTTTTTTGTCTGGACGTGTGTTATCTACTTCTTCTTGATCATACAAACTGCTCAGAAGAACACCACTTTTCCTTTCTTCGGGCAATAGGAAACCAGAGTGGCGTCATCGCGAAAGGCAAACAATGAAGTGAATACCTCTCGGCCCTTTACTGTTACAAATTCTATAGGTAATTATTTTCTGTTCTTTAGAATTGCCCCCAAAAGTGTCATTTGTTTTTCTAGCAATTTCCGTGACAGGGATAAACTGCAGAAGAAATTGTCAACAGTAACATTTCTGCCAGATCGCATCAATCCTTCAGTGAGTTGCAGCACAACCCTTTCACCCTGATTCTGTTCCCTGTTTTGTCCGAGTTCTCTTCCTGTATATACTTGAAGACGCAGAATATATGATGTTGCACTGTCACACAACATCCTTAGCTTTATGCCATATTTCCCAGGTTTGCTGGGAATATACTGTCTGAACGGAACACGGCCACGAAATGTAAGAAGTTGCTCATTCACGGCAACATTTTCACCAGGAACAAAGGCGTCACTTAGAGTTGCTTCCCAGGTATCAAAAATGTGTCTGATTGGGGGGGCGGTACCTGATGTCCAGCGGGTTAGACGCTTCGCCTGAAGCTCCCGAGAGGCCTCCTCATAAATCCTTACTTAATCCTACATAAACGTAATATTTTGCTCCGAACTTATCGGGGTGCATCGGGGGGGATGGCGCCCCACAAACCAGCGCGCTTAGACTTCGGGTCTCCCTCTTCTTCACAACGGAAAACGCTCCAAAACAGAGTTGTCTTCCCCACAAAAGCTGCTTCCACTTCGGGGAAACCCCGAAATGCAACAGGAGATCTTGGAGGAAATTAAACGCGGTGTTATTAACCTTGTACAGTCCAAGCGGTTAGAAGCGCTCCGAGCCATGCGAGAAGCTTTTCGGTATGCTTCAGGAACGGCTTGAAGGTCTTTCACTACGGCAGGACACACCAATGGCGGGGGGTTCCTCGAACTTGCACGCGGTTGCGCTTGGTGAAACTGGGACAAGGCTGGAGCGTCAGATACAGAATCTTCAAAAAGAGTTTAGAGGACAGCACATAATCGAGCACCCGTCGCAACAATGTAAGGCTCATTGGAGAGTACCGGATGGGGCGGGAGGCAGGAGATATAAGAGAATTCCTGGCTTCAAACACTCTTCCCTCCTTGCTGTAAGATTCACTTTCATCACAGAGAGCTCGTAAAATTGACTCCGAGCACATCGTTTGTTCCTACCCACATGGCGCTCAATCGAACGACCGGTTGTTGCCCCTGGCCTAATTCATCTTTCGTTACTGAGATATCGGTCAAAGTGAAGGTGTGTGAGCAAATTCTAAATGCTAGGGGCCCCGGTGTCGCGCATCATCATCTGGAGTTGTTGTTGAAAGTCATAAAGTCTCCTTATTCCCTTACTTGCCCAAAGCCCAACAGTTGCACCGTCGGAAGAGACTCCTTGCTTTTACGTCCTACGACTTCAACAGCTTTACAGGCTCGCTTTGGCCTATTGTATCCAGCGAAGCTCAGAGATGACTCTCCGATCAACCAAACTAGAACCTTTCGAAGATCTCTGAGCTACTAGCAACAATTTTTAGATTCCAGAGAAGCAGACCAATGCGCTAACCCAACAACTTTGGATCTGTAATCCGGCGGATCCTCGCCTCGCCATTTTGAATGGCCTGACGGCGGTGGGGTGATCACAGCCTGGATCAGAGACTGCCTGGACTTTTTCTTTCTTATCTATATATAACTTTTCTTGGTCCTCCTTTCCCTCCATGATGTGCACCTCGGTTGGATTCGGAACACGCCACAGCTATTACAGGTGTTATATGTTTCAATTTAGGCCTTCTCTGGGGTTTCTCTCCCGCAGACATATGGTCGCCAGTTTAAAAAAAATTTCTGGGGTTTTCGCTCTTTCTTCTCTAATGCACTTCGGTTTCATTATTTTTTTATTATATGGGGCGCTTCATTGTTTTTTCATTAGCTTATTTTCTATCATGTCATGTGTACAGCCATATACAGTTAATATTGTAGGGACATTGTGAAATTATGTGCGTTATCATGTTCTTTTCTCAGAATTTTTAACCCTTCGGAATTGGCCTTACTGGTAAAGATCTTATCAGCTGAACGTTTTAAAAGGCATTAATAGTCCAATCAAAAGAAGAAAATACCTTAGCTATTCTTAATCATGAGCATGCTGATTTAAGTGTTTCTTCAGGAAACGCATTTAAACTCCGTTGCAAACACTGAAACTTACTGCTAAGCCTACATGGTGGCTGCCTACTCTCCCGCCGTTTTCCAAAACGGTGTGGGTTAGCCATCTTGGTTAAGAAGTTCTTTGGCAAGCTACTGTAATGGATACTAGCTCTGATAAGGAGGGTAGATGGGCCCGTTTGGCACACCTTAAGGTTGGAGATTAGTGAATTCAACGTGTATTTGTATTTATGCTCCTGAATGTGGATAACCCTGCTTACTATGCAAGTATTGCGCTAGTTGGCACAGGCCTCTTGCCAATAACTCCATTAATACTTTGCGGGCGATTTTCAAATTCATACCGTACTTGGAATCCTTTGATAGATAGACTGCCGCATTTAGAACGACCGTGGTCCAACCCTAAAAGAGTCTTGACTACCCTTATAAGCTCCTGATGAAAGATCTTGCGTTAGTGAGATATATGGAGGTGACTTCACCCCTCCGACTTAGAGTTCACGCTTTTTCTCAGCCCCACCATCACTCACATATCTAGGAAATAGATTTTTTTCTTTATCTCCAAAGCACTGTGATATCCCAAGTGGATACGGCTTAGGATTCATTCCTCTCCAAATTTCAGATCATGCTGACATATCTTTATCATTACATGTCACTACGCAAGGTAAACATCCCCGTGCTTGGTTTTTTGATAGATCCCTACTAGACCAAAAAGATTTTCAGGTTGACATAAAGGCCGCTATCCAAGACTACTTTCATTTTAATTCACCCCATGACACTGCGAGCTGGGCTTGGTGGGAGGGTTTCAAGGCGTCTATCCGTGCAACTATAACTAGCTATCAAAGTCGACAGGGGAAACAAAGAAAGCAACATTTACTGATTCTAGAACAAACAGATACAAGCTGGAGAGCGTCTCCTCACGTCCCGTACTGACCCATGTATTTTACTCCGCTTACAACGCCTTCGTTTTCAATACAATCAGCTTTTATATACCGCTGCTGCTAAAAATATTGAATCACAACAAGGGATGTATTATCGGGAAAATAACCGTGCTGGCAAATTGTTAGCCAATGCCCTGAAAGGTCAAAAAGAAGCCAAGCGTGTTACCGCTCTCCGCAATCCGTCGGGGGGAGCTTGGTCACTAAAAGATACAGAAATATTAGAACTCTTTCGTGATTTTTATACTCGGCTTTATCAATCTGAATGTGACTTCGAGCCAGAAGCATTTGAACGACTACTATCAGGGGTACAACGGCCGACCCTATCTGACGAAGATAGAGAGGCCATGGACAAACCATTCACTTTATCAGAAATTCAATCTGCACTCAAGAGATGTGCCACAGGTCGAGCCGCAGGCCCGGATGGTCTCCCAGCTGAATTCTACAAAACTTTTAACGCTGACTTAGCTCCGTTTTTGAAACTTTATTTTTCTGCTCTGGCCAAGGAGGGATCTCCTTCTGGATCCTTCTCAATGGCAAATGTAGTAGTTTTTGAGAAAGAGGGGAGAGATCCGCAACTAACAGCTAATTATCGTCCAATTTCCCTACTAAACGCAGACTATAAAATATTTGCCACCATTCTCTCCACCCGGCTCTCTGACAAGATGTCTACTTTAATACACCCAGATCAATGCGGTTTCATTCCCGGGAGATCAACTGCTGATAATGCTAGGACTCTATGTCATGTACTGACTGCCGCAGTTAATCTTGATCGACCATTGGTTGGCCTCTCACTTGATGCTGAGAAGGCCTTCGACCGCTTAGAATGGCCCTTCTTGTTTGCAACTCTCCGCTGGTACGGATTTGGAGAAGGCTTTCTCCGTTGTCTCCGAATCATGTATGCACAGCCTACAGCTAGTATCTGTGCTAATGCTTTAAAGTCTCAGCCATTTCCCCTGCAACGACGCGGGTACTCGCCAGGGATGCCCACTGTCTCCACTTCTTTTCGATCTCGCACTCGAACCCTTAGCTTTACTAATCCGGCAATCCAAGGATATTCATGGAGTCCCCTTCTCTCATCGGGAAATCAAAATTTCAGCATATGCTGATGACCTTATGCTCTTTGTCTCCCTAGACTCAGTGCCGGCTGTCCTAGAGCAAATTGGTAAATATTCACAACTCTCGGGCTATAAGATAAATTGGACCAAATCCGGTAGCCTTTCAACTATATCCTCTGATCCATCAGGCAGATATGCAATCATTTCACTTTTTATGGCAACCTCTCATTGTCAAATACCTTGGGGTGCACTACTGCTCTCCTTTGGAAGACACCATCACCTTTAAATGCCAAAGACTTAACCTCTAAGGTCCGGGCGCTTTACTCAACGCTGGACTCCTTTAACACTTACTTGGTGGGGCCGCCTAGAAACCATCAAAATGATGATTGTTCCCAAAGTGAACTACATTTTAGAAATGCTGCCATGTCTCCTACCTCGACGTACATATAAAGATTTAGAGGGTCTTCTGACTAGATACTTATGGCAAAAACAAGACACCTAGGATAGCGAAACATAAGTTACAAGCAGATAAAGAAAATGGTTGGTGTCAGATTCCCTGATTTCCTGAAATACCACCATTCTTTTCTTCTCAAACAAGGCGCTCGTTGGCTGGAAGACCTAACACCGAGTAGACCAGTTGTGGCTAGATATAGAGGAGGACCTTTGCAAACCAATTCCTCTTACTTATCTCCCTGGTATGACTCTCCCATCAGACTCCCACTATCCACCAATGCTCTTAGACACTTTAGGTGCCTTTAATACCCTTGAGCAATCTCTAGACTCCCGACTCTGTCCGCTAGATAGGACTCACGCTTTGGCACAATGCTCGATTTCAAATACAAAATAAACCGATGGCGTGGAGCCCTGGTACACTAGGGGCATTTGGATCCCTAACCAGCGGTTCTATGATGGTCGCTGGAAAACTTTTAGCGAATTACAAATTGAATTTGGTCTCCCAGCGAAACACTACTTTCAGTTGGTGCAACTTCAGCATTGTCTTCGGAGTGCTAAGGTGCTCCCGCCATCGGAAACCCATACCCAAGGATTGTCGGAGATAATCCGATCTATCGGGAGCTTATCGGGTGTGGCATCTAACTTTTACAAAATTTTATGTAATACTGTAAATAGAGGCACTCCTACAGCACAGAAATCCTGGGAGCGGGAAATGCATGTAACTTTGACCCCGGAGCAATGGAGCCTAGTCTGGAGCAAGAGTGACACGGGTCTCTCGATCCGCCTCACTCACTCAGGACACTTTTCTTTCTAGCCCACCAATGTTTCTATACTCCTGACAGGTTAGCCAAATGGAACGCCACCCAGAGCAATAGATGCTGGACATGCCATGCGGCCATTGGTTCACTAACTCATGTTATGTATGAATGCCCCGCATTACAGTATTACTGGAGTCGGGTCTGGGGTCGTATTCAATCTATTTGCACTTTCAAGAGCCCCTCTCTTGGAAGATAGTGGGACTCCGCTCAGCTGCGGAGATCCCCTCTCTTCCCAAATCGGCTTACTTCCTTTTAGACTTTTATGCTGGGCATAGCTATTTCCCTAATTACGAAATACTGGAAAAATAGCTCCCATCTGAGCCCCAATGAATGGTGGAATCATGTCTGTCTCTACAGTAAATATGAGCAAATACCTCGTATGTTAGCTTCTTCCGCTCAGACCCCCCACCACTTGTCTAAATGGAAGATGCTCAACGGACTATGTTCAACACTGCTAAAATGCTCTCATCTGACTGTTTAAATCTGTGTAAATCTCTGTCACATGATCATTCTGTATCGCAGATACTATTTCTGTTTGTTTTGATGTACAATTACTGTTGTTTGTAAGCGCTTATATGATGATACTTATCAGCTTAGAGAAGAAGCATAGGGGTGAGGGGTAATTGGGGTTGCTTTTTCCTTATTGTATGCTTGTATTTGTTTCCTTTGGTGTGTTGTTTCTTTTTGCTTGTTGTAAAATGAAAATAAAAGTTAAAAAAAAAAAAAAAAAAAAAAAATACTAAAACGCTCCTTGAACAAACCCCACGAGCTTTTCCAAATTGTGAAATCTCTAGCAAAGGAGCCATCTCAAGAGAACTTACCCTACCCAGACTCACAAGAATATGCTTATTACTTGCGTAAGAAAAGTAATCAGCTTGCCCACACTGCTAAGCCCCCCATACCAGCCAGCCTACCTTTCTCCATCCACACAACCTCCTCTTGGTCATTTCTTGAGTGGGTCCCAACACACTATCACATCATTTTCTACTCCATCTGACAGAGTCATTCAAGGACACTATCCTAAACATAAATACTACAACAGCACCCTCCGATCCGTGTCCAGCTCCCTGGATAAATGCCCAGCGTGCCCAGCTCAGCCCATTCCAATCCAAAGTGATTTATTACTCGTTCTCTACTGTAACATTTCCTCGAATCCTGAAACATAAGCCTATCAGACCTCTCCTAAAATACCGTAAGTTGGACCCTTCGATGATGGAATCCTAAAGGCCTATCTCCAGCATACCTCTCCCATCGAAAATAATTTAAAAGATTACCCAACGCCAATTACAAGATCACATAGATACTAATGCACCCCTGCATCCCTGCCAGCATGGATTTCGTGAAGCCACATGGTGTTGAAACATTACTCACAACCTTATTCAACACCATAACCTTAGGTCTCGATAACAATCAGACAAGGCTTTGCACTGATCTTCATGGACATTGCTGCTGCATTCGACACCGTAGACCACGAAGTTCTCCTGCTACGCCTCAGAGAGAAGGGAGTTCAAGCTTCAGCTTTGTCATGGTGCGCTTCATACCTCACTGATCGCTGGCAACATGTCCGTTCTGGCCCCTCCAACTCCGATTCCTTCCCCCAAACTAAAGGTGTTCCACAGGGCTCATCTCTATCCGCCTTGCTATTCAATGTCTATATGCAACCCATTTGTGATCTCATCCAATCATTTAATAATCAACTGCCTGGTTTATGCTGACGACGTCTTGATGTACTGCCAATTTTCGACAGAACATCTTGAACTATCCCCACTTATCAGGTGCTTTGACGCTGTAACAGACTGGCTAAATGCACAAATGCTTAAGTTAAATTTCAAAAAGACAGAAGCCCTCTTCGTAACCAGGAATCCGGCTTTTACTCCACCACTGTCTATCAAGGTTCGCGATGCAGAGATCATATGCAAGACTACAGTAAGATACCTAGGTGTAACGCTTGATCAGCAACTTAATATGAAGGCTCATATCAAAAACATAACAAAGTCGGTGTACCATAAAATCCGGACCCTCCGCATTTGCGTCAACTGTTAGAACCTGATGACTTCCGAACTGTCTTTCAGGCCCTAATAATGCCTCACTTTGACTATGCCAAATGCGATCGTGTATGGTCTACCTAAGTGCACGACTAACCCCTTACAACTTGCAATGAATTCAGCTGCAAGAATCCTTCATGGAGCCTCAAGAAGTTCTCATATTACCCCAATACTAAAACAATTGCACTGGCTACCCATACAAGCCAGGATCTCATTCAAGATCCTAATTATGACCCATAAAGCCATCAATAAATATCCTGCTACTGCCATTACTGATCTAATTTCAATCACACCTCCCAATCGAGCAAGGAGATCGAATGCCGCAAATACTCTCATATTACCTAAGGCAAGCACGAAGTCTTCTCAATTCACTAGATACAGAGCCTTCTCCTTCTTTGCTCCATCCTGCTGGAACGCACTACCAGCAACTATCAGAACCATCAGTGAACTCTCCCAATTTAGGAAGGCACTGAAACGGCACCTCTTTCTTCATCACTACGATGATGCAGTCTCCTCCCCACACTCACCCACTCTCACATCTCAATGCAGCACCTCAAACTCATGCACGTCACATTCCCAGACTGATCACTCGCAATCACACCTTCCCCTCCAACCACCATGAGAAACTTATGCAGTGCCGCATAACTCATTATATTGTTGCATAAAGTAGACTGTATTTATTCAATGTTTCTCCTTGTTAAGGGATTGGTTATTTATACCCTATTTTACCTGTTATACCTGCTTAATGCATACCCAAGTTTAATTTTCCTATTTAATGTATACCCAAGTTATTATACCTGTTTCACTGTAAGCACAACAAATCACGAAATTGAGATGTGCAACTCTTATGTTCATTGTAAACCGCACTGATGTCGAATAGCGCGGTATAAAAGAGACTGCAAATAAATAAATAAAATAAATATTACATAACTACATTTACCCTGCTTTCATTCACACACTGCCATTATCTGTAAACCCCCAATTTGCTAAATCAAAGTTTGTACATAAGAACATAAGATATGCCATACTGGGTCAGACCAAGGTCCATCAAGCCCAGTATCCTGTTTCCAACAGTGGCCAATCTAGGTCATACGTACCTAGCAGTTTCCCCAAAAGACACAGGTTCTGCAATGCTTGTACTAGGTCAAGCATTGATATCCTGGGTCTCTTCTTAATAATGGTTTATGGACCTTTCCTCCAGGAACTTGTCCAAACCTTTTTTAAACCCAGCTACACTAACAGCCTTTACTACCTCCTCCGGTAACAAATTCCAGAGTTTTATTACACGTTGAGTGAAAAAATATTTTCTTTTATTAGTCTTAAATAGTTTACCCTGTAGCTTCATTGCATGTCCCCTAGTCTTTCTATATTCTGATAACGTAAACAATCGATCTACGTTTACCTGTTCCACTCCGTCATTAATTTATAGACTTCTATCATATCTCCCCTCAGCCGTCTCTTTTCCAGGTTTAAAGAGCCCTAACCTTTTTAGCCTTTCTTCATAGGAGTATCCTTCCATCCCCTTTACCATTTTGGTGGCTCTTCTCTGAACCCTTTTCTAATAATGCTATATCCTTTTTAAGATACGGCGACTAGAATTGCACACAATATTCAAGGTGCGGTCTCACCATGGAACGGTATAGAGAGGCATTATAATATCTTTTATTTTATTTTCCATTCCTTTCCTTATGATACCTAGCATTCTATTTGCTCTCTTGGAGGCCGCCGAACACTGGGCCGAGGGTTTTAACATGTTATCCACAATGATGCCTAAATCTTTTTCCGGGGTGGTGGTTCCTAATGTGGAACCTTGCATCGTGTAACCATAGTTTGGGTTCTTCTTCTCTAGGTGCATAACTTTGCACTTGTCCACATTAAATTTCATCTGCCATTTTGATGCCCAGTCTTCCAATTTATCAAGATCCTCTTGCAATTTTCCACAATCCTCTTGGGTTTAACAACTTTAAATAGTTTTGTGTCATCTGCAAATTTGATAACCTCACTCGTTATTACACTTTCCAGGTCATTATGAATATGTCAAAAAGCAGCGGACCCAGCACAGATCGCTGGGGTTACACCACTATTCACCTTTCTCCATTGGGAAATTGGCATTTAGCCCAACCCTCTGCTTTCTATCTTTTAACCAGTTCCTGATCCACAGTAGTACACTGTCTCCTATCCCATGACTCTTTAGTTTTGCCAAAGGTCTCTGATGAGGGGACCTTGTCAAAGGCCTTTCTGAAAGTCCAGATACAAAATATCAACAGACTCACCTTTGTCCACCTGTTTATTCACACTTTCAAAAAAACATAACAGATTAGTAAGACAAGATCTTCCTTGTCTAAAGCCATGTTGGCTGTCTCCCATTAGGACATGACTATCTACATGCTGAGTAATTTTATTATTTATGATGGTTTCTACCATTTTTCCCGGTACTGACGTGAGGCTCACCGGTCTGTAGTTTCCCGAATCACCCCTAGAACCCTTTTTAAAAATTGGTGTTACATTGGCGATCCGCCAATCTTCAGGCATTAGAGATGATTTTAATGATAGTTCACAGATTACTAATAGCAGGTTTGCAATCTCATATTTCAGTTCTTTCAACACCCTTGGATGTATACCATCCAGCCCAGGTGAGTTGCTACTCTTCAGTTTATCTACTAGTTGTAATACATCTTCCCGATGTATCGATATTTCCTTCAATTCTTCTGCATCTTTAAATACCACTTCAGTCATGGGTAACATCCCTACATCTTCCTCAGTAAAGACCGAAGCAAAGAATTCATTCAGTCTGTCCGCTATTGCCTTGTCGCCTCTTAGTGCCCCTTTAACTCTTTTATCATCTAATGGTCCAACTGACTCTCTCACAGGTTTTTTGCTACGAATGTACTTGAAAAATATCTTTATTTCACGTTTTTGCTTCCGCAGCAAGCTTCTTCTCAAATTCTCTCTTTGCCTTCTTTATCAATGCCTTGCATTTGACCTGCCAGTGCTTGTGCTGTTTCCAGGTTTCATCGTTTGGCTCTTTTTTCCATTTCCTGAAAGATGCTTTCTTGGCAACAAACAGCCTCTCTGACCTCACCTTTAAACCATGCTGGCAGTTTTTTGGACTTCCTTCCACTTTTCTTAAAGCGTGGGAATACAGCTGGTCTTGGCTTCCAAGATAGTATTTTTCAACAACATCCAAGCTTGATGTAAGTCTTTAACCTTTGCAACTGCTCCTTTTAGTTTTTTCTTAACTATTTTCTGCATTTTATCATAGTCTCCCTTTCGAAAGTTAAAAGGTAGTACTGTGGATTTCCTTACTATCCCTCCTCCACTAATTAAATCAAATGCAATCATGCTATGATCACTATTGCCAAGTGGCCCCAACACCCTTATCTCTTGCACTAGATCTGGTGTTCCACTAAGGACTAGGTCTAATATGACTTCCCCTTTCGTCGGTTCATGGACCAGCTGCTCCAAGAAGCTGTCATTTATGTCATCTAGGAACTTTATCTCCCTAGCATGTACTGCCGTGACACTGACCCTGTCGATACCGGGGTAATTGAAATCGCCCATTTTTATTACCGCGCTGTAACCTTTGTTAGCTTCCTTGATTTCTTTGAGCATTTCATCATCCATTTGTTCATTCTGGCCAGGCAGTCGATAGTACACCCCCACCGCCATCGCCTTCCCCTTTTTACATGGAATTTCAATCCATAGAGATTCTACAGCAAATTTTGTTTCCTGCAAAACTTTAATCCTTTCTGACTCAATGCCCTCTCTAACATAGAGCGCAACCCCTCCACCAATTTGATCAGCTCTATCATTACGATATAGTTTGTACCCAGGTATCACAGTGTCCCACTGTTTGTCTTCCTTCCACCATGTCTCTGATATTCCAATCACATCTAACCTCTCATTTAGTGCTATATATTCTAACTCTCCCATCTTATTTTTTTAGACTTCTAGCATTTGCATACAAGCATTTTAGAGACTGTATTTATTCATATTAATTTGGCTATTGGTAGACATGGGTAATTTGGGATCTTTAAGCTCTGTCTGCTCCATACTCGAGGGCATTTGGGCTACTTTACTCTTTTTTGGAACCTCTCTGCTTTTGGTAGTATCCTTCAAGGATACATTCTTCCGAACCATCCGCTCTTGGGCGACTGTCGGCTTTCCCCTATTATCCCCATGAGTTCTTGTAATTACAGCTCATATGAGTTTATTATTGTCCTATGTAAACCGCCTTGGCATAAAGGCAGTATAAAAAACCTGTTAAATAAATAAAATAAATACATGTTTGATTTTATTTCTAAACTCAAAGTCTTGCACTTTGTTACACTCAAAATTAAATGCCTTGAAAACGCTCATAAAGTAAGAGGACTGAAGCAGAAAAATATACATGCAATCAAATGAATTCTTAAATTGCTCATCAGTGAAACTTTTGCCTCTAATTATTGGATGGTGAGAAAAGTGATATACAAGAACTTACTACAAGTACATATATGTATATTATTTTAAAGGTGGAGAGATATGTTTTAGAGATTGGAATTCTGAGTGTATTATTCACAGACCTGAGAAACACTGGAAGCTCTTGTAGGCAACATGCCGCCTGAGAACCATTAGTTTTATTTATTTATTTACATTCTCTTATATTCTGCGCTATTCTGCATCAGTGCGGTTTACATAGAACAAACTGAAATTACATTGAACAGAGCATTATAACTTGGAGATAACTATTTTACAGGGAACATGGGCTATGGAGGGTTAAGTGGCTTGCCCAAGACCACAAGGAGCAGCTGTGGGACTAGAAACCCCAGTCCTTCCGGCCCAAGGTTGCTGTCCTCTAGTGGGATTTGAACCCCCGACCTTCTGGCCTGAAGTACCTTGCCCCAACCACTAGGCCACTCCTCCACTCCTAGTTGAGAATCCCTAACAGAATTCAACGCTGCATAATCGGTTTTCCATTTCAGCATAATATGGAAGCAATTATTAAAGCAAACTACAAGGGGGACAGTAGATTACCTACCCTGATGCCACACTCTAGAGTTGGTAGATAAGAGATTTGCACATTGATACCAATACTGCATTTGGTTGTCAACACAGCAATTTAACCTGGTTTGTATTGCAGATAAAATAAACATGCCTGAAACTCCTATATTTTACCCTACAGAGCACAGACACCATAAACATGGTGCAATCCCTAGAGCAGAGTTTTCCCAACTGCAGTCCTGGAGGGCCAAACACCATTCAGGTTTCATGTTGTCCCTAATAAATATGCCTGTGCTGCATTTGTATGCACCACCCCATTGTATGCAAATGTATCTCATGCATATTCATTAGGGACAGCATGAAAACCTGAACAGTGTTTGGTCAGGACTGGAGTTGGGAGCCTCTGCCCTAGAGCAGTGGCCAACAGGGGCACCCACACCCACACCTACAGGCTCCACTATCCAAAGCCTCATGGAAAGTCAGACTGTTGGGCCCTGCGCGGAGCAGCATTTCCCAATACTGGCACCTGCATACCTTAGCAATGCCGTCCTAAACTTGGGAACACGTTCCACATATATCAAAAGGTTGCTATGATTAATGTCAGATAACAAATCCTAAGTTAACATGATTTGTTGATAGAGATTCATCATAGCAACCTTTCTGATATCTGTGGAGTATGTTTCAGTTATTGCTTCTGACAGTGTTTACCACCCCGGGGAGTGACCCCAACAGTAATTGCATACCATAGCAATGCCCGCACTGTGCCCAGGACTGGTGAGGCGAGGAGGGCTGCCACAAACCTCCATATTTGCACAATGCTGGCATAGGTGTGGGAGTGTGTGTATGTCTATCCAGTGTGTTGTGGCTGCCAACACCTTACTGAGCCCACACTGTTTGCACTGTTTCCAGTGTTAGCCTGCCAATGTGCATAATGAGGAGCAAGGTACTGTGGGTATGGCCCAGACAGGATGCATCTGCACAAGGTATAGGGCAATGGTTGGGACATTGTAGTGCCCAATCACCACCTGCACGGACAGGGTGGCCACAGCATGTCATGCTGGGAGGTCACTCTCACCCTGACTGAGCAGTGACCACGGCATGGCTAGGTTCCCCCATAGTGCTATACAACATTTCTCTCAAGTGATATTTATGGGTTCTCTTTTTTGGGGCCCCAATCACTGACATACCTGTTTGGTGTGTATGTTCACATCCCATTTTTGGGTTCACACAGTTTCTCCAGGAACATGCACTATGTACTAGCTAGGAGATTGTCTACAGTTAGCATGTGTATGGCTGGAACACCTTGCAGGGTGCAGCAGGTGGAGACTGACTGTGCCCTCTGCTGGTGAATGTCAGATAGTGGTGGGGGGCACCTGAGCTTCTCCAGTGTTCTGCTTGTCTGCCATTTACTTATGTGATGCGTACAGATCTGCATTGACTGCCCTATGGGGTTGCCTAACCCGCAGTAGGACTGGGGTTGATGGTTCTCTCTACTACCACCATTGCAGAGATGTACAATATTGATCTGTTGGTGGGAGATCCTGTCCCCCCACCCTGAGCCTCAGAGGGTGGTTCTACATAATCCACTTTTGGGTCCAAACATCCCCCCTTCACCTATAACATGTGACCATAGCACCCACAAAGGATATGCACTATTCTGGGTGCACCATAGTCCACAAGGGCTAGATGTGACTGGGAAATACAGATGGACACAGGTGTATCCTAGGTGCATCTGCAAGGACTACCTATCACACACTAGCACTGATGGGGACCTGCAGCATAGCCTATCTCAGCCCAGCCAGGTGCTGCGGACCTGGTGCTGGGTGCCCCACCTCATCCTCTGGGTGAGCACAGGACCCGCACAATGTCACGGTCCTGTAGCTACTCTGTGCCAGTGACACACATGGTCAGTTTCTCCCTACTAGGCCTAGGTGCTGTAGGGGTGCATACCCCATTATGTGGATCATGCTGTAGACTGCTGATCTGCATGTGCAGTGCATTATGGGTACGGGTGGGTTTTACTCTATCCTGGTAACCACAGAAGACAGTTGGTGTGGTGACCTGCAGTCTTCTGTAGCCAGTTAGCAGTGTGGGAGGAGATGTAGCCTACTGGTTACTTCAATGTTTGGTGGAGCAGAGGTCATGGGTTCAATCCTGTAGTGGTGTAGCCTAAAAAGGCTGTCTGAAGCATTTTCTTTTAATTTAAATTAGTGCTGCCAACAGAAACACCCTCATAGTGCTGTAGCCTAAGGTGCCCTATAGGGCACATTATAGGGTACCTTGGCAGACAGGGCACTTTATAATGTGACCTATGGGGCGCCTTATAGGGCGCCTTAGGTTACAGCACTGTGAGGGTGGTTCAAACCCATGACCTCTGCCTCCACAGTCATTGCAGTAACCAGTGGGCTACATCGTTATAGCTTCTAACACTGCGCTGGCATGTACTTAGGGTTAACGTGCGTTAATGTGCCACAGCGCCCACTATCGCACGATAGATATTCTTGCTACCTTAGGACTGGAATGCCCACTCCTTAAATGACATTCTTCACATTATCGCTGCAACTAGCACCTCTAACATTAGGACGGTTTAGTAAACATACCCCTATGTTTCAGGATTCAATAAATCCTGTGGGCAGTACACTTTTAAAACAGCTCGGGGTAGATTCTAACCCGTGTTTAGCAGGGATATACATCTGGGGCAGATGTATCTGTCCTGCTAAATGTCCTGGCTCTATTCCAGTGAATGAGCTCCCTGCACATACTGCATGGCAGAGATGTGTGGGGAGCTCTGTACCCGGGGCGGGTGAGGAGATGGGGCTGAGGGAGGAGCACTTTCCATTCAGAGATACTCTGGCACACCTTTCTCCATCAGAAATCTTCTTCCCAAAAAATCTCCAGCTAAAGTTTCCTACATGTGGATTTCTATCCTCTCTGCAAAGTTGTTCTTACACCCAGCTCTGTCTGAAAACAGTCCCCTACTACCTTCATTTCAATTCACACAGTATACTTCCAGTGCTTTAAAGTACCCTAGCAGGACCTTTGCACACCAAAACAGTAATTTTACAGATATTTTCTTTAAAGTTTGCTTAGTATCTGTTTTATTTTACTTAACTGGGTCATGCTTTTTATCTCCTTATCTCCTGTGTGCTCTCCTCCTGCTTGCCCCAGGCTCAGCTGCTTCCTGCATCAGCCCTGCTTTGTGCATTAACTCCTTCAATATGATATTGAAATTGTAGTCTGATTCCCTATACATTCATACATACTTTATTCCCTTCAGAATCAGTAAAGATCTGTTTATTTGGCATGTCTCCTTTTTTGATACTTCATTTGAACTAGCCATCCTTTCAGTTCAAATGCTTATTCCTTATCTGAGACTTTACTGACCCTTTTCATTTATTTTTAATGTGGTTTTCAGCAGGTACTTTTAACATTTTTTTCTCTGCCATTACAAAGTGTTTCTAGTTGTTCCTGGCACACCCTCAGGAGTTTCTTACAGAAGTGGCCCAGGTGGCCCTCAAATGAAAAGTCTTACTCTGGGTTGCTTTCCTGTTGGGTGAGAATAACCCACTTCTGTGTACTCTGAAAGACTTTGTAATTGCCATGGCCATCAGACGTGGGCTGCCCTCACTTACTCCAAAGATTCCTGTGTCTTCTAGCCATGTTTCAAAGCCTCTTGCTTCCAAGACTCCAGCTCTTGGTATTCTAGTCCAGGTTACACCTGTTTTGCTTTCTGTGTTCCTGATCTGTTCCAGAGAACTCAGATCCAGAGACTCCATTTTCCATGGGTTGTTCCTATTTTCATCTCTCGTGCTATTTTGAGTTGCTTCTCTAAGCTGGATTTCTCATCTTTTACTCACTTGCCTTCTGTTGCATCTCTGCTTGCAAACACTCTTGGGTAATTGAGCCTCTAATCCCAAAACATCCTTAGCTAAGTTCCAACATGCAACATGCTGGTTCTTTCTGACAGCCCTCTGTGAATTTAACCCAGAGTTTATTTTTTTGGTGCTTGTATACCACAGATCTTCTGTATCTTCTGTTGTTCATAAATAACATTTATCATAATAATTTCAAACATAAAAAGATACAATTAACCTAAACATACGAATAAGAACAAATCATATACGAATTCCCAACATAAAATTTACCATCTAAAAATAATAAAAAAAAGCAATCTTGTCATAAAATCATATCGAAAAACTCCTCAACCTAAAATAGAATCCTAATCACTCACAAATGCCCTCAGTGGAAAAATCACTCATAAAATAAAAGTTTGTACTCTTTTTTAGAAAATCTAAATATTTTGTAGGAGCCTCAGATCTGGAGGGAATTTGTTTCCAGGCAAATGGACTAGCAATGGAAAAAAGCCAATTTAAAATCCAAACTCCATAAGATGATGGAAAAAAGGGACATTAAAGCTGCCCACTTCCCTGTGACCACAACCTCTGTGAAGGGGAATACATTTCCCAAGGGACTGGCATAGGTAAATCTGTCTCTAATTTCAACATCTTAAAAATCAACATCATCAGCCTAAAGGGATATGAAATTCTAATGGCAAAACATGAAAAGACGACAAATGAGGGAGATATGGTCATTCAACTTTGCTCCTGTCAACAACCAGGCTGAAGCTTTTTGAACTCTTTATAATGGTTTTAATAACACTTCTGGAAGGCTGCAAAAATAGTACTGCAGTACTCCAATGGTGAGAGAACTGCGCACTATATCGCGGTTCTAAAGTCTCTATATTCCAAAGAGTACTTCAATCCTTGTGCTAGCACGGTGTGTAAAAAGATCTTCTGATAAGTTCTCTGATGTAGGGGTGAAATGACAATTGAGAGTTTGTTGTACTATAGTAACCACATGCGTTCCAGTAGGAACAGAATCTGGCAACTGGGAGACAGAATTATGATGGAGAAGTAATGTTTCAGTCTTTGAAAAATTCAACTCCAGGTCTTGCACGTGTAACCAAAGTGCCACCTGTTGGATATCTTGAGTTAAGACCAAAGCAGCATCAACATTCTTGGAAAAAGAAAGAAAAATCATATGCCATCTGCATATGAGTTGTATTCAGTCATTAAAAAATATAATAATCACAATCACAAACTAGCTTCTGCTTTCTCCCATTCCTGGTCAGCATCTTTCTTGTCCTCCAAGAGTTCTTCAGCCTTGTTGGTAGTTCACCACATTCACTTTCCAGGGCTCTCTTGGCCTTTTCTAAACTACCTATAAACTTTTGGCCTGTTTCTCTTGCTCAGACAATTAATCTACAGCCAGCACTTCTCTCATCTCTTGGACCTATGCTTCATGAACCTTCACTTCTTCCTCCAGTGTTCTCTTTATATGGGTCACCTTCTTCTCACACTTCTCTCTAAGCTTCTGTTCAACACTAAGGGGCATGTTTACTAAACATTCCTAACGTGCGGGGCCGCGCTAGTGAGCGTGTGCCATATAAGGAGTGGGCGGTTCAGGCAGTAAATAGAAAATAAACGGTAGTAAGCAACCGGACGTGTGTGCGTCGCGCTAATGTGCGGGGGTTCGACATTACCGCGTGGAAAGGCAAAGTGGCGCGCTGCTGAGTATACAAAACAACAGAGCCGTGGTACAACGGTGAAGACACTGACCAATGGTGCAGGGGCCATGGGTTCAATCCCCCAGTGTGTGCAACGACAAAGGTCAGCTGAGGCAGTAACTGTAATGATTAACATTGTTTTAGGAGGCAAATTAATTTGGAACGGCATAAGGCGGCGCACAGTTATTTTTGGGCGGCATAAGGCGGCGCACAGTTTATTTCTGGGCAGCAGAAGGCGGCGCACTGGTCCCCTTGGGCGGCAGAAGGCGGCGCGCTGAGAGGCACAAGGCGGGCGCGCTGATGCACAAGCACAGGAACAGAGCCACAGCACAATGGTGAAAACACTGACCAATGGTGCAGGGATCAGGGGTTCAACTCCTCACAATGCCCAGTGAAAAATGCCTGCTGAGGCAGTATGTATTATGTTGAGGAGTGCTGTAGGAGGCTGTATAATTATATTTTGTTATCACTACTCGCAAACGCACTCTCCCAGCATGTTACCATACGGCGGCCCATAAGGCACATGTTACAGTGCACTGTTCGCCAAGGCACCCTTGAATGACCCCTATAGGGCAGCATGTATGTTGCGACACAGGATAATGTATAGTGCACCCTATAGGGATGGCAACCATAAGGTGGCCTACAGGGCGCCCTATGATGCACCCTCAGAGGCACCTAATGGGTATAGTAAGCTGAGGGTGGTCTTGCCGGCATAGACATATGTACAGTAAATATAAATAAAGCTGTGGACAGCCCTACCAAAGGGCACCACTGTGGGTTTGAACCCATGACCTCTGGCTGCACAGGCAGTGATGTAACCATTGCGCTACAGTTCCATAGTTGTAAGCAGGCCCCTGGCTGGCTGCAGATAGCCTACACGTCACCGCACAGACAGTCTGCTGGTGTCAACAGGATAGGGTTAGGCCACCCGTACCCATGATGCACTGCACATGCAAATTAGCTGTCCGCAGATGGACACAAGATGGGGAATGCACCCCCACAGCACCTCGGCCCTGTTGGGGGAAGTGACCGGGTGCACCCACACAGCACCTTGGCCTAGTAGGGGGCACTGACCGGGTGTTTCACTGGCACAGAGTAGCCACACACCGTTACATCGTGCGGGTACGGTGCTCACCCTGAGTGTGCAATGAGGTGGCCAGGACCAGGTCAACAACACCTGCCATGGCTGATGGAGGCCAAGCGGGCGTTCCAAAGCAGTGTTAATGTGTAAGATAGCTAGTTTCTGCACAAACACCATGGATATCCCTGTCTGCCGCCATCAGGCACCCCCCCCCAGTGGCAAACATGGTCTCCATCAAGGGATCCACACTCTACCTCCCTGCAAAGGTGGCGGTAGAGGGCAACATCAACCCCAGTTCTGCTGAGGAACACCACCACCCCCCCCCAGGCAGGCAGCTCCATACACAGCCATAACACAATAGCAGACAGACATAAGCCCAGGGTATGGTAAGCTGCACTCCACCACCAGTTATTCCCCTGCAGCAAGCCAACAGCCACTGCACCCTGCAAGCCATTATAGCAAGACATTTACCAGCTACAAACAGTCTGCTGGTTAGTCCATAGTGCATGTTCCCAATGGAGATGCATGCACCCAGAACTGGGCTGTCTGCATACACAGCAGGCAGATAGATCAGTGACTGAGCCCCAAAGAGAACCCATATCTATCACATGAGAGAACTACTATACAGCACTATGGGGGGGCCTAGCCATGCTGTGGTCACTGCACAGTCAGGGTGAGCGTGATCCCCCAGAAGGACATGCTTTGGCCACCCTGTCTGTGTAGGTGGTGGCCGGACACTACAATATCCCAGCCAATGTCCCTGCCAGGGCCCTATGCCCAGTGCAGATGCATCCTGGCCACGTCACCCTGCCCTGGCTATACCCATGGTACCTTGCACCTCATTATGCACATTGACTGGCCAATACTGGCAACAGTGCTGGCAGTGCGGGCTGTTGAAGGGGCTTGCAGCCAACACCCACTGTATAGACAGACACACAGTTCCACACCTCTGCCATCATGGTGCTACGATTGAGGGGGTAAGTAGCCTTGCCCACCAAACCGGTCCTGAGCACGGCAAGGCATGGATATGGTACGCATTACAGCTGGTGGTCACTCCCCAGGGTGGTAAGCACCGTCAGAGGCCAGGGCTGGAGCATGCCCCGCAAAACACCTAACAGATTGTTTTGGATGGGGTCAACTAGCAGTATGTACGTAAACGTATGGATAACTGCCTGCCTGTGCTCCTAGCAAACGTCTCCGAGCTGTGTACCGTATACCTCAGGTGTAGGGTGACATTGGTAAGTTATGCAAGTGCTCGTTGTGGGTGCTGCATGCACGGTCCAATGTTCTGCCTTTCCAGGAGACATTGGCCAATGGGGCCTGTGGGTGTGGGTGTGTCTGCCCTTGATGGCTGCTGCTTTACGGCACAGATTCCCAACTCCAGTCCAGGTTTGCATCACACTGTTCGGGTTTTCCTGCTATCCCTCATGAATATGCATGGGCTACATCTACATGCCATGGGGGTGGTGCATAGATATACAGCACAGGCATTGGTATGAGTGGCAGCAGGGCACCGGGCTGTTGGGTGGCCCACCAGGACTGCTGTGGGGGGCTTCGGCTCGAGGTACTGCCCCGGTTCAGGGGGTCTGTGCTCAGTGGGGTAAAAGATAGATGTCTTACCATTGCATATGTTCCCCGCCATGAAAGGTGTGTCCTTACTATCACTGTTTAGTTGTGGGAAAAATATGTGGGCAGGATTGGCAGTAGCCCCAGCTGGGCTTTGAACCTGTGACCTTCTGTTCTTGTATGCACTGTCTGTGTGCACTGCACCACTGTGTAGCCACAGATTGGTTGGATTCCCTGGACTGTCCATGACTGTGGATCCGGCAGGACCTGTCTGTTGCAGTGGACTGTGCCAGCCTGCACATGGTTAGGCCTCTGTCTTCTGTGGTTAGCAGCCACTGCCCCCTGCACCACATGTACATGTCCGCCAACATGCTGGCATGAACTTCTCTCAGAAAAAGCAGTTGACCTGATTGCAATGTGGCAGTATGGGACTGCATTTGGGGGACTTGGCTGTAGGTAATGCCCATTGTTGTGGGGTGTGTGCGGTGTTGGGTAAAATATGGGTGTTTTCCCCATGCATACAGGGGTGTCTGCGCTATCTTTATTTAGTGTGGGTAAAATATAGGGACTGGGCTGGCAGGTGCCCCAGCTGGGTTTTGAACCTCTGCTCTCTGGTCCTAGAGGTAATAACTCTGTCCGCTGTACCACACTTTGGCCACAGAAACAGTGCAGCCCCCTGGAGGCAGTAAGCAGCCTGGCAGGATGGAGTCACAAACCCTGCTCTACGCAATTCTACTGTGGCATATGCACCCTGTCTGGTGACAAACGTGCACATAAACCCCGGAAATGACCACGGGAACTGTGGGACAAAATATCACCACGCTGGGCAACAGTGATATTAAATGGGCAACCATAGCGAACACTCCCAGGAAAGCTCCATAACGTGGAAATGGTTTTTGGAAGAGTCTCCTCTCAGTAGACCCTTCCAAACTTCATTTCTTTTTTCTGGACCTTTGCTGGGTGTGATTTCTCTGTATTTGCCCATCACTATAACTGTTCCCCAGCTGACTTACTATTTGTAATAGTTCTGTTGTGGTCATTTTCTATTTTTATGTTCACTTTTGTGCTGTGCACATGTATCACACACTGCTCACGTTTTTTGCTGGTTTCCCCTGTTAACCTGAACATTGCTGACGGAAACGGTTACTCTTCCCTTTAAATGCTTTCAACCGCGAGTGTTTCACTCGCGGTAGTTTTTACATGCAAATTCGGGCCCGCTACTGTGCGGGGAGCCTCTCCCCTCCCACTCTCCACCCATTGACCCCGTCCCTCCGCCCCTCCGGAGCCTTCCTCCGCCCTCCTTTCGCCGTTCCACGCCTCTATCGCACATTTGCGGGCCCGCACTTGTACGGGGCCCGTTAGTGGAGCCGCGTACCTGTGCGGGGGTGACACGCACGTGTGCGGGGCGTTTAAACGCGTTTATTCGCGTTTCAGTGCCGCGTTTCCGTGCGCTATTTTGCGGCGCGCACATTTGCGGCTTTTAGTAAACATCCCCCTAAGTCTTTCACGATTCAGTGTCTTACCTCTGTTGTGCCAGGTCTTAGTCTGCTCCATTTCTAAAGTTTTGTCATCTGCTAAACTTTCTGCTACTTCTCATCAGAGGTCCATCATCCTTGAAGAGCCTCCTTCAGGACTGTAGCAAGGGCTATGGGAGCAGTGCAGCTGCACAGAGCACCAGCATGGAAGTAGCATCTTAAGCCATTATTGGGCTTCCAAGAAGCCCAACAATAGTAGGTTCCTGTGCATGGCTGGGTAGGGATGGGGGGCTCAGATTTGGAAATCACACGGGCACATTTCCAGCTTGATATATGTCCTGATCTCTTGAGGGTTGGGTTGGCTCCATCGGTATAATCCAAGCACACAAAATATACCCAATCAAGAGTGAAGCTCATATAAACACTACTCAAAAATAATGTTTGCACTCATTTCCAACAATATGGAGTTCAATAAGGAGGTTATTCCAGAACACGAATAAGGAGTTTGTATGTGCAACGGAGATGTATCTGCTGAAAACATCCCAGCCATATTCTGAAACACTGCTGTCATGCACTTACATGGCGCTAGCATGGGGATCTCAGAAGGGGCAGAACGTGGCATGGTCAGCCACGGAGACATGTATAGCATATTCCAGAAAGGTCCATGTACATTCTGTGATATCCCTGCAGACACGGCCGGATTTACCTATACGCCATGTACGCCATGGCGTAGGGCCCACAGCCGGCAGGGGCCCACAAAAAAAGAACAAGTAAATTTTTTTAAAATACAATTTTAAAAAAAACCTGGTGGCTGCCGCCGCGGGGCCCCCTCTGCTGCCGCGGCAGCACCGACTGACCCGCGGGGGCCCCGTCTACAAGCTGAAGCCGTCGGGTCGGGTCGGGTCGTTCCTCCCTTCCTCCCTCCCTCCGTGCAGGCTGCAGGCTGTGAGAGACGCGAAAGGAGAGTGTCTCCTCGCGTCTCTGTTAAGCCCGCAGGGGCTGATGGGAAATCTCTCTTCGGGTCTCTCACAGCCTGCAGCCTGCACGGAGGGAGGGAGGGAGGGAGGAATGACCCGACCCGACCCGACGGCTTCAGCTTGTAGACGGGGCCCCCGCGGGTCAGTCCGTGCTGCCGCGGCAGCAGAGGGAGCCCCGCGGCGGCAGCCACCAGTTGTTTTTTTTTAAATTAAATTTTACTTTAGGCCGACGGGGGGGGGGGGTAGGACTGGTAATGGGGCTATGGGGGGGGTAGGACTGGTAATGGGCTATTGGGGGGGCTGGGTCTGGAAATGGGCTGGGGGGGGTAGGACTGGTAATGGGCTATTGGGGGGGCTGGGGCTGGAATGGGCTGGGGGGGTAGGGCTGGTAATGGGCTATGGGGGGGGGGTAGGACTGGTAATGGGCTATTGGGGGGGCTGGCGCTGGAAATGGGCTGGGGGGGATAAGGCTAGAGGTGGGCTGATGGGATTAGGACTGGTAATGGACTGTGGGCGGTTGGGGGGCTTAGAACTGGCAATGGGCTTTGGGGGGGTTAAGACTGGTAATGGGCTGTGGGCTGATGGGGGCTGTCTGGAAATGGTCTATGGGGGGGATAGGACTTTAAATGGGCTGGGGGGTTTAAGACTGGAGGTGGTCTTATGGGGTTAGGACCTGGTAAGGGGCTGTTGGGGGGGTTTTAGAACTGGTAATGGGCTTTGGGGGGGTTAAGACTGGTAATGGGCTGTGGGCTGATGGAGGGTTGTTCTGGTAATGGGCTATGGGGGGCTAGGACTGGAAATGGCTGGGGGGTTAAAAACTGGAGGTGGGATGATGGGGTTAGGACTGGTAATGGGCTGTGGGCTGATGGGGGTGTAGGACTGGCAATGGGCTATGGGGGGCTGACTGGAAATGGTTGATGGGGTTAGGACTGGAAGTGGGCTGATGGGGGTTTAGGACTGGTAATGGGTTATAG
Source organism: Ichthyophis bannanicus (assembly GCA_033557465.1). NCBI lineage: Eukaryota > Metazoa > Chordata > Amphibia > Gymnophiona > Ichthyophiidae > Ichthyophis > Ichthyophis bannanicus. Next base: position 572,397,221 of record CM066033.1, read on the forward strand.
GGGGGGGGGCTTAAACTGAAAAATGGGTGATGGGGGTTTTTTTTAAGGACTGTAAGTGGGTTGATGGGGGGCTAGGACTGGTATTGGGTTGGTGGTTTGCTAGGACTGGAAATGGGCTGATGGATGGCTAGGACTGGAAATGGGCTGATGCAGGGACTAGAAGGGAATGGATGCTGGGTGAGGCTGGAACTAGCAGGGAGCTGATGTTGGGGGCGGATTAGAATGGGATGGGGCTGGAAGAGTAAAATGGAGAAGGGAAACATATTTTGTGTGGGAGGGATACAAAATCTACGATTGGCCGGGTTATTGGGAGAGTAAGTGGGGATTGAGGATGGAGGGGTAAAATTTGAGTGGATGAAATAGGAATGAGGAAAGAGCAAAAGGAGAAAGATTAGTATGTTAAAGCAGATGTAGAGAGAGAATGGAAAAAAATCTAGAAGAGAAGAAAGGACAAATGGACAGCAGACGATGGAGAGTTAGCAGAAGACACGAAGAAACCAGAAGAAAGTGGCTGGAGCAATTGCAGCTGAAAAATATGCACAAAAGGTAGAAACATATCTCTTTATTTTGAATTTATTAATTGGAATATGTCAGCTCTGGTAAATGTGCATCATTAACGTCTGCGCTTTGTTTAGTACAAGAGCAAATTAATGTATAGTTTTATTTCTACAGTGTTGTACATTCCAAGTTTGGCTTTTGGGATTCCCAGTTTAATTATTGTCTTCCTGTTTCTAAATTGTGATTACTTGTTTGGTGATGGTCTATGTTCTGCATGTGTAACTGAGCTGAGGTGTTCTGTTTATATAATTCCTATTTGACATTGCCACTTGTTCTCTTTCCCCAGTAGGTCATGTATTGTTGTTCTCTGAAATGTATTGGTTAATATTTGCAGTGTTGCCTTTTGATTGGTAGAGTATGGTGCTTTGTGAGTCCTGGTAGTGCTGTTAGGATACGGCGGGTTTACTATGGGTTCTAAATGGGCAGTGTTTGTAGTAGTTCCTAATGTGTCTGGCAGTTGGCACTGGATTATAGTAATGTAGAAATCTTTTAGTCTTTCTTTATCCATGCACTCATTAAGAGGCACGTTTACTAAAAGTTAGTATATGGTAACATTATGCAAATATTTATGCAAATGAGGCCCCTTATGCAAATGAGGCCCCGCACCCCACTTGGGCCGCCCCTGCTGGGGGCCCACAATTTTTGTTGGCGTAGGGCCTCACTCAAGGTAAATCCGGCCCTGCCTGCAGATGTCCCTGTAATTCCTGCTGCAACATGGAATAAGGGCAGGACTTAAAAAATATTCTGCTGTGCTCTTCAGTATGTGCTGAACTGGTGTGACTGCAGTCTGGTAAAACATAAGATGCAGTTATAAAGAACAGAAAGCAGAGGTGAGGGAAGGTTATAAGTTAAAGAAACATTAAAAAAATCTCCCTTACAGAAAAATTAAGAAGAACAATAATGTTTATTCCAGCTATGCTGAAATGTGCTGTTTGTGCTAAAAGAGCTAAACCAGGGGACCCTCACTAATCATGAGTTCTGAAAACTGGGATTGTTGATGTAAGAATAGTATGTGAGTGAGTCTGGAAACAACTCATGTTGGAGTGAGAAAGGGAGATCATATGTGTAATCCTGGGATGCCATGCCATTATGGTATAGCAGCTGTTACTATATGTTCAGTTTGGCAGAATTATGTCTGTTGTGACTGCAAGTGAGAGTGTATGGTTTGGGGGTAGCATAGGAGGATCTGGTGTGCTGATCTGAAATTCAGGGCGGCCATGAATGGCTGGCTGGCACCTAGACCATATGGATGACCTCAGTGTGGTGCCAGTGTGATAGGGCAGCCATACATAAAACTATGCCAGGCACTGGGAGATATGACTGATGTTGTGACAATACCACCGAGATTGTGCCATGAGGCCTTTATCCTTCCCCAATCCAGGATCTATGCAAGCTGCAAGAGTGGTGATATATCTGGAGGCTGGCTACCCAGGTATGATGGCACAGGGATCCCCCCTCCCATATCCACACAGGCCTGACCAGGAGAGCATTGCCATATAGCAGACTGTGGAAAGGCAGACAGGGTTGACACACAGATAAAGGATATATATAGACTGACATATGCCACGATAGTACAGGTGTAGCTGCTGTAAGAAATGCCAGTACCAGATATGTGGGAATCAGATGACATAGCCAGAAGGCCATACTACTACTACAAATAATTTGTATAGCGCTATGAGGCATGCACAGTGCTGCACAGACACGTAAAAGATGGTCCCTGCTCAGCAGAGCTTATAATCTAGTCAAGACAGACAACACAGCAGCTGCAGACAGGATAACATCTAGGAGGAATGGCAAGGAAACACAAGGGAGATTAGGTGGATCAGATGCTAAAGTGGCAATGGAGAGGTGAGCATTCAGCCTGGATTTGAGAAGGGCCAGAGAAGAAACCTGATGTATAGACTCAGATCAGGGATGGCTGAAGGCAATCTGCAGCCTGTGATGAGGGGTGAGATGGGGGCGAGGCTTTCTCAAAACTCCAGTCAGGTACTGAGCCAAACCAAAAAGCTGATTAGATTATATGAAGGAAATGCAAGACTTTGCACACCAAGAAACTAAAAGAAAGAATGAGAACCACAGCACAGTTTATAAAATTAAATTATAACTCATTTTTATTTTGTTGCTATAAACTATGTTATGGCTCTTGCATTTTCTTTTTGAGCATATATTTTGCATCCACAGAACCCCCTTCCTCAACAGTGGGTGCAGAGCAGAACCAGGACATTTAACCACAGAATTCAATATCTTAAAAAAATAAACTTTATCCAGTACCAGGCATATTGTGAATTAATACAAAATCCTAAACAAAGTTACTTAGTATCTATAGAGCAAATCTACCATACCATACTGAAGCAGGAACCCTGTCACCCACACCCTCGGAAGGAACACACAGACAGACTAGAATGCAAACAGAATCTTTTATTGTGTACACAGACTCAGATAGACAGAGCCGGCACCCTAGACAAAAGATCTGAGCCCCTAAATGACGTCCCACACAGTCATATATAGTACATTCTCAAACCCCCTTGCTACCTTCCCATTCGCCCCTAGGTATCTCTTCTTCACCAATCAGTGGCCCCTGAAGGGAGGGGACAGTGGGCTCTCATAAAGCATTCCCGAGTGACCTGTTTAGACTGGTATGCTCTGGTCTACTGGTTTTCTGGGAGAAAGGGTCTCGCTGCAGCCCAAGCGGGGGAGAGGGGGGCTTTCTCTCACAGCTGCCTTTCCGGCTGCCTCACTCCCCCCTTTTTCGAGTATGACCTCAACTGCTAGGAGCGGTAGAGGGCAGTATTACTAGGGGCAAGCCGCAGAGGGGTATATGGGGTTAGGGCCATGACAGAGGCAGCCGCCTTGCGTTCCACCAAGGCGTCGAGGGTGGAGGTGATAAAGCGGTGGAGGATAGGGATACAGCATGGTATGAGAGCATATAGCAGGAAAAGAAAGAAGATTCCTATAACCAGGGTCTTAAGGCCCCCCCAGCCAACCAAACAACTTCCCGAACCATCCCGTTCCCAGTCCCATGGAGGGGTCTGTGATAGGTTTTGCTAAATTACGTAGGTCTTGGATAGAGCGTTCGATGGACACGCTTTCGTCAGTGAGGTTAAAACAACACATACCCTCGAACTCTTCACAGCCATGGTTAAGGCGTAAGAGTAGGAAATCAATGGTCATCCTATTCTGCAGTATCGCCGTGCGTAAGCCGGACATTTCATGATTCATGGTGGCCAGTATGGTTGAGGTCAGATTAAGGGATTTAGCTAGAGAACAAGCAAGTCGGCTTATCTCCATTGAGTTGTGTAGGGCTAACCCAGGTGTTGCAACAATTGATAGCGACAGCCCAAGGGCCGTCTCATCACTGTAGGGTTCTACATTTGAGTTACAGGTCGAGGGCATGGGGATAGAGCGGGGAGGTCTGGGGCGGACTTTAGTTACTTTGGGCGTGTGGAGGAAAGCAGCGGTCGTTAGCCTGCCGAGGGTGCATGGGCCACCGGTGGCATTCATGGGAACATAGGTATAAGTCATCTTCCCACATATCAAAAACCAGCCTAAGGGTAGATACACTTCTGAGAATACATAAGATACAGAGTTGCATGACAATTCAGTATTAGACACATTAAACCCTCCTGTCTTGGTATTTACAAAACTAAAACAAACAGTAGCATTAAGGGTGGAGACTACCTGCAGGGCGAAAGGAACTCGGTTAAAAGCTGAGGTAGGCTGGGTGGCTCCAATACTATAGAGGAGAGTAGAAAATGACATGTCAGGTTGTTTACAGTCCAGACTAGTAAATATGGTAAAACTCAGCAGTTCACAGAAACTGGAGGGTACAGCAATGAGACAGGTTGATAGAAAACCCCCAGTTTGTAGAGAGTTACGTAAGCAAAAGTCTGTCATGTTTAAGGGAGTTTGGGCAAGTAATATTGCTGTGTTAGTAGTCCCCGTGCTCGGCTGGAAACAGGTCCACATCAAGGATAGCAGTAAAAATATGGCACTTCTATGCATTCTGGGGTGGTTTCGTCTCTTAAGCAATCCAGATGCGTTAGCCGTCACTAGGCAGAAGTATCTCTTTTTAGTGTCAAACGCAGAGGCAGGTTTGGAACCGTGACAGAAGTCCAGGCTGGAACGGGTTCTGGCGCTGCGGCCTTGACACGGGTGTGATGAATCCACGGAGCAATCTCAGCCACCTTGATAGCTGTCGGGGTAGCCAGCAGAACGGTATACGGGCCTCGCCACTGGGGGGTCAGCGGGTCCCTCTTCCACTCCTACTCGCGAACCAGGTTGATGTATATGGAGTGGTTCCGTCAGGTTGGTGGGGAGCCGCTCCTGAATCCACTGGTGCAATTCCTGCAAAACAGAACTGAGAGCCAACAGTTCCTGTCGGGTTATTTCTGAACCTATCTGAATCAAGTTTCCATGGACGCCCTGTATGAGGGGTGCAGGGCGGCCATACACAGCTTCAAAGGGGGAAACACCAATACCCTTTTGTGGGGCTGAGCGTATACGAAGAAGGGTTATGGGGAGCAATTGGGGCCACTTCAAGGCGGTTTCCTGACACAGTTTAGCTAAATGGATTTTAATGGTACGGTTCATACGTTCCACCTTCCCTGAACTCTGCAGACAGTAAGCTGTATGTAGCTTCCAATCAATCTGCAAGGCTTTGGCTACCTGTTGTACTATCTGGGCCACAAATGCAGGTCCGTTATCTGATCCCATTACTACTGGGAGCCCAAAATGGGGGATGATTTCATGCAGTAGCACTTTTGTCACTTCTCTGGCTTTTTCTGTACGGACTGGGAAGGCCTCCACCCACCCCGTGAATGTACAAACCAGAACTAACAGATATCGGTATCCATTTGCTCGGGGCATTTCTGTAAAATCAACTTGGATATTTCCCATGGGGGTGACCCCATAGGACTGCACTCCTGGGGGTTGGCAAGGACCCTGACGAACATTGTTCTTAGCACACATGGTACATTGCCTAACAGTTGTGGCTGCCAGGGAAGAAAAGCAGGAAATAAAGAAATATGGGCGGAGAGTAGTTTCCATGGCTGTCTTGCCAAAGTGAGTAGTCTGATGGAAAGATGACAGGAAAGCTGGGGCAAGGCTGTCTGGGATGACTATCACTGGAGCTGTCCCCTTTCCAGGTAATCTTATCCAACCATCAGAGTGTAATACCCCACCCTCCTCCTGACAGAAGAAATCCATTTCCCGTGTAGTGTATCTTTTGGCCCATTGGCTTAACGGGACTGGGAACAGGGGGGCTTGCAAATCTTCGGAGCTCTCAGAGTAGGGCTGAGACAAAGAGGCAATCGCAACCCACCGGGCTTCTGCATCAGCCCGTCTATTGCCCTTGGCTATCCCTTCATTCCCCTTTTGATGGCCCTTACAGTGCATGACTGCTACAGCTTTGGGATACCAGACTGCTTCTAACAGGGCCACTACTTGGGGACCATTCTTAATTTCGGACCCAGCTGCAGTGATCAACCCCCTTTCTTTGTATAGAGCACCATGGGCATGGAGAGTGGCAAAAGCATATCGGAAATCTGTGTATATGTTTACATGAAGGTTTGTCCCAAGGGTTAGAGCACGGGTGAGGGCAATGAGTTCCGCCTTCTGTGCGGAAGTGCCCGAGGACAGTGGCTGAGCTTCAACCATTACTTCCATCGTCACCACCGCGTACCCCGCACACCTGCATCCTTCCACTACCAGACTGCTTCCATTCACAAAGTAGATCTCATCCGGGTTGTTTAGTGGTACGTCTGTCAGATCAGGGCGACTGGAAACGATTGTGTCCATTACTTCCAGGCAGTCGTGATCAGGTGGTCCTGGGCCGACAGGCAGGAACGTGGCAGGATTTAAGGCTTGACTGGTGGTTATCCGCACTCTGGGGTTTCCCCATAACATACTCTGGTATTTTAACATTCGGGAGCTGGTAAACCAGTGGCTTCCTTTATGTTCCAGTAAAGTTTGAACAGAATGTGGGACGGTGACTTGGCCCATGGAAAGTTTATCCGACTCTTCCACCAATAGGGCTGTTGCTGCTATCGCTCTTAAACAGGGTGGCCATCCCTTGGCCACTGGATCCAGCTGTTTAGACAGGTAGGTGACCGGGCGTGGCCAGGATCCCAGCTGTTGAGTCAAGACCCCTAGAGCTGTGCCCGCTGCTTCATGTACATAAAGAGTGAAGGGCTTAGTGACATCCGGAAGGCCCAAGGCTGGTGACGATAGCAACGCCCTCTTTAACTGTTCGAAGGCCCCCCGTTGGTCTGGTCCCCATTCAAGGGGACTCGTCTCTGGGCCTTTCGTAGATTCATAGAGGGGCTTTGCAATCCTGGCAAAGTTGGGAATCCAGATGCGACAGTATCCTGCAGCCCCGAGGAAAGCGCGTACCTGCTTGCGAGATGTTGGCTCAGGGATCCGGCATACCGCCTCCTTCCGCTCTTTCCCCAACTGCCGACTTCCTTTAGACAGGTGGAATCCCAGGTACTTCACTTCCAACTGGCATAATTAAGCCTTCTTCTTCGAGGCACGGTAGCCCGCGTTATACAACAACTGTAGCAGCTCTGTGGTTGCCAGAATACATTCAGTCTCAGAGTCAGCAGCAACCAACAGATTGTCAACGTACTGCAGGAGGGCTCGTCTCCCAGGCACTCCTGGGGGGTAACCAGCAAGATCCTGGGCCAGAGAGGTACTGAAGATAGTGGGGGAGTTCTTGAACCCCTATGGTAAGCGAGTCCAGGTTACTGGGGTCTTACTGCCAGTGGCAGGGTCCTCTCTCTCAAAGGCTCTGCTGTGTACTCCATGCAGCACATTGACCAACCATCTCACATTCTCAAAATCAAATCTATTTTTCATAAAGCCTATTTGGTCTGGGTGGATAAGATTCAGCAGCTTTATTTCTAAACTACCAGAGAGGATTTTCATGAAAATCTTGTAGTCAAGATTTAGCAGGGAACTGGATCTATAGTTGCTGCACTGCAAATGGTCTTTTCTGTCTTTGAGGATCACTGTGATAGAGACTTGGTAGAATGAAGGCAGCAGTTCTTTCTGGATCCGAATGTCATTAAAGACTCGGACCAGTACTTGGAGAAAAAAGGTTCTGGCAGAGCTTTGTACGGTTTGGCCGGTAGCATAACTGGGACAGGGGCCTTGGCCACTTTTAGACTGTGGATGTCAGAGTGCACTTCCTCTAACGTGAAGGGACGTTCAGCCAGTCTTTGATCTCATCTTCCCTGGACACCAACCAGGACAAGTATAAATTCCTATAAAACTTGGCGAACACCTCAGCCATATCTGAGGAACTGTATAGCATGTTACCATGAGAGGAATTTAGGGCAGGAATCTTATGATCCATCCTCTGTCGTTTCTGTTGCCAAAGAAGAAGTCAGCCCTCCTTGTTTCCATGTTCATACAAATGTCTTTGTGTGCGAAGCATGGATGAGGCTATAAACTCTGTTTCCAACTGATCCAATTCACTCCTTTTGCAAGTCAGCTGCTGAAAGGTCTTAGCCCCACAACATTTGCAGTGTAGTCTTCTGACGCCCTCGATGGCCCTCTGAAGTGTCTCTCACTTCAGATTCTCCTTATTTTTTAACCCACAGGAAAGGGACATTAGTTGCCCATGAAGAACTGCCTTAGCTGCTTCCCAAAGCATGAAAACTCAAATCTCATCTACATCATTGAAAGAGAGATATTCATGCCACCCCTTTTCCACCACAAGGAGGAATTCCTTGTTCTTTAAGAGCCCTCTGTGTAGGGACTAGGTGTGAGGGGGTACCTCCATCCCATTTTCATGCAGTTCTAGAAATATTATTGTATGGCCTGGAGTTCCCATGGTCCCTATGGATGAAGTGAGAAATATTGATGAGAGACTTCGGGAGATAAGCCATGGTCATTTCTGGAATGACTCTAATGCACAGAAGAGAAGTGGGTATAATCTCTTTCTCCACTGTGTGCCATTCTTCATGCATCAAAAAAACAATGTGTTGAAGAAGATGAAGGAGCTTCTTTGAGTTTGTGCTGGAGTAACTCCCTCTACCTGATCTGTCCATGCTGGAGACTACACAATTAAAATCTCCTCCCAACACTATATCATCGCATCAAATAATGCAGCCATTGTAGATCCTATTTGTGCAGGAGGAATATACACATTGACCAAAGTGAACATGGTTCCATTTAAGATCCCAGCCAGGATGAGGAACCTACCCTCTGAATCAGCAAATTGTGAGCATATTTGAGAAGGGCAATCTTTGTAAAAGAGGATCATAACTCCTCTCTTGTGGGATGAGAAACATGCATGATCTAAGTCGTAAGTGATCCTGTTCAGATAGGTGCATTTCTTGCAGGAAAACAATGTCAGCCCTCTCTTTTTTAAGCTGGGCTTGGACATGTGCTCTCTTTATGGGGTTGTGAAGGACTTGCATATTCCATGAAATTAGCTTAACCATGGTTCTCCACGGGTCCTGTCACCACTGCAACACTCCAACTCTAAGGGGTATGTTTACTAAACTGTGGTAATGTCATTTGCGGTAGGTTCCGCGGTAAAGGTAGAGATGCCCATATAAAAGCATGGGCGGTGCATCGTTACAGCAAATTCACAGCTAACGTGCGTTACAAGGCACCTTAGAATAACGAGCGTTACAAGGTGCCATGTAAGGTGCCTTATAAGGTGCTCTGTAAGGTACCTTATAAGGTGCTCTGTAAGGTGCCTAGTAAGGTGTCTTATAAGGTGCCTAGTAAGGTGCCTAGTAAGGTGCCCTGTAAGGTGCCTTATAAGGTGCCTAGTAAGGTGCCATGTAAGGTGCCTCATAAGGCGCCCTATAGGGCCTTCTAGGCTAAGCGCCATATTAGGCACCCTTGGACAAGGCACCGCAGAAGGCACCCTGGGCTATGGAACAATAGGTTAAGGTGGCCTAACAAGGTTATGGTGTCCTAGGTTAGTGTGCCCTAGGGACTGCAAGGTGCCTCAGGATGACATGCATGACCTGTGTGGAACAGAGACAGATGTAGCCCTAACACTAGATAGAGCACTCAGGAAAGGTAATGAACAGGTGAGTGAAGGAGGGAGAAGTGGGAGCCACTGGACCTGCCATATCTGCGGGCATCCCATGTGCCTGCCAGTACTGATGGCAAACATGGTGGGACAGCTGTACCACAGCACAGGATGTTGGCAATGTAAAGTGCCAGAAAAACAGTTGGTGGCAGACAATGGGAATACGTGTCCCCCAGTGGAGGCAGAGATGGAAGGATAGTTACAATGATGGGTGGACAGAGGAGTGGTAGAGCCATGCAGATCAGGCACAGGCAGGGCAAGCATAAAGAGGTGCAATGCAGGAAAGGGTATGACATGGGGTGGCAGCCTGCACTGGCAGACAGAACTCTACACAGCTGACAGACGCAGATAGGTGGACCGAGGGAATGTTGGCAATTGTGGTGAGGGCATTATGGGCTGGAAGCACAGATCTGCAAAAATATGACCTCTACAGGCATGCACACTATATGAGTAGGACAGGCATGAGAGGAGGGAACAATGAGGAACTGAACCCATGAACACTGCCAAGAATGGCATTGTATTAACCAGTAGGATATACCTCCATGGTGTATATCACAGCAATGTCTGGGTACAGAAGGACTGCAGGTCACCGCACACATTGTCTGCTCTGAGTGCCAGGATAGGGTAACCCCACCAGTACCCATGATGCAATGCACATGCTGAATAGCTGTCTACAGCTGATCACCAAAAGGGTCTGCACCTCTCCGGTCCCCCAGCTTGGAAAGATGAACTGACAGTGCGTGATACTGGCACAGAGTAGCTACAGACCATGCCATTGTTCAGGTTCTGTGTTCACCCTGAGCGATAGGATGGGTGCCCAGCACTAGGTCCGCAGTACATGTGCTACTAGAGATAGGTCCTGCTATACATCCCCATCACTACTAGTGTGTGATAGGTATTCTGAGCAGTGCAACCAAAGGTATTTTGGTGGCCATCACTATTCTGCAGTCGCATGTGGCCCTGTTGGACCAGACACCAGCCAGATTAGTGTGTACCCCGTGTGAGGGTCTGGCTGACATGGGCAGCTGTTATCAGGGCAGAGAGGTTCCTAGAATTGCATGAGGTATGTGTAGCAGTGGCTGTATAAGTCACAGTAGTATACACTACATACCCCAAAGGACCCACATCACCCTTTTGAAGGTAAAGAACAGTGCCCCTGCCCCAGAGAAGCAACCTTCATCCTGTCTATATGAGACAGCACTCCAGGGTTGGTGGGCCAGAGCCATACCCCTGACTGGGACAGTGGCAGACCAGCAACAATGCTGAGGTTAGGTCTGGAAACCCCAATGGCCTCCCACCACTGCCTGCCAGTCACCAACAGACAGCACAGTCAGACTGTACCTTAAAGGAGTCCCAAACATGCACAATTTAACTGCAGACAGTCCACCAAGAACTACGTGCAGTAAACAAGCATCTCAGTGATTGAGACCCCAGCACTAGGGAACACAAATATATCACTAGAGACAAACACTGTAGAGCGCTATGTAGGAACCTAGACCTGCCATGGTCACTGCTCATTCAGAGTGAGTGCCCTCCCAGCATGCCATGCTGTGGCCACCCTGTCCATGTAGGTGGTGGTCAGGCACTACAGTGTCCTAGCCATTGCCCCACACCCTGTGAAGATGCATCCTGGCCAATCTGCCCTGTCCGGGCCATACCCAGAATACCTTGCTCCTCATTATGCATCTAATCAGGATAACGCTGGTAACAGTAGGACATTTTGGGCCCAGTGAAGTGTGGGCAGCCACAGAACAATGGATAGGCATACACACACGCTCACTCCTTTTGCAGCATTATACAAAGATAGGGGTGGTTGACAGCCCTGCCCGCCACCCTAGTCCTGAGCACAGTGCCGACATTGCTAAACTGTGCAGGGGGTAGTAGTAGTGCTCTGGTGATAACATCATCCCAATGCTGGGGCCAACAGCCTGCCACTCCATGCATCATTGGATTGTGGAGCCTGTGTGAGTGGGTGTTTGCACACCTGTTTGCCGCTGCTTTGGGCTTTGTACATGTTGCTGTTGTATCTGCATTGTAGGGTAACATATAGGGACATGCTCTGCAGGAACCACAGCTGGGACTTGCACCTGTAACCCTCTGCTCGTGGACACACTGGCTGGGTGTACTGCACCACACTGTTGCCACAGATGCATGGTAGTCCCTGGGGCTACCTGCACTTTTCCTCAGCCAGACCTTTTATGTTGCACTGCACATCACATACTGCTGCAGAGCATGGCCTAGGTCCACTGCAGGGAGGTGGCACTGCCCCCTCCAGAACAGGCACACGCCCCCCTGCCAAGCTGACGTGGCCATTTGTGTCGGTGCTGGTAGTGCGCAGTCCCAGGCCATCCACTGTGTAGGTAGGCACCCGCCTAGGGAGAGGGTTCCAGGGTAGGGTGGGCATACATGGACATCCTCACATCCCCCCATCACTGCCTACTGGGGCGGGATGGCTGGGGGGATGTCAGGTCTGTGCCCTAGCGACTATTGGCTAGGGTGGACCAGGTAGATATTGGTGGATTGTGTTTGGCCTTGGTTAACTGCTGTCTTGCTGATCTCCGGTGTCTATGTTCCTATGTGCCACCTAGGCGCCCGCCTGGTCCACCCTGTGCCCCAGCTGCCCATGCTACATGTCCCGTCTGCGGCCCCCTATGCCCCATTTGCACCATCGCCATAGTGGCCATTCATACTTTGGCACTATGGTATTGCTGTATATGGACCACTACTATCACAGTTTTTGGGCTCCCTGCCTGGGCTGTACATTGCTGACACGTAAATGGTTTCTCTCTCCTGCATATGTGCATCTAACGGCAGGTTTTCAATCACGTTAGGATTCAGCTCTTCAGATCAGTGCGTTAGTGTGAATGGAGCCTCTCCCCACCCACACTCTGCCCATTGACCCCTTCTCTCCACCCTCTCTCCACCTTCTGCGGTGTTTACCGCGCCGAGGAGCGTCAACGATCGTTAACATTACGTAACGCGCGTTATGAAACGTTAACGTTACATAACGCGCGTTATGTAATGTTAACACAGTTTAGTAAACATACCCCTAAGTGTCTAAAAAGGCCAAAATGGTCAGTCCACCCCGTGTCCACCCAGGGCATGCTCTATCAACTCCCCCCACCCCATCCCCATCCTTCCCTACCAATCTCCCCCCCCCCCATCAAAACCCCTACATTCTCCCTATATGGAGACAGATACTTCTGAAAGCAATTAAGAAAAGTGTGTCTTAGCATCGTACTGGCTACAGAAGGGTGTGCCAACGTCAAGGCTCCATACTTCTCCTCAGCAGCCCTCCCACCTCCACCCAACAGTCAGCCTCGCCACCTGCAAATCAGAGTGCAACTTGTGAAACAGTCCTGGACTTATTACCCTCCTTTCCATCCAGGAGAATCCCATCTGACTTCCCAACCTCATCCTATCATGATATCCCCCCACATGAGGGAAGAGATATCTTGCGTGAACCCTAGTCCAGTCCCCTACCTGCCCGGTTTCTCCTTCTGACCCCCCCCCCCACTCCCCTCTCCATCCTCCTCTATAAAATCTTAAACCAGGATAGTCATAACAGAGGAAAAAGAACTAAAGTATAACTAAAAATGTCAACTCTTCAGAGTCATGTAGTAGGAGAAGTTTTAACCTCTGAATACAACCTAGAAAAAAAAGAGGTCAAATACAACACAAGTACCTAACATAGCTGCCTAACTTGGCCTAGTCATGGGGGTCTAGTAGTTTCCATTGTTCTATCCTGTTGATCTTTCATCTCATTGCCTAGCTGACGCCATGCTCCTGAAATCTTTCGTCTCTTTGGGGTTGAGACCTGCCAATCTCGCTGCTCCTTGGGTCATCCTGGTGTACAAGAACAGCCTTCTTGGATGTAAACCACCATTTCTAAACAATCCTCCAAGTCCATGATTTTGTGTTGTATATTATCCCATTCAATAATCAGGGCAAATGGGAACTCCCATTGCTATTTAATGGATTTTTCTTGAAGCAGTTGGGTCAGTGGTTTAAAGCCTTTTCTCTTTTCCAGTGTATATTGAGAGAGATCTTGGAAGAACTGAACCTCCTGGCCCTGGAAAGTAATTGAGCATTTTCCCCTCAAGCTGCACAGTAATCTCAATTTATCTTCAAATGAGTGAAAGCAAGCTATGATGCGTCTCAGACTGACCCCAGGCCCCAACTTAGAACCAAGACTTCGATGAGCTCTTTCCAACTTAACTGGCCCTGGCTCTCCAGGAATGCAAAAGGAGAATAATCATTGTATTAACTCTCTGGAATTTTCTTTTCCACCTGCCACCTCTGTTACACCCAAGACATGGATATTATTGCATCTCTGCTAGTTTTCAAGATCATTGTGTCTCTCTTTGAGGTTTTTGATGAGCATGTCCAATTTGTGGAATTTGTCTGGAAAAGAACAATCACATCTATCTGTTCTCCTATGTTATCTCGTTTTGAGACACCCGGTCATCCAGGGATTTAAGTTTGGCTTTAAGATCACTCATGGTCGTGGAGAAATCTAGGTGAAGCAGCTTGAGTTCATGTAATATCTCCATAAGATCTTCTCTAGTCGCTGGGGATGTTGCAGCAATGTCACTCTAAGTCAGGGGCTTTAATGATGAGTGAAACAGGAGACACTGATGGCATGGCCTCTGGGGTCATCATGTAGGAGAAGCAGGCTAGGGTCTCTGCGTAAATACAGTACCTTTATCAGACATGTCTACTATCTCCTCAACCAGGAACACTGGAGGTAGGATCTCGGTACCACTTCAGAAGGTTTTACTGAGCAAAAAGGAAGAGACCCTCCACCTATACTGTCCCACTGGTTTGGGATGACCTGCAGACCTGAAAACCATGAAAATGCTGCTGAGCTGGATATTCAGCAGCAGTAACATGGCTAGTGCCACTGGATATCCTTGAGTGTCACTGCTACATGCCATGATGCTAAGTGCTTAGCATCAAGGCATGTCGGGAGTGATCTGGGGTGGAGTGGAGGTGCACCAGTCTCTAACTGGGCAGTAGTGATATTGAGCCTCTGCCCAGTTAGCAACACATGGGTATAGGGCATGGAAAATGCTGGCCTAACTTTACCTGCAGAAGCTAACCGGGCAGTGGCTCAATATTGCTGCTGCCTGGTTAGCTTCTGGCTTCTGCGATGACCTGGTATTCAGTGCCAGTGGCCAGATATGGCCCAGCCTTGAATACCTGGGGTTAGTCTTCAGCAGCAATGGCTAGCCGCTTTACAAGCACTAGCTGCCGCCGCTGAATATCCTCCTTAAATGTCTCTATTAGTCCATTAAAGTCCATTCTTTAACTTTATGCATGAAATGGCTCTATGCATCCATCTGCTGTGTCTGGGCAGCTCATGTAATAAAGCACAGACTATCAACATAAAAGGAGAAATAGGGAAACAGCAAACAATACTGCCATTTACAGTAATCTGGAATGTCTCTGAACACTTCCTTGAAGAAACTTTACTGTACCAGCATGGATCTTGTTTTCCTAAAATTCTTCCTCCTGGTAGCATTTGACTGACTGAGTAGTGGGGGTCTCAAGTCATCTCCAGTGATCACAACTACATGTTACAAATTGAGCATCCTTTTTGCAACTGGCTAAATTGTCCATTTATGGTGGCTTTGATTATTGGATCCTCTTGGCTGTAAGTGGTGAATGCTAAATCAAACCTCATCTGATATAAAATCTCATCCCTTATTCAGTTATCCCTTTTGAGCTCAACTGTACTTATGACCTGGAGATGTATGTAAGGGTATACTGTATTCCAAAACTCCCATACTCTTCTCACCAGCTTCTCAGAATGAGACCAGTTGGGAAGACGGCAGTCTATTGGACATCCAGCCTTAGTGCATGGGTCACTCTTCAAGTGCTCTGGTATGGACACAGTTGTTAAAACTAGTTCATTGCTGCTCCCAATCTCAAAACACTCAAATTGTAGGTTCCTTTTGCCATGTCCTCTAGAGCCAGAGCTGCCCCTTGGTGATGAAAGTTGATCTAGCTCTGGGCTAGAGACTGAATACAAATCTGAAGCAGTGGCAGTCAAATCCTTGAGCAAAAATCCCCAATGCCAGGTTCCCATAGTTTAATAGGGTATCCAGAATTGGTAATCCAGTGTCAAGGTCTTTCTTGGTGATAGCTTTCACTAGTCATTAATAGGTTATCAGGGGTGACAAAACTCTGCAACTCCACCTTTCCATCTTCTTTGACCACAACTCCATTTGGTCAGGTAACTTTCTTGGTGCTGGGGCTTACAAACATATTGCTTCAAGTTCCTTTGCATGAATTTGCTGAATGCAGTCTCTTCCCTATCCACCTCGCTTTGGGATCTTCAGTGATTCTTTGGGTGGGAGAAAGGTAGGTCTCAATTCAGTACTGGAAGCAACATAGGCCTCACTGTTTTTCTGTGCAGGAATTGGACTTTTCGACCTTGGTTGCCCTTGGGTCTCACTCTCCCTAGGCATGGCAGAGCTTTCTGAGGGATACAGCTTTCCTTTCCTGGTACTCACCCCACCAGCCTAATTGTTGAGGTTCATGTTTCCAGCTCTGTTGCTGCTCCAGCTCAATACTTGGCTACATGTAAGCTCTCTGGTGGCTCCCAGCAGGCTCGGAGTCTTTCTAGTTATGGTTATGGTTATTTATTTGATATACCACCCTTCCTTGGAAATCAGAGCAGTTTACAATTTACAAAATATTAAAAGATGGCACAAGGCCAGAAAGTTTGAAAAGAAATTACAATATAAGACAGGAAAGCGATAGTAAGAGGGCAGGGCAGAGAGAACACATAAATAGACATACTTAGGAGACAAGGATCAGACATGAGGGGGGGGGGAAGGTCAAGGGCTAGGGAGAAGAGGTGGGTTTTTAAATTCTTCTTAAAAGTAACGTGATGGGGTTCTAGTCTGAGGGAGGTAGGTAGGAATTCCACAGAGTGGGACCTATGAAGAAGAATGCAGAGGAGCGAGTGGATTGGAGATGGGCGCATGAGGGAGAGGGCAGTAGAATGCGATTAACATGAAATGAGCGGGGGATGTGCCTGGGGGTGTGGAATGAAATAAGATCTGCCAGATATTGGAGAATGCTAGTATGGAGAGCCTGGTGGACCAAAGTGAGGATTTTAAACTGAATGCGAAAAGTGATGGGCAGCCAATGGAGACGAGTGAGGAGAGGTGTTACATGATCTCGTCGTGTGGTGTGTGTAATAAGGCGAGCGGCGGTATTTTGGATTCGTTGTAGTCTATGTAATTGTGACTGAGGAAGGCCGGTAAGAACGGAGTTGGAGAAATTGACACGCGACACGCGACATAACACTGACCAAGGTCCTGAGTGTAACTTCTGATTATAGTTACTTGTTGGAGGACTGTTAGACTCCTCCAGCTGTGAGTCTGATGATTCATCTGAACTGAAGAAATGTTCATGGCAGAAATGACACTGTAATATGATCAGTAGCGGGGCATGCTCCCGCTTGCATCTTGGTCATTGAATATGAAACAATGGTACTCCTCCCTCAATGAATAGCTTAAATCTTGGCTTCTAACGAAATGTCATTTCAGTGCTTTCTGCAACCCTCTGAAGGCCTTGGATCTTTCTCGTCACAGATTAATTCACAGATAGCAACAGTCTGTGTAGTTGCTTACAGACCACTCCATGCCTTGAAGCCTTGTTGCACACTTTGGCTGCTTTCAGACTCCTTGAGGTAAAGGTTCAGATCCTTTAGCAATGACAGTGATCCTCCTGGGAATAGTTTAAGAACTCAGCCCTCATGCACGTACACCGTACACTATTTATTTATTTAGTTATTTTATTTAACAGTTCTTTTATACCGCGCTATTACAATCAGTGCGGTGTACAATGAACAAGAACATACTACAATGCATACAAGTAACATTGAGTTTTACATTAAACAGGGAACTTCAACACTAGGACAACCGGGGAACTATGTACAGATTAACTTAATGTACTATGTACAGATTAACTTAATGTTATATACAGTAATATGAAACTCGTTTGGATGTTGTAATGTGGTTCACTAATAGGACTAGAGAGAAGGTTGACCAGCTAGCCCTTTTCAGGTTGTATTGCGGAGCTAGTTTTGATAATGTCTAGGTTGACTTCTGGGTAGCATTTTGTAAACAAGTGGTATTTCAATGCCTTTCTAAATAGGATTAGGTTTTTGATAGCACGGATTTCGTGAGGTAGTGCATTCCAGTTTAGAGGTGCAAATAAGGAGAAGGCCCTGTTGGAGGTGGCCTTAGTGCACTTCGTTATTATTTTTGGGACTATTAAGGTGTTCATTGATGTGGTTCTCCTTTTTCTGTTTTCCAGGGTGACATGGATGAGCTTGCTGATTGGCGTAGGGGGGCAGTTATTTAGTGCCTTGAAAGTAAGGACTAAAGACTTATACTGGATTCTGGCATGTAATGGCAACCAATGCAGTTCTTTCATGATGGTGTTATATGGTCAGATCTTGATGAGCCAGAAAGGACTCTGGCGGCTGTATTCATGGCTAGGCGGAGCGGATTCAAAGTTGATTGAGGGAGGCCATGAAGGATGATGTTGGCAAAATCCAGGTGTGGGAGGATTAATGCCTGGAAGGTTGTTCGGAAGTCTGTGGGATCAAGTAGGGAGCGGAGGTGACGTAGCGATTTGATCTTGTAATATATAGTTTTTGTGATGTTCTTGACATGCGTTGTCATATCCAAGTGCTGATCCAATGTGATGCCGAGGTAACGGATGGTGGCTTTTGATTTCAACTCTATGTTGTTGACGAGTAGAGATGGAGGAGGTATGAACTTACGGTTCCTTGTGACAAAAAGAACGTCAGTTTTGTTGTGGTTAATCCGAAGGTTTTGAGATAGCAACCATTCGGCTGCAGCTTCAAAACAGTTGATTATTGGGGAGAATACTGGGTGTTCAATTGTGAACGGCATATATAGGAGGATGTCGTCTGCGTATGCGAGACATTGTACATTAAAGGATCTGATCAAGTCACATATCGGCTGCATGTAGATATTAAACATTAGTGCCGATAGGGACGATCCTTGGGGTACTCCCTGTGATTGCAGGAATGGTTCTGAGGATTCGTGGCCTGTTTTTACTTGTTGCCACCTGTTAGATAAGTAGGATTTACACCACTCGAGTGCTGTGCTTTGAATCCCCTTATCTTTCAAGCGTTGTAGGAGTATGTCATGACTCACAGAGTCGAAAGCGGCGGAGATGTCCAGGAAAATGAGGACGAAACCCTGTTGTATGTTATTTATTCCTGATACCAGAACATTGAACAGGGTTGTAAGGACTGTGTCGACTCCATGCGCTTCCCTGAAGCCATGCTGAGATGGATCTAGTGGTGCTTCAGTGTCAATATGATGTTGGATTTGTTGTTGGGCAGCCTTCTCAATGATTTTTGCAAGCTGTGGGATGCTCGAAATAGGCCTGAAGGAATCAACTTTGGATGGGTCCAGTCTATTATTTTTCAGTAGGGGCTTGATGGAAGTGCGTTTTAGATTCTGCGGGAAGGAACCTGTTGAGAAGGACTGGTTCAGTATTTTGCTCAATATTTGACTGAGGTCATGTCGCATGTCCTTGATCCAGCTGGCTGAACACGGGTCGTTAGGAGCTGTACTGGGATTGATTGAGGCAATAATGTTCACAACCTCTCTATTTGATACAGTGGAGAAGTTGTGTAGTGGCATTGCCTGGGATGCCTTGGGTGAAGTGGTGGCGTTATTGACATTTGTGTCTGTGTTGGTTTTAATCATCTTTGATTGCATGTAGTTTGCGTAGTCCTGCGGCTGAGGCATAGGGGGTTGTGCTGAGACCGGTTCACCTGTTATAGACTTTACTATGCTGAACAATGCATGTGGTTTGTTGAAGGAGCGTTTTATTAAGCCTGTGTGGTAAGTTTTCCTGCTCTGTGCTATCTTTGCTCGGTGGGTAGTTAGGTATGAGCTATATGCTACCAGCGCCTCAGGAGAATGAGTTCGTCGCCACTTTCGCTCAAGTTTGCGTAGATGGTGGAGGGATGTGCGAAGGTCTGTGGAGAACCATGGAGTATGTTCACGTTTTCGAATTCTCTTTTCGGTGAGTGATGGGCAGGAGGCAGCTCTCAGGTTTTCATCCCATTTGGATACGAGATCATCTAAGTCCATGGTTGTGTTGGCCATGAGAGGTCTGAGATTCTCTAGGACTACGCTCTGGTTGAGTGGTCTAAAGCGGGTTGTGTGGGATCCAGATGTGTTAGAAGACTTTCTGGTTTTGTGGGATGTATTAATGGGTATATTGAAACTGAGAAGACTGTGGTCCGACCAGGGTACTGGTATTACAGATAGTGCAAGAGTTAGGGGTGTTATGGCGTTGGAGAGAGGTGCGAAAATGAGATCTAGTTTGCCACCTTTAGTGTGGGTGGGGGAATCGACAAGCTGTTTGTAACCTAGATCCTCCAGGGCATCAAGGAATGCTGCTGAGTGGCTGTCTTGAAGAGATGGGAGATTGAAATCACCGATTAGCCAACTTGGTGAGCGTGAGGTGGATGTAGTACATGCCTGCTCAATTATAGTTGGAAGATCATCTGGAGAGTGGGAGGGTGCCCGATAGAAAAGGTTGATTGTGCAGAGCTCGTTAGCTATAGTGAGGGAGTCAAGATGAGTTGAGCTAGAGGAGTTGGACATCTTGAAGTGTAGATCAGCTTTGGCTAGGATGAGGGTTCCGCCTCCTTTCTGACTGGGTCTGTGGGATGTGTATATCACAAATCCTGTTGGTAGCATCTGATTTAGTAGTACGTTGTCACAGTCGGATAGCCATGTCTCTGTGATCATCAAGATGTCGAGATTATATTGGGGTATCAGGTCAATGGCTGCGGGCCATTTAGATCGTACTGATCTGGCATTTATCAGCGCACATTTCAGTAGGCGTTGGTGATGACGCTTCTCTTCTTGTATCCCTTTGATGGTTTGGAGAGGAATGTTGAGTAGATGGGAGTGAGATGTAAAGTTATTTTTTGCCGTAGTGTGGTGGGGGAATTCGGACCATCTCCTTCCGTGTGTGCGTAGGATTGGTATATGATATGTATCATGGTTGAATGCATTTGATGTATACGGGAGACCAAGGGTAAGGAAGGTTATGAATAAGAGCAGAAATTTGTACATTCTCTTGGGTGTTAGTAGTGCAGAGCAGTGTGATTCAGTATTCGCAATACAGGAGGGATTAATTGCAATAGTACTGTGAGTGCAGGTGGTAATAGCAATAGTGGTGATAGTACATAAGGATTCTAATTACTGGTATACAGTATACAGTAAGATAATTGCATAAAAAGCAGTACAGAGTATGCAGAGCGCTATCAATGGAGAGAATGGTATAGGAGTATTGTTGCTAGTAGGGTTTAAACAACAAAAATATCTACATACTACCCCTAAAAGCTCAGGTGACTGCTGGTTAATGGTCAGGGCAAAGGCTTCTATCTCAAAAAGAAACAGTTATCTGTGAAGGACTTGCCTTTTTGGTATCGGCAGCTGGCTCTGGTCCGGGTGAAAAATGTGGCTTTGTTTGTGGCTTGCTGGAGTGCCACCGTCTACCGCCCCGTTCCACGCCTAAGGGCCACGCCAAAGGGCCCTCTGGCGAGGCCCTCAGGCACGGGCCCGCCAGGCGCGGGCGCGCCGGATGGCGCGAAGATTTTAAATGTTTCGTTGCACAGCCCCGACTGGGCTGTGTGCAGCAGATGGCCCCTCCTGCCGCTGGTGGCTCGATCCCCGGGAAGGGGAGAGCTGCTGGAGGTGGTGGGGGCTGAAGAAGAGCAGCGCCGGATGGCGCGAAGATTTTAAATGTTTCGTTGCACAGCCCCGACTGGGCTGTGTGCAGCAGATGGCTCCTCCTGCCGCTGGTGGCTCGATCCCCGGGAAGGGGAGAGCTGCTGGAGGTGGTGGGGGCTGAAGAAGAGCAGCGCCGGATGGCGCGAAGATTTTAAATGTTTCGTTGCACAGCCCCGACTGGGCTGTGTGCAGCAGATGGCCCCTCTGCCGCTGGTGGCTCGATCCCCGGGAAGGGGAGAGCTGCTGGAGGTGGTGGGGGCTGAAGAAGAGCAGCGCTGGATGGCGCGAAGATTTTAAATGTTTCGTTGCACAGCCCCGACTGGGCTGTGTGCAGCAGATGGCCCCTCCTGCCGCTGGTGGCTCGATCCCCGGGAAGGGGAGAGCTGCTGGAGGTGGTGGGGGCTGAAGATTTATTTATTTATTTAATACTCTTATATACCGCGCTATTCGAAATCAGTGCGGTTTACATGGAACATCAATGAGATTTTACGGTGGGGGTTACACCGTAATTACAGATAACAGGGAGCTCAACTTGGATAACATGTTAACTATTTTACACAAAAATACCAGAAAATATATATACATTATACATATATACATCACATTGCGGTATGGTTACTGGGTAGTCATGGATCTGTGATTGTGTGCGGGGCACTTTGGCGTAGCTACTTCCGGGTAGCACTTGATGAAGAGGTGGTGATTCAGTGCCTTCCTGAATTTCGTTATCTCTGTGATTGCTCGTATGTTGGGTGGCAGGGCATTCCAGCATCTAGGTGCACAAAGACTGAAAGCCCTGTTTGCGGTTGACTGTGTACACTGGGTTATTGTTTTGGGGATTACCATAGTGTTTATTGCTGTAAGTCATCTGGTCCTGGTGGGGGGAGTCATGAAGGTGAGGCTCGCAAGTGATGAGGGGGTTAGCCCGTTGATGGCTTTGAATGTTAGTAGCAAGATCTTGAAGGCGATCCTACATTGGACTGGGAGCCAGTGGAGACTTTTGAGGATAGGTGTTATATGTTCTTGCCTTGAGGCCCCATTTAGAACTCTGGCTGCAGAGTTCATGGCAAGTTGGAGTGGACTTAGGGTTGATTGTGGTAACCCTTGCAGTATCGCGTTGGCATAGTCGAGATGTGGAATAGTTAGCACCTGAAAGATCATTCTGAAATCATCAGGTTGTAGCAGGGGGCATAGATGTCTGAGTGTCCTGATTTTATGATATGTTGATTTCACCATGTTGCCAATGTGTGTCTTCATGTCCAGTTTTTGGTCCAGTGTTACGCCCAGGTAATGGATTGTGGACTTGGTTTGCAGTTCTACATCTCCGACTTTTAGGTAGGCTGGTGGACAGAAGTTAGGGTTAATGAACAGCACTTCCGTCTTCTTGTGCTGTATCTGGAGATTCTGATTTTGGAGCCAATTTTCTACTGCGTTGAAACAGTTCGTTAGTGATGAGAGGTCGATCTGGTCAATCTTGAAAGGAGTGTAGAGCAAGACGTCATCGGCATATATCATGCACTCAATGTTGAATGAGCATATGAGGTCGCAGATGGGCTGCATGTAGATGTTAAACATTAGACAACCCAGTGAGAAACGTGGAATGCAACGAAGGAAGGTGTAAAAATTTTAACCTTTATTGGCATAATCCACTTCAGCCACGCCCGACACTGGCCGTGTTTCGTAAAAGCCTTCCTCAGGGGCTTTAATGGCTAAAAAACAATGTATAATATGCATAAAAACATTTAGAACCATAAATATAAAATAAATGTTAAAAAGAACATGGAGAACAAACCAAGACATGTAAATAAATAATGAAATTTAAACAAATAAAATGCGAAATGTAAAATCAAAGTAAGTACAACCAATATACGGAGCTAAAATAAATAGTAATACAATAAACTTAAATAAAAACGTGTATGTTTCTACAGATAAAAACTTTAGAAACAACTTAACAAATGATTAAATAACTGACTATGTAAAACAGTGGTTAATAAAACAATAAATAAACAAAACATGCATAAACATATAAATATATAAATGTATAAGTCAAACAAATCCTATTATTTATTAACCAAATTATTTGCTTAAAAAGCAAATAGACTGAACCAACATTTATAGTAAGTGTGTAAAAAGCATAGCTTATGATTACATATATGATAAATGACAGATGCTCATCAGGGATGTGATTAGTAACAAACATAATAGGATCATACCTGTATTGTGTGCTGTTTTTATTGAAATGACTCCTATTTTATTACCATTAAAAAACCTAAAAAAAATAAAGATATAGATGATAACAATTACCAATAGAGAGGCAAAGGAACAAAAAACGGTGGATGAGGACGAGAACATGAAAACTGATGGCTGCATACGGCAACCGCCTATTTAGGGACCCAACAACCGGGACTTGTGTGAATAAACAGAATTAAATATTTTATAATTAGGGATTCAATCATAAATACTATAAAACTCTAAAATGAGTATATTACCTGATTGAGATTACACGTTAACCCAAATAACCGTATTCATATGCTGGCAAAGTACTAATCCTATAAATGAAATTTAAAAACATACTTATTAGTACATACATATGAGGATGGTAAAAATATAATTGTACATTGTGTAACCTGATTCTGATTGTGCATTGTGTATCCAGAATGACCAACCACTCAAAAAATGTATGAGAAAAGTAATGAATAATAAACCTATAAATTTAATGTATGGAGAACATGCATGTTCGTTGAAAAGAGTAGAGAGTATAAATTGAATGGTAAACTCCTCGTGTGCACCAATCAAAATATATAAAAGAACTTGCAGGCTGGGATTACTTGCTGAATATAAACTTATCAAAAAATATATAATCGCTTGTTTAAAATTCCAGATATGAAAACTATAAATTTAAGAAAAGAACGAGGTCACAACCACTGCAAATAAACAAGACCTCGCCGAACCACTGAGCCGTGCACTCAAACTGATGTGCAAATCAAAACTTGTTTGCTATTGTAAACATATAAATAAAAGTTTTCAGAAACCACATGACATGCCAGAGGAGTGGCATCCTAATTACTAGCACCCAAAAGTGCTATCGGAATAAAAGAGGAAAACATAAGAACATAAGATATGCCATACTGGGTCAGACCAAGGTCCATCAAGCCCAGTATTCTGTTTCCAACAGTGGCCAATCTAGGTCATATGTACCTAGCAGTTTCCCCAAAAGACACAAGTTCCACAATGCTTGTACTGGGTCAAGCATTGATATATCTTCGGTCACTTCTTAATAACGGT
This sequence comes from Ichthyophis bannanicus, assembly GCA_033557465.1. Classification (NCBI taxonomy): domain Eukaryota; kingdom Metazoa; phylum Chordata; class Amphibia; order Gymnophiona; family Ichthyophiidae; genus Ichthyophis; species Ichthyophis bannanicus. The sequence continues at coordinate 572,421,926 of CM066033.1, forward strand.
TTATGGACCTTTCCTCCAGGAACTTGTCCAAACCTTTTTTTAAAACCCAGCTACACTAACAGCCTTTACTACATCCTCCGGTAACAAATTCCAGAGTTTGATTACACATTGAGTGAAAAAATATTTTCTTTTATTAGTCTTAAATAGTTTACCCTGTAGCTTCATTGCATGTCCCCTAGTCTTTCTATATTCTGATAACGTAAACAATCGATCTACGTTTACCCGTTCCACTCCGTTCATTAATTTATAGACTTCTATCATATCTCCCCTCAGCCGTCTCTTTTCCAGGTTAAAGAGCCCTAACCTTTTTAGCCTTTCTTCATAGGAGTATCCTTCCATCCCCTTTACCATTTTGGTGGCTCTTCTCTGAACCTTTTCTAAAATCGCTATATCCTTTTTAAGATACGGCGACCAGAATTGCACACAATATTCAAGGTGCGGTCTCACCATGGAACGATATAGAGGCATTATAATATCTTTTGTTTTATTTTCCATTCCTTTCCTTATCATACCTAGCATTCTATTTGCTCTCTTGGCCGCCGCTGCACACTGGGCCGAGGGTTTTAACATGGTATCCACAATGACGCCTAAATCTTTTTCCTGGGTGGTGGTTCCTAATGTGGAACCTTGCATCGTGTAACCATAGTTTGGGTTGTTCTTCCCTAGGTGCATAACCTTGCACTTGTCCACATTAAATTTCATCTGCCATTTTGAAGTCCAGTCTTCTAATTTATCAAGATCCTCTTGCAATTTTTCACAATCCTCTTGGGTTTTAACAACTTTAAATAGTTTTGTGTCATTTGCAAATTTGATCACCTCACTCGTTATTCCACTTTCCAGGTCATTTATGAATATGTCAAAAAGCAGCGGACCCAGCACAGATCCCTGGGGTACACCACTATTCACCTTTCTCCATTGGGAAAATTGGCCAATTAGCCCTAACCTCTGCTTTTTATTTTTTAACCAGTTCCTGATCCACAATAGTACACTGCCTCCTATCCCATGACTCTTTAGTTTTGCCAAAGGTCTCTGATGAGGGACCTTGTCAAAGGCTTTCTGAAAGTCCAGATACACAATATCAACTGACTCACCTTTGTCCACCTGTTTATTCACTCCTTCAAAAAAACATAACAGATTAGTAAGGCAAGATCTTCCTTGTCTAAAGCCATGTTGGCTGTCTCCCATTAGGTTGTGACTATCTACATGCTGAGTAATTTTATTCTTTATGATGGTTTCTACCATTTTTCCCGGTACTGACGTCAGGCTCACCGGTCTGTAGTTTCCTGGATCACCCCTGGAACCCTTTTTAAAAATTGGTGTTACATTGGCGATCCTCCAATCTTCAGGTATTAGAGATGATTTTAATGATAGTTCACAGATTACTGATAGCAGGTCTGCAATCTCATATTTCAGTTTTTTCAACACCCTTGGATGTATACCATCTGGCCCAGGTGATTTGCTACTCTTCAGTTTATCTAATAGTTGTAAGACATCTTCCCGATGTATCAATATTTCCTTCAATTCTTCCACACCTTTAAATACCACTTCAGTCATGGGTAACATCCCTACATCTTCCTCAGTAAAGACCGAAGCAAAGAATTCATTCAGTCTCTCCGCTATCGCCTTGTCGCCTCTTAGTGCTCCTTTAACCCCTTTATCATCTAATGGACCAACTGACTCTCTCACAGGTTTTTTGCTACGAATGTACTTGAAAAGGTCTTTATTTTGCGTTTTTGCTTCCACAGCAAGCTTCTTCTCAAATTCTCTCTTTGCCTGCCTTATCAATGCCTTGCATTTGACTTGCCAGTGCTTGTGCTGTTTCCAGGTTTCATCGTTTGGCTCTTTTTTCCATTTCCTGAAAGATGCTTTTTTGGCAACAACAGCCTCTCTGACCTCACCTTTAAACCATGCTGGCAGTTTTTTGGACTTCCTTCCACTTTTCTTAAAGCGTGGAATACAGCTGGTCTGGGCTTCCAAGATAGTATTTTTCAACAACACCCAAGCTTGATGTACGTCTTTAACCTTTGCAACTGCTCCTTTTAGTTTTTTCTTAACTTTTTCCCTCATTTTATCATAGTCTCCCTTTCGAAAGTTATGACAATTTTTGTTCCTTTGCCTCTCTATTGGTAATTGTTATCATCTATATCTTTATTTTTTTAGGCTTTTTTATGGTAATAAAATAGGAGTCATTGCAATAAAAACAGCACACAATACAGGTATGATCCTATTATGTTTGTTACTAATCACATCCCTGATGAGCATCTGTCATTTATCATATATGTAATCATAAGCTATGCTTTTTACACACTTACTATAAATGTTGGTTCAGTCTATTTGCTTTTTAAGCAAATAATTTGGTTAATAAATAATAGGATTTGTTTAACTTATACATTTATATATTTATATGTTTATGCATGTTTTGTTTATTTATTGTTTTATTAACCACTGTTTTACATAGTCAGTTATTTAATCATTTGTTAAGTTGTTTCTAAAGTTTTTATCTGTAGAAACATACACGTTTTTATTTAAGTTTATTGTATTACTATTTATTTTAGCTCCGTATATTGGTTGTACTTACTTTGATTTTACATTTCGCATTTTATTTGTTTAAATTTGATTATTTATTTACATGTCTTGGTTTGTTCTCCATGTTCTTTTTAACATTTATTTTATATTTATGGTTCTAAATGTTTTTATGCATATTATACATTGTTTTTTAGCCATTAAAGCATCTGAGGAAGGCTTTTACGAAACACGGCCAGTGTCGGGCCAGTGGCTGAAGTGGATTAGTCCAATAAAGGTTACAATTTTTACACGTTCCTTCGTTGCATTCCACGTTTCTTACTGGGTTGTCTTTTGCACGTGGTCTCGTGCTTGGTTTGTTGGACCATTGGATGTTAAACATTAAGGCTGATAGGGAGGATCCCTGCGGAACACCCTGTTTCTGGTGGGACGGTTCAGATGTTGATGTCTCTGCTCGCACATGCTGCCATCTATCAGATAAGTATGATTTACACCAGGTTAGGGCTAAATCACAGATGCCTTTCTCCTCGAGCCATCTCAGGAGGGTCGTGTGGCATACTGAGTCGAATGCTGAGGCGATATCCAAGAATATAAGAGCCACACTGCGGTGAATGTTATCTATTGTGTTGAGAATGTTGTTGAATATGGTGGTAAGTAGCATCTCCACACCATGGGCTTCTCTGAAGCCATGTTGGCAGTGGTCTAGAGGCGCAGCATTATTGACATGTTGTTGTATCTGGCATTGGACCTCCTTTTCTATTATCTTGGCCAGGAGTGGAATACTGGCAATTGATCTATATGATTCCACTTTCTCAGGGTCAAGCTTGCTGTTTTTCAGCAGAGGTCTGATAGATGTGTGTTTGAGATTTAGGGGGAAAAATCCTGAGGTGAATGATGTGTCAAAGAGTCTGGCTAAGAATGGGCTAAACTCTGTTTTTAGTTCCTTTATCCAAAAGGCGGGACAGGGATCGGTCTGCGCAGTAGAGGTGTTGATTGTGGAGATGGTGTCAGCAATTTGTTTAAGTGATGGAGTGGAGAATGTTGTTAGTTTCCCTGCATTGGTTTGCACTTTGTTGGAGGCGGGTGCGTCAGACTTGCTGGTTTGGCATACTTTTGATTGAAGGAAGTCAGCATAGTCTTGGGTGTGGATCTCGTTTTTTTGCACTGGTCCTGGTTCTCTCGTTAGGTTCCTGACTAGGTTGAATAAGTCGTGTGGTTTCCTTAGCGTAGTGTGTCTGTGTGTGCTTGTCTTATTTTCTCAGTTATCGCCTTGCGGTGCATTGCTAGTTGGAGGTTATAAGCTTCCTGATCTTCTGTGGATCGTGAACGCCTCCATTGCCTTTCGAGTTTTCTGAGTTTGAGGAGGGAATCATGTAGTTCCTTTGAGTACCAGGGCGCAGCAGCCCTTTTCCTTGGGGCTTTATTGTGCCCCGTGCATAGTGCAATGGAACTAAGGCTGTTGTTCCAGCTGGAGACTTTATCAAGGTTTGTTGTTGTCATGCTGAGAAGTGGCTGTGTGCAATTCATGATGGTTTCCTTGTTGAAAGGGTGGAAACTTTGTGGGGGTATTATTGTGGGATTTGTCTTGTTTCCAGGAAGCTTCCTGAGCTGGTTTTCCATGGGAATTTGGAACATGATTAGCTTATGGTCAGACCATGGCACTTCGGTGTAGGTTGGTGAGGTGAAGAGGGCCACGTCGCGGACAGTTAGTGGAGCGAAGATCAAATCCAGCGTGTTACCCTTTGTGTGGGTTGGTTCGTTGATTAGCTGCTGATATCCTAGGTCTGTCAGTGCATCAAGGAAAGCTGACGCTTGAGAGTAATGTAGGGATGGCAGATTGAAGTCTCCTAGTATCCAGTTTGGGGTACACAAGCTTGTGGTATTGCAGGCCAGCTCAATTATCATGGCTAGATCATCAGGTGATGGAGTCGGAGCTCTGTACAGCAAATTGATAGAGCAGTGATTGTTTGCTATGATTACTATGTCAAGGTTGGATGTGTTGGTACTGTTGGAGAGGTGGAAATTGAGGTCTGTTTTAGTGAGTATGAGTACTCCCCCGCCCCTTTTGTCACCTCTGTGACAACAGTGTATTGTAAAGTTGGGGGGTAGCAGGTGGTTGAGGAGGACCATGTCAGAGTTTGTTAGCCAAGTCTCTGTGATCAGGAGCAAGTCTAGGTTGTGGAGGGCTATTAGGTCAGTGATGATCGGCCATTTGTTGCGGACTGAGCATGCATTTATAAGGGCGGCCTTTAAGTCTTGTGGAGGTAGGTTATCTTTTTTTACATTTGTGGTGTGTTGAATTGCGATGTGGAGTAGGTGTTGGTAGGTTGGTTGCGAATCATCTACTGACTTGTGGAAGGGGTCTCTTGACCATCTCCTCCCATGTCCCTGGTGCTTTCCAATTGGTCAAGCTGGCACACCTGTCCATTGATGTCCCTCATTGTAGTTCTTAATGCCTTACATTAGCATACTCCCATGTTGTTGGCTTGTGCATCCCTGTGCAAGCACATTACTGGGCCCGCCAGCAGGAAACTGACGATTCAAATGTTTCAAAGGTGGGAAGATTTGCAAACACTTTTTCATTTGAAAACATTGTGATTGCATTCAAAAATGTCCAAAAACATAGTGATTCAACTTCCAACAATTTTTACTGTTAGCTAGCACCTTCCCTGTTTAATTTTCCTGCTTTCTGCCAGAACATTGCAGCAAAAAGGTAAATACAGTCCCAAAATAGCTTCACTCTTTGCAATTTTTTCTCTTTAGCTAAGAGTAAAAAAATATTCAGTGCCCTGCTTAAGTATCAATTTAGTGCCAATTAAGTCCCTGTAGTTCAGGCACCATCTACAGTATATAACCCCCTTTCTGTGTGATGCTCACAATTACTTCATCAACTACTTGACAGACAAGAGAGCACATCCATCCTATGAGCTTTCTACCAGTCTCTCTTTGCAGCTTATAGATTTCAAAGTATCAGGGTTCTCTTGGTAGTAGTGACTGGCAAAAGCTTGGAGGCCCTTGGCACTTGACACTCTCACATGCTCCTTTCCTAAATAACTGAGTCCAGTCCAGAAATTGTGTTCTGACCCAAGGGTTTGCTTAAACTTAAGGGAATCTGAAAAAACAAGATTAACAATCGGGTAAACAAGGAACAAGAACTATGATACCAAAACAAGCTATTCTTTTCTCCATTCCTTCCCAAATCTCTGCACCTTAATTTTTAGCACTTGGTTTCTTCTACATCACCTAAATATTCGCCAACTTCATGTGATCACCGGGCATCCCATGCCTCTTCAGCACCCACCTGTATACCATCCTCACAGTGGCTTCTTCCCAACCTCAATCTCTGAAACAGGCTCATAGTACCTATCCCATAGGACTTGATAATGTCCATTTCCATCTGACTTCTCTGGGGTTTTAACTCTTCTTTGTCACACTGCCCAGTCTAGGCCCTCTCTTTCCTTTTTGTCACTTGGCACATCATATCTTGGTTTCCTACCTTGGTCTCTGGTACCACCCTCAATGATTCTTCCTTCTGTGTACACCTGGAACAGGGAGATCAAAGTGCAGACTGTTTTCCAAACTTGTTCCTTGCACTAGATGACATCCCAGGTACCTTAACAGATAAAAATTTTAAAAATCCAGTATGTGAGGGTTATACTTTTTTCCAAATTAATTGGTACACTCAGCTTCTCCAATTGCATTTGACCAGCATAAAAAACTAGTGCATGTCAGTATTTCCTCTTTTATTCCCCCAGTGTGTCTTGCCCTAAGTGCACTTATGAGAATAAGGTCAAACTGCATATCTGAAGCTCTCCATGACCCCCCTCTCCATTTGGATGCTCCTGTAGATCCCTTCCACGCTCTCTTGGCAATCTGGTTGGTTCCAAAAGCTCTTTTGATCCACTGTGCGCATCTGTGATTTCCTTGCCATCTATCTAAAGGGACACCCTGGGCCTTTTCTCTCCAGTCAGGCTGTTTTATATATCTATTCTAAAGCTGTTTCAGAAATCTGTAAGCTGCTATCATCTGTCATAAGTTAGCCCCCATAGCATATATTTCTGAGTCAAGAACTTAGCACTAACTCCCTTTTCTTGGATGAGGCAGGCACTGATATACTATTTACAGGTACATGATTTCATTTACAACTTTTAAACAGATGCTTCACCCAGAGCTCCTTAGAACTATTATACAGCCTCTTGTACAACTTAATGCAAAGTGGAATCAGAAACAGTGACATTCCTTAAACCTTGCTGTTCTGGCCCTCCATGGTCCAAATTACAGCCAACAGGTTTTAAAACAACAAACTCACTGCTGCTTTGTCTGCTTTTTTCTTATCACAGACATTGGCCTCGACATTATCCCAATTAGGACATTATTTTCCCCTAGATACGCTCTTTTTCATAGATTTTCTATGCTCTCTGGAATTCCCTGTAACACCAAAATTAAATATAACCAGTGGCATGCTGCCCGGTGTGTCACACCTACCAAATATGCCTTTTTACTGTAGCACATAGAGATGTGCACAAGCAAAAACATTTCGGTTCATTTTGGAGGAGTTTGGACTTTTTGCCAATTTTCAAGGTTCTCCTCTGTTTCACACATTCTTTTGAATAAAACTTAGAAATTTGAAAAATATGTAAAACAATTGTAAGAATGTCATTTCATAAGTTAACCTGCAGTTCCAAGCAAGTAGTTTACTTAAGTGTGCTTGCCCAAAGCTGTATGTGAAATGCACCAAGCAAGCGATCAAATTGCGCTTAAATGAACATTTCAATAGAATCTCCACTGGTACTAATACAGCACCATTGGTGGCCCATTTTTTTAGAAAAACAACATGCTGCAAAGGATTTTACATGGCAAGTAATCGATCAAGTGGGAGCGATTGTGCATGTTTGTTACATTTTAAAGAGCAACAAGGGATCTTTCAATTAAATACTGCGGTGCCCGTGGGACTGAATAATGAATCTGAGTAGGCATCTTTAATGTGATGGGCTGATGTGATTGTTGTATGTGTCTAAATATTGACGTCATTTCCTGATTGTTACAGTGGCTGTACATGGAAGCTGGATAACGATGTAAAATGAAGAATTTCCCTGATGCAAAGCTAGCAACTTGAAACATGGATTCATGATGGGATTGTGGAACTCCTTCAACTAAGTGATTCCTATGCAATGTCTTGATGAGTTATGATCTTTGAACTGTTTTCATTGAGTATCCTTTACATGCAACACCTTCAAAAAATTGGATAGAGAAAACTGATGAATGAAAGCTGGAGCTGCTATGGACATAAGCATGTCATATATAAGAACCCTGTATCTGGTGATCTCTCTATGCTCTCAAAGAATTTTCATGGTGTTAATTACACCTGCGGAAAATATTTAATTTTGAATTTAGTGAAAGTAATGGGTTGACAGAACCAAGGCATAAACCAATTTCTCTCTCTTTGCTTGTAAGATAAGTACTTTATAAGAGCTTTACCACTGCTGATTCAGAGCGCCTAAAATATTTTTTTTTCATCTTTATTCCATGTATTTGTGCACATATTAAATCCCAAAATATCTGCCTTGGTTGAAACTTTTAACAAGAAATCTGTGACTAAACAACATCCACAATTTCATGCATATATTCCATTTCTTAAAGTTCATGTTTTAACAGGGAGTACATACAGTACTTCTCTCCCAAATTACCACAATTTGTTTCACAGAAATGCAACCACCAATTCTTTGTTTGCATAGTAAATGACAGAGAAAAATACTCTTTTTAACCCCAGAACAAATTTTGTTAAATGTCAGAAATCTGAAAGGGGTGCTTATACAGCTCCTACTATTATTTTTTCCTATCACATTTCCAGTGGGTGTGGGAATCCTTAGAGCCAAATAAGTCTGGCATGACAGTAAAACTCACAGACTGTGACTTTCTTCAGTTTCTGTGGAAAAATTACCATATGTGCTTTTATGAAAAACAAATCTAAACATCTGGAATATTGCTGAGTTGTCTCTCTATCCTTTTCACCCATAAGGCATCACCCCGTCACATTTTATACTATAATAATAGGAAACCAGAAAAAGAGATTTAGAAGCCAGGGATCAATGCACAATAGATTCTGTACATGATCTTATGACCTCAGGGCTGTCAAATAACATGACAGTTTATAGGAAGAACTTGTCAAATGTTAAGAAACATAAAAGGCCTGATTTACTATTGTTTTTCTTCCATTCTGTGCTTATCGTTAATGACCTTGATGAATCAAGACCTAAGAATAGGGCACCAACAGATGGAAAGAATAACATTTCTAGAAAGATCATTGCAAAGAAGCTAACTTGATTAGTTCAGAGGTAATATGGACAGATGGAGGAAGAAGGCTACCAACATGGTAAAAAAAAATCTGTATAATTAGCAATGTGAGGATCTAAGCATGGATATTCTGGTGCAGAAATGGAAATGGGAGGATATGATTAAAATCTGAAAAATATAAAATAAGCAAAAGGTTTTTCAAAGACAAAAAAAAGGGGTGCTTTTACTAAAGTGCACTAAACAGTTAGAGGGTTATTCTGTGCTACGAATAGCGGGGATGGATGGCCCAACGGGATGTTCATCCCTGCTATTCATGCTGGCTCCTGTCCCCGACTAACTTCCCCGCCAGTTGTGCGGGGAAGATAGACAGGGGCGAGGAATAGAAACATAGAAACATAGAAACATGATGACAGAAAAAGACCACAAGGCCCATCTAGTCTGTCCTTCCATAACAACAACTACAACAGTCCACTTTTTACCTTTAGAGATCCTCTGTGTTGGTCCCATGCTTTTTTGAATTCAGTTACTGTCCTCATCTCTACCACCTCCACTGGGAGACTATTCCACGGATCCACTACTCTTTCCGTAAAGAAATATTTCCGCATATCACTCCTGAATCTATCTCCCTTCACCCTCATCCCATGTCCCCTTGTCGCAGAACTTGCTTTCAATTGAAAGAGGCTCTCTCCCTGAACATTTATGCCACGGAGGTATTTAAACATCTCAATCATATCACCTCTATCCCGCCTTTCCTCTAAGGTGTACATATTAAGATCCTTAAGTCTGTCCTCATATGCTTTATAATGAAGACTACTAATCATCTTAGTAGCAACCCTCTGCACCGACTCCATCCTGTTCACATCCTTTTGAAGGTGCGGTCTCCAGAATTGCACACCATACTCCAAATGAGGTCGCACCAAAGACTTATACAGAGGCATTATCACCTCCTTTTTTCTGCTAGCCATTCCTCTCTGTATGCACCCAAGCATCCTTCTAGCTTTTGCCGTCGCCTTTTCTACCTGTTTAGCTACTTTAAGATCATCGGACACAACTACGCCTAGGTCCCGCTCTTCTTTAGTGGACAAAAGTACTTCACCTCCTATGCTGTATTGCTCCCTTGGATTGCTGCAGCCCAAATGCATGACCTTACATTTTTTAACATTAAATCCCAGCTGCCAAATTCTAGACCATTCTTCAAGCTTAGCTAGATCCCTCCTCATGTTATCTACACCTTCCTGGGTGTCTACTTTATTGCAGATTTTGGTATCATCCGCAAAGAGGCAAACCTTACCCGACAGCCCTTCCGCTATATCACTAACAAAGATGTTAAAAAGAATCGGACCAAGTACAGATCCCTGGGGCACACCACTGGTAACATCCTTCTCCTCAGAGTAAGCTCCATTTACTTGTACTCTTTGTCGCCTCCCACCCGACCAATTTCTAACCCAAGCAGTAACTTTAGGGTCCATCCCTAGGGTGCTCAGTTTGTTTATAAGTCGCCTGTGAGGAACAGTGTCAAAGGCTTTACTGAAATCTAAATACACCACATCTAGAGCTCTCCCTCGGTCCAACTCCCTGGTCACCCAGTCAAAGAAATCAATCAGATTTGTCTGACAAGACCTGCCTCTGGTGAATCCATGCTGCCTCGGATCCTGTAATCCGCTGGACTCCAGAAACCTCACTATTTTCTCTTTCAACAGCGTTTCCATTAATTTACTCACCACTGAAGTTAAACTAACCGGCCTGTAGTTTTCAACCACATCCTTACTTCCGCTTTTGTGTAAAGGCACCACATGAGCCTCTCTCCAGTCCTTTGGCACCACTCCCGACTCCAACGAGGCATTGAAAGGTCAGTCAGTGGAGTTGCTAGAACGTCCCCAAGTTCCCTCAGTATTCTAGGGTGTATCCCATCCGGTCCCATCGCTTTGTCTACTTTAAGTTGAGCCAGTTTCTCATGAACACAGTCTTCTGTAAATTGTTCAAGATGTCCCTCGCTTCTGTTCTTATTTGTGGGTGTTTTCTGAGGTCCTGCTCCTGGTTCTTCATCTGTGAACACAGAACAAAAATATTTGTTAAGCAATTCCGCTTTATCCTTATCAGCTTCTACATATTCCCCCCCCTGTACCCTTGAGTCTGACAATACCACTTTTGCCCTTCCTCTTCTCACTAATATATCTGAAAAATGTCTTATCTCCCCATTTTATTGCATTGGCTATTTCCTCCTCCTTTTGAATCTTTGCCTTCTTGACTACTTTGCTAGCTTCTCTAAGTTTTTCCAAATACAGATGCCTGTCTTCCTTTCTCTGTGATCTCTTGTATTTCATGAAGGCCTCCCTCTTTTTCTTCACTTTTTCAGCTACTTCCTTCGAAAACCATAGCGGTCTCCTGTTCCTTTTGCCTTTATTTACCATATTAACAAAAAGGTTGGTTGCCTTTAAAATACCCCCTTTCAGTTTTGCCCACTGTTGTTCTACATCCCCCAGCTGTTCCCATCCCACTAATGACTCCCTGAGGTATTGGCCCATCTTCGCAAAGTTAGTCTTCCTAAAGTCTAAGATCTTCACCTTGGAATGGATTCTAACAGCCCTAGTCCTAATACTGAACCACACCATCTGGTGATCACTGGATGCAAAATGATCTCCCACTACAACATCAGAAACACTTTCACCATTGGTAAGCACCAAGTCCAGTATGGCCCCTTCACGTGTGGGGTCTGTTACCAATTGCCTGAATAGTTCTCCCTGTAGAGAATCCAGGATCTCCTTACTCCTAGATGATACTGCAGCAGGAAAGTGCCAATCAACATCTGGCATATTGAAATCTCCTAGCAGTAGCACTTCCCCTTTCCTAGCAATGCTGCGTATGTCTTCAATTAACTCTCTGTCCACCTCTTCCTCTTGTGAGGGAGGTCTGTATATCACACCAATGCAAATAGATTTCTCTTTCCCTCTTTCTAGTTTAACCCACAATGCCTCCTCTCTCCCTTTTAAGCTCTGTAATTCCAAAGCTTTAATAGTAGTTTTTACATATAGTGCTACTCCTCCTCCCCTTCTTCCTACCCTGTCCTTTCTGAATAAAGTATAGCCAGGTATAGTTACATCCCAGTCATGGTTTTCTGTGAACCATGTTTCTGTAACTGCCACTAAATCTAAGTCAGCCACTCCCACCAAAGCTTCAACTTCAGAGATCTTATTTCCCATGCTACGGGCATTAATACACACTGCTTTCCATATGTTACCCCTGTTACCCATTTCCATAAAGGTATTTAATGTATCACTTACCTGGGGGCTTTCACTTACCTGGGGGCTTTCTTCACCCATCCCCAACGAATCTAGTTTAAAGCCCTCTTCAGTAGATTAGCCAGTCTACTACCAAAGATGTGTTGACCTTTCTTGGACAGATGGATGCCATCTCTGCTCTGCAACCCTTGGAACAGCATCCCATGGTCTAGGAAACCAAAACGCTCTCGAAGACACCATCCACGCAGCCATGCATTAATCTCCAGGATGCGAGCCTCTCTGCCTTGGCCTTTACCCTCAACAGGGAGGATTGAAGAGAACACCACCTGTGCACCTACCTGCTTCACCCTCTGTCCCAGAGCCATGAAGTCACTTTTGATATGTTCCGAGGTATACCTGGCAGTATCATTTGTTCCAACATGGATTAGCAACATTGGGTAATAGTCAGTGGGCTTGATGAGTCTCGGCAAATTCTCCGTAACATTTTGGATCTTGGCACCAGGCAGACAGCATACCTCTCTGGACATCAAGTCTGGTCGGCAGATGGACGCCTCAGTACCCCTCAGAAGAGAGTCTCCAACCACCACTACCCTTCATTTCCTTCTGGTCACTGATTCTGCAACTATGGGGTACTTGAACTCTGGTTCTTCCCTTTCCAGGGATGCTTTCACCTCCTCCACTTCCAGGGCTGCATAATGGTTCTTCAATTCAAGGGCTGGAGAAGTTGGATTGGTGATTTTGCAGGCTCTGGTGACTTTTGTCCAACCATCGACATTCTGTTGACACCCATCTTCTCCTGTGCTGGAGAGCCTGGTTGCTGCAAGCAGCATCTCATCAATGTACTTCTCACTGTCTTGAATGCTCCTCAGCCTCGCCACCTCCTCTCTGAGTTCCTCCACTTGTTTCCTCAGAGCTTCAGCATGCAGGCACCCTGCACATGGAACTGGTTCTTCAACTGGCAATAGGGCCTCTGTCTGGACCGAGGCAGAAGCTGTAACGGGGGCAACAGCTTTAGCAATACGATTTTTTCCCAGCCATTGTTCTGTTTGTGGAGCTTAGGTATCTGTTAAAGCAAAAGAGAGAGATCTACGAAGTACCAGCTGGTTTCGCAGCTGTCCTTTCAGAGAAAAAGCAGTTAAATCTCTTTAATTATATTCAAAATGTGCTGGTCCAATTCACTGTGATTTGATAAAGGGGGAGGTGCCCTATAAAGCAAGACTGCTCACTAGGGGTGGGTGGGAGTTGGGGTGGGTAGGGAGGGAACTAACACCTGATTAGGTGTTAGCAGTTCCTGAACCTGAGGGGGTTACAGAGTTCAGCAATACTACTGTGCTCAAGTACAGATTCCCCTAAAACAACCCAGGGGCGGAATCTGGGCAGGCAGTGGCAATCACTGGCCCTGTACAGACAGGGCCGATTCTAATGTCAGCCCTATACGTCCAGGGCCAGCGACATGTGCAGGGAAGTTATTCCACCTCCAAGGTGGAATAACTTCCCTGGACATGTTTTTTTTTTTTCATTGCCTGGGGCACGGATGGGGCAGGGGGTCCTAGGGACAATCCCCGTAGCCCGACCCTGGCCTTAGGAGGCCAGATTGGGGGTCAGGCTGCAGGGAATAAACCCCTTTTTCAAGCAGCCAGCATCATGGCTCTTCAATGAAGCCGTAGTGCCATGGTAACATGACGCCATGGCGCCGCGGCTCCATTGAAGATCCTTGACTGAGTTAGTCGGGAAAAGTCCTGCACATGCAGGCCAGACTGAATCGCAGTCCCAGCTTCACGTACAGGACTGTTTGCGATTCTGATCCCATTGGGCTAGATCCCACAGGGCTAGACGTGCCCTGCAGGATCAGAATTGTAATCCCTCTATACGTCTGGTTCAGACCGAACATACAGAGGGGATCTACGTCCGATACAGAATTGGGCTCTTATCGTGCATTTTTGTGAGTAATAATGCCCTATTTAAGCCCACGGTACCTGTTACCAAGGGGCATGATAGCTGCCGCCGCATGCTAATTCGCACTCTACCACTCATGCATGAGGGTGCTGAATGGGCAGAGTGGGCAGGGTGAATATATTGCAGATTGTATGGGGGATATATTTTGCATTGTCATTGTTGCTATGAGCACAGGGGCATCTAATGCCACCACAATAGGTGGAGATAAGTGCACCCCCAATAATGCATGCATTAAGGAACTCATCTATGTGTTAACTGTCAAGAACATGCTGTTCACGTCCCTAGCAGTTATTACAGAAGCTTTGTGCTTCATGTCAGCTTTTCCGCTATACACATGTTAGGTGCAAAAGCCTAATGTAGTTTTATAAAAGGGCCCCAACATTTTAGAATAAACAGTTGACCCAAGAGTAACTATTTATCATTTTACTGAAAGGTTATTGATTAATGAAGCTGCTTCCCACTGGAAGTGGTGGGGAGAAATACGTGTCAGAGTTTGGGATGGTATGGAAAAAGTACAGACTGTGATGCAAAAGCAAAAACTGAGAAGAAGAATCTGCAATATTGCTTCAAAAATAAATAAAATTGACAAATAAGATGGCTCTTTCAGTCTTTATTGATTCCTCTGTTTTAGTGTTCAGTATATAATAGGGGCATGGGGCAAATTTTTGATTTGTTTTCAGAAAGATTTGACTTTTTCCCCTTATTTCTGTTGATTTTTTTTTCATTTCTTTTCACTCATATGTGTTAATAAAAATGTGTTAATCCCCATTATGGGCCTTGTTTACTAAAGCGTGCTAATGGTTAGTGTGAGGTTTTGCACACGGTAAAGTTTATAAGGGATATGCATGCTAAAAATTCCAGCACGGTGAAACTCCCATGCCAACTGCACAGCATAAGATTGGGAGGGGCCTCACAGGTTAGGGGTGAAGAAAGGGGAATTGGTGCGCATTGCAATAAGCAAGGGCATCATTAACATGCAGTAATCATCAATGCTATCGTTAGCGCAGGTACACCTGAGTTAATCGCAGTTGCGAGTTTAGTGCAGTGAGGTACTTTTCACGATACTAACTGCATGGGGACTTGGGAATGGCCCCGGCAGTTGATATGAGTTGGCCACACTAATTTCAGCAATAAGGGCCTGATGCAGAAAGCTCAGAATGGCATTTTTCTGGCACTTTTCCCACACTAGGCTTGCTCTCCAATACAGAAAGCAAGCTAGCACTGGACAAGTGCCTAAAAAGCAATTGTGCTAAATTGCAGCACACTTATCATAGAAATTGTTGCATCATTAATTCAGCTTGATATAAAAAACTACGCTGAAACTTAGTGTAGCTTTTTTACACAGTTTTTTTTAATGCTGGATCTTCATGCCTGCTTTGGGCAAATGTAAAGATCCAGCCAGGAGCAAAAATATCATCTGAGGTGAAGTTGGACGCTTCAATTCAGATGATCCAGGCATTGGGGAAAGCCCCTGATGCAATCGGTACACTGTTAGGGGGTTGGTCCCACCCCCCCTCCCCCCCATGCTGGACACTGACTCTCAACAGAAACAAAAGCTTGGTCCCCCCCATTCACCTAAGCAAAAAAATCCCTGATGACGCAGCGGCCCCAATCCCCCCACCCACCCAAACAAAAAAATCCCTGGTGACCTAGAATCCATCCACCCCCTTCCAAGTACCTTCAATCATGGGGTGGGAGCATTGCCCACTCACTCCTGCCCCTGCGCTGCCATCTTGTAAAATGCCTTATATGCAGAATGACCCCCTTGTTGCATCCGGGGACAAGTGAATGCCATCTGGTTTAAAAAGGTCAGAGCATTCTACCTCCATCCATGGGTGCAATATCTGATAGTCCCCCTGTTTGTACACCCACTGCCCAATCTGGCGTTTGATCTTCGTTAACCGCCAGAGCCAGTGTCTCTGATCCATACAGGAAGGCCTTGGAATAATGTCTGACCACAACAGCACCACATCAGGAAATAACATCAGAACCTCTGCCAAGTCCCTCTTTACAGCCTGGATCAACTGCTACATGTCCATGAAAACAAATCATTGCTACCTAAGGAAGGAGGATCCCTGCCAGATGGCTCCTCAACCAGACGTGATGCCACAATAAGGGCAGAAGCTGGCTCCAACGCAGGTCGCACTCACCGAACCACATCACAGACACCTCAGCCAAAGTAAGGTCCAAATTAGGACCCATAGGTCACATTGCAGCATGCTGGCCAGCCCAGTGGACAACGGAATGGTCAATTAACCAACAGTGCAGAGACCACCACCAGGCATTGTGAAAAAAAGAACAGATTAGTACTCACCCTGTCACCATCCCTCGACCTTATAACCGAAGATATCCAGCAAAAGCCTTGGAAGGCCATCTGCCAATCTTCTGTATAATGCAATCAGCCAAGCCAGCTGCAGCAGTACTCATTGCTGTACCAATGTGAAATGAATGAGAGGCGAAGTGATGAGCCTCAATGCCCAGGTGTTGCAAAACCAACCTAAATAGAGTTGTAAACTGAAAGTGTGTCAATGGGCGAGAATCCACATGCACAAATAGCCGCCTCCCACCACTGGCTGCAGGCCAGGTATAATTGCAAACCAGCCACTGGGCAAGTGACATCCTTAAGTCACATTTAGAACCACCCAAAGCCCTTTTCCCAAATGGTCAGTCTTCAATCTAGGTATCAAATATGCAGCTGTCTGCCTACCACCAGCACATGCTCCAGCAGCAAACCAGAACTGGAGGATATGCAAGCAAATTCAAGTACCAGCTCACTAACACAGAAGGCCCCAAAAAATGCTAGGCAAAAAGCTTTCCAGAAAGGGCTGCCTCGTATGAAGACACCGTCACTACCAGGAGCCCTCCACACAACTGCACCAGCAAGTCATGAGAAATCGGGCACCTCACAGAGTCAGCAAGGACCGCTCCAAACCCTGCAAAATCCTGTGCACCAAAAATCCCCCTAAAGGATTTCTGCAACCTGCCGCTCTGCAGAGAACCCTGAAAATAGATTGATGCCAAAGCCCAAGTCCCCAACTGCATCCGTGACAGGTTACAATTACAAGTTCAAAACCCCAGCAGACTTTAAAACAGATGTCCCATTGAACTCAGATAAGAAAGAATTCCAGACTCGAAGATCCTCATGCATGCATTTGGTCACGCAAAAGTGGTGGTGCAGTTGAACAAATCCTGACATAGCTAAAGACAGCTGATGAGAGAAAACCCGGCCCATCGGGATCACCCTGCTAGCAAAATTCAAAGATCCCACCAAAGGCTGTGTCTCCCATAAGATCATCTTGTTGGCCAATCTGGCAGATGCCACCAAAGCCCACAGTTTGGACACCTTATCCACGGGAAGCCAGACAACCATCGCCACTGTATAAAGCTCCATACTCAAAAACATGAGCTTTGGCTCAGGACCCTTCATCTTAGAAACATAGAAACATAGGAAAATGATGACAGAAAAAGACCACATGGCCTATCTAGTCTGTCCTTCCATATAAACAACTACAACCATCCCCTTTTTTCCTTTAGAGATCCTTTGAGTTTCTCCCATGCTTTTTTGAATTCATATACCGTCCTCATCTCTACCAACTCCACTGGGAGACTATTCCATGGATCCACTACTCTTTCCGTAAAGAAATATTTCCACATATCAATCCTGAATCTATCCCCTTTCACCCTCATCACATGTCCCTTCATAGCAGAATTTGCTTTCAATTGAAAGAGGCTCTCCCCTGTGCATTTATACCACGGAGGAATTTAAACGTCTCAATCATATCACCTCTATTCCGCCTTTCCTCTAAGATGTACATATTAAGATCCTTAAGTCTGTCCTCATATGCTTTATAATGAAGACCACTAACCATTTTAGTAGCCACCCTCTGTACTGACTCCATTCTATTTATATCCTTTTGAAGGTGCGGTCTCTAGAATTGCACACTATACTCCAAATGAGGCCGCACCAAAGACTTTTACAGAGGCACTATCACCTCCTTTTTCCTGCTAGCCATTCCTCTCCCTGTGCACCCAAGCATCCTTCTAGCTTTTACTTTCGCCTTTTCTACCTGTTTAGCTACTATAAGATCATCAGACACAACCACACCGAAGTCCCGCTCTTCTTTAGTGGATAATTTTAACCTCCTATACTATATTGCTCCCTTGGATTGCTGCAGCCCAAATGCATGACTTTGCATTTTTTAACATTAAATCCCAGCTGCCAAATTCTAAACCATTCTTCAAGCTTAGCTAGATCCCTTCTCATGTTATCTATACCTTCCTGGGTGTCTACTCTATTGCAGATTTTGGTATCATCCGGAAAGAGGCAAACCTTACCCAACAGCCCTTCCGCTATATCACTAACAAAGATGTTAAAAAGAATTGGACCAAGGACAGATCCCTGGGGCACACCACTGGTAACGTCCTTCTCCTCATAGTGAGCTCCATTTACCTGTACCCTTTGTCTCCTCCCACTCAACCAATTTCTAACTCCAGCAGTAACTTTAGGGTCCATCCCTAGGGTGCTTAGTTTGTTTATAAGTCGCCTCTGAGGAACAGTGTCAAAAGCTTTACTGAAATCTAAATACACCACATCTAGGGCTCTCCTTCGGTCCAATTCCCTGGTCACCCAGTCAAAGAAATCAATCAGATTTGTCTGACAAGACCTGCCTCTGGTGAATCCATGCTGCCTCGGATCCTGTAATCTGCTGGACTCCAGAAACCTCAGTATTTTCTCTTTCAGCAGCGTTTCCAATAATTTACTCACCACCGAAGTTAAACTAACCGGCCTGTAGTTTTCAACCATATCTTATCAATGGCCAGAGAGATGCCAAATTCCTGGGACAAGCTGAGGAAATCCTTGAGAAGGAATCTATAAACGTCAGAATGAGAAGGCCCCACAAACCAAAAAAATCATCCAAATAATGGACCACACTGGGAATGCCCGTCTGCTGTACTAACACCCAATGCAAGAAAGTGCTAAATGTATTGTAATAAGAACAGGACATAGCGCAACCCATCGGCATGCATTTGTCAAAATAGAACCAACCCTGAAAGCAGAGGTCCAACAGAAAGAAGGCGAAAAGGTGGACTGGTAGCAGGCGAATGACTGACTCGATATCCACCCTAGCTAGGAGAGCACCAGGACTGCACTGCACCAAGGTGATGGCACTGTCATAAGGGATTGCACAAGATGCCTTAGGAATATGGTCATCAAACAAAGTGCCTGGGGGAACTGAAAGATTGTGAATTAAGTGAAATTTCCCTGGTTCCTTCTTGGGCACCACACCCAAAGGAGAAACCATAAACACTGGAAAAGTCCAGCTCCCCAGCTAACTTATCCTGCACCATGGATAAAAAAACTGGACTGAAGGTGCATTGCATGCCGTCAAGTTAATGGCCCTCCCTGAAAAGGGATAACAAAACCAAATCTAAAACCACTCTGCAGGATAGCTCCATCCTGATGAAGCAGGTAACGAAGCAAACATGGTCGCAAAGCCTCACATGCACGGGAGTACAGACCATGCAAAAACAATCAGAATCACTTGCTCGATGTGTTGGAGGCCCTCGGGACCCATTTTCGGCTGCACTTGAGAGCCAAATGTCTGCCTCCACACAAGGAACAGACATTGCAGAATTTGCAATCCATGAAGGGGCAAGAGGACTTGATGAACCTCCAACAAATGTCACCTGTTCCTCCTCCACCAACCTTCTCGAGTCTGTTTGCCTTCTCATCCTCCTTCCACTTCTTTTTTCTCTCCCCAGACTGCTTCCTCCCCTCAAGAAGGTGAAAAATATCAATGTAACATCTCTTCCTGATGTTATGGTGAAGAGTCTGTGGAACACCCTCCCACAACTCAGAAAAGGCCACCAAATCCGGGGCTCCACCCCCCACTGAGCCGATGAGGACAGCACTAGCAGTACCGTGCTCATACATCTCTGCAGATCCCAAAGATGATGAGGAAGAAGCGGAAGAGGAGGTAGTAGAAGAAGAATTAGACCCCCGACAGCACCTACATGAATGCTTATGCTTCCTGGCGGATGTCCCCGACACAACCCCAAACATACCATGCACCCAACCGGCCCCAGTACTCTCCCCTGAACCAGATGCCATCTCACCTGATGAGGATGGTACTCTGCTGGATATCGGAACCAGGGCAGACATCATTTGTCTTGGAGCCATTTTGCCATGTGCAGTTCGCCCATTGCATACCTGTCGAAGACCAGGACAACTATACACCTTGCCACCATCTGGCCTCTCCTGGCCTCCACTCCCAATGTCTAGGTGAAGCTATACCTCTAATGATCCCTGGGGAGAAACCAAAGGAGAAAAAGTGGTGGGGTAAAACTGCAGGCCAAGTAGCAGATGCCACTGCTGACTAACCAGGCCAACAAGGCCTGGATAGCCTTTTACCCCCCCCCCCCCAGATCAATAGTTCCAGAGAGCCACCTTCCCATGAGGATGGGAGCCACTGGGCAAACCCAACAGCCCAGCCTGATAGGCTGGAGGTCCCACTCGGCTCCAGGTCCCAATGTATTCTGGCAATAGAAATGGGGTAACCGGCTCGAAGCCCCTGCTGAAACCCTCAGTAAAACCCGACACCAAGGGTAAGCTTGAACAGTGAGGCAGATACCCCTGATCCCCAGCACCAGAAGATCCCACAATGACCGCCCCAGGGCCCCCAACACCCACCTCCATACCATCGCTAGCCTCCAAATCCAAACCCACAAGCCCCGAAGAGGAAGCTGTTAGAGGCTCAAATCCTTCCCAACCCTCATTCCTTGAGTGCCCGTTACTGCAGGGCCTATAGATTCTGGCCCAACCACAGGCCCAGCATCTGCTTAAAACCCAGCAGGCCTCTTGCCCGGCTCCTTCCTTGCCCCTACAACAGCCTGCACACAGCTCCCCCTCCCCCAGGAAGGGCACGCTAGGACCTGCCCTGAGGAGAGAGACCCCAGCAAAGCTGCATCGTCCACACCAACATCTAACCTCTGTTCCAGTCCAGAACACACCCCTGCACCAGCCAGATCTGCTGCCAAAGCTGCCCCTTCAAGCAGCCCGCTGGCCGCCACTGTAAGGGGGGGGGGGTGCTGCCACTGCAGCAGGTACCGGGGAAGTCTTCCACCAATGCTTCGGCATGACCATGATGATGCTCACCCAAAAGTAAGAAAACAAAATAAAAGGGCCTCTGGAGCAGCCAAGCCAAGCACCATGCCACTGACACCTGGAAATCACTGCCAGAACAGGAAAAACAGGCAACGACCTAACCCCGGAGCAGCCCAACAAAGGAGAGGCAGGAGATGGCCAGGCCAGTAAGAACATAAGAAATGCCATACTGTGTCAGATCAAGGTCCATCAAGCCCAGTATCCTGTTTCCAACAGTGGCCAATCCAGATCACAAGTACCTGGCAGGTACCCAAAGTCCACAGCTTCCACAGTACTCTCCCAGGGGTAAGCAGTGGATTTCCCGGGTCCTCTTTAATAATGGTTTATGGACCTTTCCTCCCAGAACTTGTTAAAATAACCTCAACCAGTCCTTCCCTCCTCCTCCCTCTCTTCCTGTTGGCCTGCAGGATCCACCAATCAGCTCCCTTCCAAAGCTTGGAAGGGAGCCAATCAATTTAAACTGCTCCCTACCGCCAATCCTGTTACCCTCCTCACTGCAGATTGAACTGCCAAATAATGGCCCTGCACCAACCCTGAGCCGCCGGCCCAGCCCAAAACTGAAGGACAGGGGGCCCGCCGAATACTCGGCTTTGCACCTGGTTACGGGTGGCCGCCTGGGAGCCCCTTCCCCGCAGCCTGAATAATTTTTGTGGAGATAAATTCAAAATTTTCCAGATGTTTTGCATGCTACTCAAGCACATCAAAACCAATTTATTTTCTCAGTTAGAATTCTAGTAGTTGGGGAGTACTTTTTCTAAGATTCCCCTGTAAAAGCTTAATAACTCATCCAGGGAGTCGTTACATATTTCAGAATCTCATTCATCTGGAAAAGGTTTTTCTTCATAAATTGGCCACACCTATATAGCAGTAATGACCCTTGATAAGAATTTGTGGAGTTTAAGCCCGATGTACAGTATATATTATCTCAACAAAATTGGCAAGTATGTATTATTTTTATACTGGCAAGTATGTAATTATTTTTATTTTGTGATATTTTCTTCTAGATTTATGTTCTTCCCGATGATGTGGGTTATGTTATTATAATTACTGTTTTTTTCTTTTTTTGCTTATAGTATTATTTTGTTTTGTTTTATAAAATCACATTTCTTGTTTCTTTCTGGGATTGTTTGTGCCTGAAAATCTTATAAATAAATTTAAAAAAAAGCAATCTCAGAGTTGTCAAGTTGCTGGAGAGACAGCTGGAGAGACAGCTTCTAGAAAAGTAGGATATACTGGCTTTGAACTCCTTTCCTGGGATATTAAGGAGACTATGGGGCATGTTTACTAAAAACCGCCAATGTGCGCAGCCGCAAAATAGCGCACTAAAAGCGTATTTAAGAGCGCTTAAGCACCCCGCAAATGTGCGAGGAACCCCCGCACCCTTGCGCGTCACACTAACGGGTGCCGCACAAGTACGGGCCCGCAAATGTCCGATAGAGGCGTGGAAAGGCTAACGGAGGGCGGAGGAAGGCCCCGGAGGGGCGGAGAGAAGGGGTTAATGGGCGGGGAAGGGGAGGGGAGAGGCGCCCCGCACATTATCGGGGCTGAATTTCAAAGGAAAAATAGCGCGAGTGAATCACTCGCGGTAGAATGCATTTAAAGGGAAAGAGAAACCATTTCCGTCAGCAATGTACAGCAAAACCGGGGAAACCTGCAAAACGTGAGCAGTGTGATACATGTGCACAGCCCAAAAGTGGAATTAAAAATAGAAAAGGACCACAACAAAAATTGTAAAAATAGGAATTCAGCTGGGGAACAGTTATAGTAATGGGCAAAACTAAACAACACACCCAGGAAAGCTCCAACAAAAAGAAATGATTTTTGGAAAGGTGTACGGAGCGGAGACTCTTCCAAAAAACATTTCCTTTTTGTTGGAGCTTTCCTGGGAGTGGTTTCTATGGTTGCCCATTAATATCACTGTTGCCCAGCATGGTAATATTGTGTCCCCCATTTTCCGTGGTCATTTCCGGGGTTTATGTGCACTTTTGTCACCAGACAGGGTGCATGTGCCCACAGTAAAAATGCGTAGAGCAGGGTTTGCGATTCCATCCTGCCAGGTTTACTACCTCCAGGGGCTGCACTGTTTCTGTGAGCAGAGTGTGGTGCAGCGGACAGAGCCAATACCTCTAGGACCAGCGGGCCAGAGGTTCAAATCCCAGCTGGGGCACTTGCCAGCCCAGTCCCTATATTTTACCCACCACTAAACAAAGATAGCGCAGACACCCCTGTATTGCAGGGAACATAAGCATGGGGAAAACACCCATATTTTACCCAACACCGCACACACACCACAACAATGGGCATTACCTACAGCCAAGTCCCCCAAATGCAGTCCCGTACTGCCACATTGCAATCATGTCATCTGCTTTTTCTGAGAGAAGCTCATGCCAGCATGTTGGGTGGACGAGTACATGTGGTGCAGGGGGCAGTGGCTGCTAGCCACAGAAGACAGAGGCCTAGCCATGTGCAGGCTGGCAGTCCACTGCAATAGACAGGCCCTGCCAGATCCACAGTCACAGATGTTCCAGGGAATCCAGCCAATCTGTGGCTACATGGTGGTGCAGTGCACACAGACAGTGCATGCAAGAACAGAAGGTCACAGGATCAAAGCCCAGCTGGGGCTACCACCAATTGTGCCCACATATTTTTCCCACAACTAAACAGTGATAGTAAGGACACACCTTTCATGGCGAGGACATATGCAATGGTACTATGTCTATGTTTTACCCCACTGAGCACAGACACCATGAACAGGGGCAGTACCTAGAGCAGAATCTTCCAAATGCAGTTTCTGGTGGGCCACACACCAGTCAGGTTCCATGCTGCCACTCATACAAATGCCTGTGCTGTATATCTATGCACCACCCCCATGGCATGTAGATGTAGCTCATGCATATTCATGAGGGACAGCAGGAAAACCCAAACAGTGTGATGCAAACCTGGACTGGAGTTGGGAATCTCTGCTGTAAAGCAGCAGCCAACAGGGCCAGACACACCCACACCCACACCCACAGGCCCCATTGGCCAATGTCTCCTGGAGAGGCAGAACAATGGCCCCTGTGTGCATCTCCCAATACTAGCACCTGCATACCTTAGCAATGTCACCCTACACCTGAGGTATACGGTACACAGCTCTGAGACGTTTGCTAGGAGTACTGGCAGATAGATATCCATACGTTACGCACATACTGCTAGTTGACCCCATCCGAACAATCTGTGAGGTGTTTGCAGTGCGTGCTCCAGGCCTGGCCTCTGACGGTGTTTACCACCCTAGGGAGTGACCCCCAGCAGTACTGCGTACTATATCCATGCCTTGGTGTGCCCAGGACCGGTTTGGTGGGCAAGGCTAATTACCTCCACAATAGTAGCACCATGATGGCATAGGTGTGGAAGTGTGTGTCTGTCTATACAGTGGGTGTTGGCTGCAAGCCCCTTCCACAGCCCACACTGCCAGCACTGTTGCCAGTATTGGCCTGCCAATGTGCATAATGAGTAGCAAGGGACCATGGGTACATCCCAGACAGGGTGGGCTGACCAGGATGCAGCTGCACAGGGCATAGGCCACTGGCAGGGACATGGTAGTGGCCGGCCACCACCTACACAGACAGGGTGACCTCTGTATGTGCTGCTGGGGGATCACTCTCACCCTGAGTGTGCAGTGATGGCAGCATGGCTAGGCACCCCCATAGTGCTATATTGTGTTTCTCTCATGTGATATATATGGGTTTCCTGTTGGGGCCTCTTCACTGACTTATCTACTTGTGTGTGCTTCCACCCCAGTTGTGGGTGCATGCATTTCCATCAGGATCAACCAGCAGACTGTGCACAGATGGTATGTGTCTTGATGGAGTGCCTTGCAAGGTGCAGTGGCTGATGGCTTGCTGCAGGAGAATATCAGATAGTGGTGGGGTGCATCTGTGAATATCCAGGCCTAATGTCTGTCTGATATTGTGTTATGGATGTGTGTGGAGCTGCTTGGACTGCCCTGTAGAGTGTCTGTTTCCCCAGCAGGACTGGGGTTGATGGTCCACTCTACTGCCATCAGTGTGGAGGGGGTCCACTAACTGAGGCAGACAGAGATCTCCAAGATGTTTATGCAGCACCTACCTATTTCACAGGTTCTTACTGCTTTGGAGCTCTGGCATGGCCGCATTCAGCCATGGAAGGTGTTGTGGACCTGGTCCTGGGCGCAACATCACACACTCAGGGTGAGCACAGTTACCGCACAATGTGATGTTGTTTAGCTACTCTTTGCCGTTTGTCCACCCACTCAGAACACCCTACCAGGCCGAGGTGCTGTGTGGGTGCACACGGACAGGTCCCCCTACCAGGCCGGGGAGCTTTAGGGGTGCATTTCCCATCCTGTGTGCATCTGTGGACAGCTGATTTGCATTTGCAGTGCATCATGGGTACGGGTGGCCTAACCCTATCCTGTTTACAACAGCAGACTGTCTGTGAGGTGACGTGCAGGCTATCTGCAGCCAGCCAGGGCTTGCTTAGAGCTGTAGCACAATGGTTATGACACTGCCTGTGCAGCCAGAGGTCATGGATTCAAACCCACAGTGGGGTTCTGTGATAGGGGTGTCCAAAGCTTTTATTTTAATTTACTGTACATATGTTGATGCCAGCAATTACACCCTCAGCGTACTGTACCCATAAGGTGCCCCTGCGGGTGCTTTATGGGGCGCCCTATAGGGCACTTTATGGTTGCCATCCATATAGGGTGCACTATACATTATCCTGTGTCGCAGCATACATGCTGCCCTATAGGGGACATTCTAGGGTGCCTTGTCGGACGGTGCCACTGTAACATGTGCCCTTATGGGCCGCTTTATGTTAACATGCTGTGAGAGTGGGTTTGCTAGTAGTTATCACAAAATAAAATTAATAAGCCTCCTACAGCACTCCACAACATAAAACATACTGCCTCAGCTACCCTTTTTCACAGGGCACTGTGAGGGATTGAACCTGTGGCCCCTGCACCATTGGTCAGTGTCGTAACCATTGTGCTGTGGCTGTGTTCCTTTACTTTAGCATCAGCGCGCCGCCTTGTGCCCATCAGCGTGCCGTCTTGTGCCGCCCAAAATGAACAGTGCGCCTCCTTATGCCGCCCAAAATGAACAGTGCGCCGCCTTATGCTGCCCAAAATGAACAGTGCGCCGCCTTATGCCGTACAAAATTAATTTGCCTCCTGACACACTTTTCCACATTCAAGGTGGTGCCTCAGCCAGCCTTTTTGGGTTGCGCACACTGGGGGATTGAACCCATGGCCTCTGCACCATTGGTTATTGTCTTCACCGTTGTGCTATGGCTCTGTTCCTATATGTGCCCAGCTGCGCCCCACTTAGCCTTCCCACGCGCTAATGTGGGCCCCGCACATTAACGCGACGCGCACACGTACGGTCATTTTTTTTCCTTTTTCAGCCTGATCCGCCCACTCCTTATATGGCACAGGAACACTACCACGGCCACGCACGTCAGGAATGTTTAGTAAACATGCCCCTATGTGGTATGTCTACTGAGCCAGGTTAACAGTTAACCTGGGCTATCTGCAACTATTTATTTATTTATTTGCATATTTTTTATATCGCCTTATCAAGAAATCAAAGCAGTTTATAAAGAACAAGAACATCTTACAATTAATATAAGTAATATATAGGATAACATAAGAAATACAAATAAAATTAATGGTTAATAATAATTGACAACTACGGACCCGATACTGGGCAGGCTATACTCCACTATGGCACATAGCCCTGCCCGTCAACCCCTAATACCAAATATTCAATGCTGCAGTAACGGCATTGAATATCCAGCATCCAATAGGAAAGCTTTTGGGAGCGTTCCACTGCCTCTGCATGCCTGCCTTCCCACTTTTTCTCCTCAGTGAGGATTGTAGCTGAGAAGGAAAATAAAATACAAGAAAAACCTGAAGGAAACAAGAGGGTTGAATGAATCTCTATCTGCTTTCCCAGAATCCTCTCTGAAAACTCCATCTTGAAAGGAATGCTTGGTCAAAATCTCCTAGTTTCAGTGGCCATCGGTGGCTTCAAAGGGGCTCCAAAGGGGCATTTCTTTTTGGTCATGCCCCTTCGGCTACATGCCTTACAGCTGCATGCATGTCTCTTTTATATGTCCCGGTCACCATCTGATGACATCAGCATCTCCTGGGCAGTGCACCATTCCAATTCCACAACGTTACAGTCTGTAATGGGGATAATCTAGCACACGGTCTCACCTCATCTAGATGAAGGTCTCTTCCTCTTTTCTCACTGTGCTGTGGTCCCATTGAACTTTTATATACCCCGGTTGCCTAGTGATGACATCAGCAGGATTTCCCAGGTAGTGCACCATTCCTGCTCACCAGTACTCTGATATCTCTTGGGTTTATCCAGCACGTGGTCTCATCTCAGCCAGGTAAGGGTCTCCCTCTTCCATCTCAGCACTTGATTTTAGAAGTAGATAGGAAGCTGACTTAAGGAGTGATTCTGAATTTATAAAATGCTGTAAGAATCGTATAATATGACAGATGTGTCCTGTTCTTCTGGATCCAGGCATGAATTCAGTGAAAAACAGTCCCACATATGACCCCAAGTAATCAATAAATAATTTAATAACTCAAGGATCAAAACAATAAATATTTATTGCATAAATATACATACATTAAATAATTACAAATCAAATATAGAATGCAGTACATGTGAAGGCGCATTTTGGAAAGACTGCTTATGTTGTTCCAGTGATATCCAAGTGAAAATGTCTGCAAATCTATGTCAGTTATAGAGGAGAGGGTGGGCACATGTAAGTCCAATGTAAAACTGACATTTCTCTCCGCTTCTCACTGTAGACGTGTTTTTAATATCAAAGACGAAAGCGCTGGAATGCACAGGGGATGGGCATCCACGTGCAGCGGCAGGAACCGTTTTACAGAGACAGATGGGGAGAATCTACATTGGGAACCCAGCAACTTACACATGTATCTTTAACAAATCTAGACATGTAGATACCACTAATTAACTGCAGAGGCCTCTGTATGTCCCTCATTGTGATTAAGACAGGGAAGTAAGCATTGGGGATAAAGAGGGGCCTCTCCCTTAATTCCCCCTGTAAAGAGAAGGGTAAAAGGAGCATTTTATTTTTCCTATTCATGACAGAGAGCAGACGTGAATTCAGATGTGGACAATTTTATTTTTACACATGCATTCCCTATATGAAATCAGGGATACATGTGTCAATTTTGGTGCTGCTATGCAGGGCCGTATTGAGACTGAAATGCGCCCTGTGCAACTTGCATATCGGGCGCTCGCCCCCCCTCCCGCACCTCCATATAGACACTTTATGGGGGTGTGGGAGGGGCGGCGCGCACACGATCTGCAAGCCGCTGGCACGCTAAGCAGGTCTGGTCCCTCCCAGAGAGACCAGGCCTTCTTAGTGTGCCGGCGCGAAGACTTAAGGGGCGCATTTCGTCTCTCTGCTACTGCCTGCTGCCAAAAAAGTGGCAGCAGCAAGCAACGGCAGAGAGCCAAAATGCGCCCTTTAAGTCTTTGCACCCTGTGCGGCCCGCATCGCTCGCACAGGGCTCGGTACGGTCCTGCTGCCATGGTCACATCCCCAACACAGACATTATATGGACATCCAAGTGTAAAATGGGTCTTTTCTCAAATGGCCTTTTATGCATGGATGCAATTTAAACATTTAAGTAGTCATAGTTACACATGTAAATTGTGACTATGGTTTCTAAAATAACCCCTACACTAAATAGTTAAAATCTAAACATAAAACCTTATATAGCCATGTTTCGGTAGTGCCACAATCTGGGGTTAAATGAACAGCATTGATCTAAAAATAAAATAATAATACAACATTAAAAAACACTCATAAGCAAATCTCATTAACACAAAAGTAATTAATATCAAAATATCAAGAATATCAAAATCAACAGATATAGGGCCCGATTCTGGGACATGGGTTGCGGGGCTGCACGTCCCAGTGGGACATGCACCACTGCAAGGCATCCAGACCTGATTCCCCCTCTGGCTCTCCCTGTATGCCCTGTGCATCAGGATGGGGAGAGCAGGCGGGGGCGGGGGAGGGCAGGGTCAAAGCAGAGTGGGGATGGGCCAACCTGGCAGGATGTAGAGGGTCGATTCAGGTCACGGTCCTTTACGTCCCACTAATGTCCGTGGGGACGCATTGCTTATTCCATCTCAAAGGTGGACAGCCAGTGACCACAATCCTGGAACGTCCATCCCCACTTCTCAACTAATCCACAGCAGCAGTTGTTAAAAAGTACACAGCACTGCGTTTCGGGCGAATATCTGATTTCCACGCCCTGTATCAACGCTTGAATGAACTGCCAAAAAATGTAGAACACAGCATCTCCACCTCTCCGAGACGCCGACGCATGCTCAGTAGTGATCTTTTTAACAACTGCTGCTGTGGATTAGTTGAGAAGTGGGGATGGACGTTCCAGGACTGTGGTCACTGGTTTTGGTGTAGGTGACATCTTATAGTGGTGTTTTTACCTTAATATTGGCTCCTTCAGGGCCTATTATGTGGTTTAAATAAAACCGATTAAAATGGAAGTTACAGCTTCAAGAGGCTAGTCTGGTCCTCAGGGCTGACCTTCCGACAAAAAATTACACTTACATGTTTGCTCACACGATTTTTCACTCTATTTTTGTTTAGAGATGCTGGGGAGGAGCATGGTGATGATATCTGCCTCCGTCTGACACCCACAGCAGTGGTGGTGAGGATGTGACAGGTACCCCATTACACTAGCACAACCACCCAGGGAGAACAGACCGGGTCCTGAACCAGGGATATCTGGGACCACAACAGCTGCTGACCCATCTGTGGACAGACAATAAGGCAGGGACATGCTGTGGGAAATGATGCATGAAATGCATGAATACACCGAGACAACACATGCAGACCTCACAAGTGGGTGACACCCCTCATATGCCATGTTGTGGCACATGGTGTAACTGGGTGCATGCACTGACCTGTTGATGGGGGAGTGAGGTTGTTGAATGCACATGCTACTGTCCCATCATGAGCAGACCTGTCACCTGTGACTGCTACAAACAACATATGTTGCCAGGATGCCAGGTCTCTGTTGTCCCAGAGCCCCCATTTGCATGTGTTAGCAGGGCAGCTGTGTGAACATTGTGCGCCTTACTATTCACAAACGTCAATTCCACAGGTATTCACCAGGAGCTGCTGCACCATTGTTGGGACATGGGGAAGTACCATGCTGAGATCAAGACCATGGTGGCTGAGGGTATGGCTGCAATTGCAGAGGGGCTGCAGGCCATGGTGGCAGTCATCAATCACCTCTCTGACATACTGGCAGATATACTATCCAGACAACAGCCATTGGCAGCACCAGAGGTCACCACAAGTGGTGCTAGAGGGGCAGGACATCATGGCTGTGGATGGCCACATAGGCACTGAATATGGGCAGAGAGGTGCTGTCTATTGGTTAAAACACATGTGCACATGTCTGTGTCTGTCATTTCCACGCCAGTGAATTTGTAAAGCCTATCACAAGATATGGGCCAGGATGAGTGCCCACCTAAGTAGACATGTCATGGGTACACCTCCCCTCAAGTGGCCATCAACCCACCCTCACCTGTCCTTCACACATATGACCCATACCCATTCCCTCTCCCATCATGAATAACATTGACATATGGGTCATTACTGTTGTGTGTCCCCACATTTCTCCCCTCCTGCCACTTGGGAGCCTCCCCACGCCAGCTTTTGTCCTGTACATTCCATGACTACAGCTTCAGTCACCATATCCACTCACCTGTTCCTGTCAGACTCCATGGCTCCTACTCTATGTGCCTCCTTCCTGCCTGTGTGCTATGTGTGACAATTTTGGGCTCACCCTATCAATAGGACCATGCCATTGATTGGTGTCACAGGCCTTGTGCTGACCATCTTCTCCCACCAGGTCACTGCTCATCATAGCAGTGGATGTACTCATGGAACCTCGGCTACCCTATCAAATACTCGGTTCTGCTGTACCACAGCTCTGTCTTGGATCTGCCACCCTTTTCCCACTATGCCATGTGTGCACACATGGACATGTTCTGGTCACCAGGCATGTGGGTCCAGTGGGCTAAACATGGCCACCAACATTTCCCATGCTGTACCTGGGAGGGTGGTGCCATTTATGAGGTCCCAGGAGATAGCAGTATGCACTACCATCCCCCACTGGCTGCTGGCTGCACCAGACCATGTGTGTTACACATGTGTGCCTATCACAACCCCTTGGAACCCATGGTATATATGCACCATTGTGTAAGTAGGTGACAGACAAGAACACACAATAAAGCCATGGTAAACATAAACTATTTAAATCTGTATTTAAATAAGTAAAACAGGTAAAAAAGAACATTATTTTAACAAAAATATGTCAACATGTAAACATCTGTTGCAATGGCACACAGTGCCAACAGTGTGCCTGGTATGTGGGCCCACCACATTGTGGTCCTTGGCCAGGGGTGTTGACATCACCTGGGACCCAGGAATGCGGGGGGCTAGGGAGAACCCACACTCCATGGTGACAATACTCCCTCTGGGGGCTTCCACACTCCTCTGCCTTCACAGCTCATGAGTCATCAGTCCCACAGCAGCCACCAGCTGCCCCACAGTCTTGTCAGGGTATGCTAGCCCTATGCAATGGCAACCAGTGCCACAGGCAGGGTGTGGTCCCGATCCCCCACCCCAGGCCCCATGCTTATGGGGTCTGGGTGGAGGCCTCGGTCAACACCCTGGCTGAGGCACTGTGTGCCATCCATGGGGATGTCTCCACTGGTGGAGCAGAACTGTGGGGCAGCTGACAGGACTCCACTGCGTTCATGGGTCTGAGGCGTCTGGCCGCTGTGGGCTGGTGCACGTGGGTGGCACCTTGGGAGCGCTGTACTTTACCACCTCTGTACCCTCCTCCTCCTATGACTGCCCTTCCCTCTCCTCCTCCCCAACATCCCACATCTCCATGTTAATATCCTCATCCTCACCCTCCACCTCCTCCTCCTCCTCCTCCTCGTCCCCATCTTCCAGATCCTCCTCCATATCCCAGGCCTCCGTTTCCTCCTCCATGTCATCTTCATCTTTATTATCATCATCCTCCTCCTCCTCATCCTCTGCCTCTGCCTCATCTTCCTCTCTCTCCGGCCATGTGCCCCTCCTCAACTGCCACTGCCACCCGCTGCCTGGCCTGATGACACTAGCAGGGCTGGGTCCCCTCCAGGCACTGCTGGCATATCTAAGGGCTCTGTAAATGGGAGCAGAGAGTGCCACATCAGCCACGTGTTCTGTGCCCACAGGGTGGTTGTCACCTGTCACAAAGCCTGCAACCCTTTTTCATAGATGACAGCCCATTGACAGTGCAGCAGAGGAGCCATGCACAGCAGGTTGTGTGGTCCCAACAGATCAAACAGAATGTGAACTGCACACATGGGATGCATCTAGGGAGTGTGGCCATGACTGACAAGGGGTTAAGAGTCACCCAGCCTGTGTAGGCAGCAGCAGAGAGGGATGGATTCTCATTGGAGTTATTGGAACTGGGTGGGCACCTGATCTACCAATCCTGGGTATCGGCCTCCTGAATTGGGGCACACACTGCCCCCTGTGGTATCTGCACTGAACAGTGGAAAGGGGTGCACAGACAGTGGCAATGCCCCAGCACTCTGGGGTCCCCAGCAGGGTGTGCATGGTATGCTCTGGGGGAAAGGGTATGTGATCTGCAGTGTGCATGCATCCATAGGTCATCAGGTTAGGTCTGACATGCATCTGATGAGGTCTGTGGGAATGGTGAGGTGATGTGGCCAAAGGGTGCTACCAGCATGCTGGGGACAGCAGAAGGTGACCAGCACACCAGGGGGCTGTGCAGACCACTGGGGTGACTGCTAGACCACAGGTGCTGTATATCAGCAAGAGGGTGGGAATATATGTTGACCTGGCTTGGTGCCCAAGGTACGGATAGGTGCCCTAGTGGTGTGTTTATAGTGGTATGTATAGATGCATAGTGTGTCATTGGGACAGCACAGGCAGGTCTGGGGTGACAGTTGGATGTATGTTGCACTGTGGAGGGTAGGGCAGTGATGTTGACAGGTTGGTATAACGGGAAGGGATGGGAGGACTGGGGTGGCAGTGGTAGGGGGTATTGGTGCAGGGGTCCATTATGTGGCCATGGCAATGTTCTATTTCAGGCGGTGGTAACACATCCCAGCAGCAATGTATGACAGCCAGGCAGGGACCATAGCATGGGGTGAGGGTGGAGACACACGTATGGTATGATAGGACAGATGACAAATGCACATCACAGTTTCCGAGAGCCATCTGAGGGGATGTGTGTGCACCTGGGAATTGTGTGTGATGGGGGCTGGGGTGAACCCATGGCAGCCCTGGGATGCAACAACTTGGATTAAGAGTACAGCAGAGCTATACCAACAAAAACAGCTCTGATGGGGCAATGGGTGGGCACAGATGAGGCACATGCAGATCCAGAGACCTTATGGGCCATGCAGTCCCTGACTGCCATCCTGTATTTCAGCAGACAATGTGTCAGGGACTGTTGAGTGGCTGGTGATTCTACAAACCAGGGATCAGCATCCTTGATACAGGCCTTTGGTACCAGGCACCTTGTGGAAATCCGTGGCATGATATAGTGTCATTGAATTGTGTATGTACAGTTGACCCTTGGAAGGGTGTGATGCTGTTGACTACACGTCTGCTGTGTCAGCACCATCTCTGCAATATGCATTTGTTGTATGACCACAGCAGCCATGCACATGTTGCATCACCACATAGCTACATGTGGGGACAGGGAAATGATCGGCAGGTCCATAGGGTGCAGCAGGGTTGGCAGGTCAGTCACTGCATGTTATATGGTCTGGACAGTGCCCCATTCCCCCATGCCAGGCATGCTTGCACATCTGTAGTTATATGTGCAGGGAGTATCATGCTTGGTGCACGGTGCATGGACATATGCCTGCTGGTGCAGTCCAATAGAGTCATTTGGCCATGGTCATTGCATTTATCCTGGTATTCCGGTTGCAGGCTGCAGCTGTCCAGGCCCTTTAAGTTTGCACATTACCTCCCCTCTTATAGCAACATCACCTTCAATGCTTGCACAACCCCATTGGCATCACACGGGCATGTTGTGGAGACACACATGTTGCCACATTTGTGCAACTGCCGTGGGTCCTACCTATGTGTTGCCTGCTGTGTTGTCACAGAATACTGTGAGGGTATAAGATGGCACATGCTGTGGCCCATGCAGCCAGTGTGAGGGATTACATAGCATAGTTGCTCCACACTGTTGTTCCCACACCCTAGTTCTGTCCCACATCATTGTTTCAACATATTTGTGCACATGTATGTGCTGATGATGCTGGCTGCCCTAACATGTTCTGTGACAGCTGTCCATGGCCACTACCTGTGTCAACCCCCTATTTCTGGTATGGCAGATGAGGTATGGGCAGTAGATAGCCTATTGCTACATGTTCCTGTGGGGTTCAAGGGATTATGGCCAGTGGGCTGTGTGCAATATATGTAATGGTTTGAAGCATAAGGGTTGTGCACCATGTAGATTGTATGTGTGCTACCTTTTCTCATGCCTTTTGGTTTGTGTTGCGTTTTACGGGCATAGTGATTGCACCAAATAGATCTGTATCACATCTGAGGTGGGTATTTTAGATCCCATGATGTCACAGAGCTAGTCCATGGACAAATGTTCCTATGCCTGGACATTTGGCTCATGGGTGCTGTGTTTCTTTGTCTCCACTATTGATGTGAGGTAGCACTGATCCCCATTTGTGGGGCTTAGGTAGAAGATGGATGTTATTTGATAATTCAGAATTCTGGGTGTCATTCTGGAGGAATGGACTAATAAATATGGCTACATGTTGGCACCGTCAGCATATGCGGCCACAGGTTGCCATTCCTGACATGATGTGGCAGGTAGCTACATATGATGTATGGTGGTGCATTTTGGGTCACGTCTAATGGTGATAGGTGGTGAGGTGTAGCCTGTGGTACACCTGGTCAGAGGTGTTGCACTGTGTTGTGGGTCACTCTTTATGCACATGCAATATGTTACCTGTCATGGTCCAGTTTTTGTCTGGGTTTCCCAGAGATGCCAGTACAGTGCCTTGTCAGGCTATTCATCCCCTTGGGATATGACTTTTTTTGCTTGAGTACGTACAACCTGCGGGTTGATTGCAGGATCATTTTGATGTTTCTGCTTGGTCCTAGCAATCTTGACCTCATTGGTGGAGTGGAAGGGCAAATAGACATTTTGTATGTAACATTGGCATATTGCACTACAGAAAGGTTGCAGAGCTGCACGTAGTCATCCCTTTTGCTATGACACCTCTATGTACAATATGGTCCATACAGTTGTCCACCAAATGCACATATTTCTGGGATTACACTCCCCCTAGGCATAGTCTATGTCACCTGCACAGTAACTTGCTACCTATATGTGGATACCTTTTTTGACAGGCCCCTGACTCTGCACCAACACTATGCAGACAGCATGCTGACCACTGTGCACTCCACACAGGTCAGGGCAAGGTTGTGCAGACATATGAATTCAGGGTTTGGTTGGGAAAACATCTGCCAACATCTTATGATACCATACTCCAACATTACTTCCATGCTCACCCACTGTAAATAATGTGGAAACACACAAATGTGGACCACAGGGGCCACACACCAGGACCCACAGATCAGGCAGGGAGGGTCATTGATAAACAATGCTACAAGGACACCAAAGTTACCGATGAAGAGACTGCATGGATCCACAGTAGAGATGGAAACATCTGTTTGGCCCATAGACTCCACAGGCTGGTGCTTTATGGAGGCTCTCATATAGATTTCAAACATTGCACAGGGAGAACCATGAAACTGGAAGAGACATACCTTTGGGGTTTACACAACAACATGGGAGAAGGGTCTCTGGTCATCTATGAAACAGAGGTGGAACAGTTGACCACCAGCTCCATCACCCCATAAACAACATTCTGACAGTGCAACATGGTGGTGTCTGCAGCATGATGTTTCTTATCAGGCAAACCAGTCAGGTTTGTTGGAACACAGGCTGCCACTACATAAGAGGCCATTTTGTGACTAACCTGTTTTACTCTGCTTGAGCATTGTGACTGTATGTGCAACAGTGATCCTACACATTCAGGGTGGCCCAAAAAAAGTGAGAACATCTTGTAAATTAAAAGCTTAAATAGTTTACTTATTTACCTTTTTTAGCTATATAACGTCTTTATTTTGACAATTTTCCGGTCATCATCTTTGTTTTTTTAAATTTGTCAATCGTTTGCATCCGTCTTTTTGAATTTTTAAATAACTTATATGCTACGAGATGTTTTCACTTTTTTTGGGCCACCCTGTACGTTTCAACCTGCTTCAATAGGAAACGTGAATATCTTGTGATGGCCTGGCTTAGGCCCCAACCTTACTCCACTTGCAACACACTGCCATGGGTTGCAGCCTGCTGTACTCTAATGAGAACCATTTAACTTTCAGGTGTTGCAACAGTTTTGACCCGAGGACTGTCTACGAATCCCAGTGGCTGGATGTGGGAGGCTGATGGAGACATAATCCAATGGTCTTGCAGCTGGCATCGCATCAAGAGTTGCCTCAATAGCCTCGTGATACTGGATGGTGTATACATATGCACACATGTTTTTTCTTTTTTAACCCTGGGAGTACCGATGGGTCAAAAGTGACCCCATTGCAAGTTTCACAACGCATATCTCGGAAAATAGTTGTTCAAGAATGCAATCTTTTTATGACTTTTCACATGTCAATATTCTTTATATTGCACCATGAGAGAAATAATTTTCATCCGCTAGGTGATACTAATGATGAATTGCAGCACAAAGTACCAGTGGAATCATTTTTGACCCCAGTTGCTTACATCTGGTTTGGATCGTGATACAATTTGCAGTTTTGTGAATTTTTTGATCTGACAAAGGTATTTATCATTATGTATCATTTATTTTTTGTACTCTTATTTTATGAAAATTACACATTTTCTGTAATTGATATCATATGTTCTCTCATTATTTACGATGAAATCTAAAGGCTTTCAGCTCGTTCATCACGATTATTGTACACCTATAGTAAAACTGCTTTGCGTTTATTCAACTTTATCTTTGTTTATTTATTTTAGGTTATTGTTTATGATGTTAAAACGAAAGTATTCAGCTGCCCAAGTGAGAGAATTATTGCAACAAGATGCTGACAGTGACGGCTCTGAGTCGTCTGATGATGCAGCATATTCAGCAAGCGAAGAAGCATATCAGCCGAGTTCGGGCGATAAATCTGATGATGACAGTCATGATTCAGATGGCGACAGCAGTGGTCGCCAAGTGAATGTGAGACTGATGTTGAGCCGGTAACATCACCTGCAGCAAAAAGTCAAGTTACAGGTCGAGGCAAAGGTCGAGGCTGTGCTGGAAGGGGAAGAAGGCAGGAGTCCTCGGTGTCAGTATCATCTGTGAGGAATCTTAGTTTGTGGTCGTAGAGGAGCTAAAAGGTCATCAACTATAAGCACAAATGTTGGCCATTGAAGCCTATGTATCTAAGGATGCCACATCATGGAACAGGAAACCTATAAAGCAAGCTGCTGGAAGATATGCCAGAGCTAATGTCATGCCCGTACAAGAAGGTCCTACAAGGTATGCTATACGAAATGTTGATGGCCCTCTCGCAGCATTCCACTTGTTCATGAGGAAGAACTTATTGAAGGAAATCATGATGTGAATGAGCAAACAAGGAAGACACATTTATGACGACACCTGGAAAGATTTGACAGATGGAGAATTTCAACGTTTTCTTGGACTTCTGATCCTCTCAGGCGTGTACAAGTCACGAAATGAATCCATAGTTCAATTGTGGAACCTTGAAGATGGTCGTTCTGTTTTGGGCAAAAATATGGCCCGTAACCGTTTTCAGCAAATTTCTTGTGCTCTCAGATTTGATGATGCAACCAACAGACGTGAACAATGAGGTGTGGATAAACTTACTCGAATCAGACACGTTTTTGATACCTGGGAAGCAACTCTAAGTGACGCCTTTGTACCTGGTGAAAATGTTTACCGTGGATGAGCAACTGCTTACATTTCATGGCTGTGTTCCGTTCAGACAATATATTCCCAGCAAACCTGGGAAATATGGCATAAAGGCTATGGATGTTGTGTGACCGTGCAACGTCATATGTTTCTGCGTCCTTCAAGTATATATGGGAAGGGAACTCGGACAAAACAGGGAACAGAATCAGAGTGAAAGGGTTGTGCTGCAACTCACTGAAGGATTGACGCGATCTGGCAGAAATATTACTGTTTGACAATTTCTTCTGCAGTTTATCCCTGTCACGGAAATTGCTAGAAAAACAAATGACACTTTTGGGGACAATTTGAAAGAACAGAAAATAATTACCTCCAGAATTTGTAACAGCAAAGGGCTGAGTGGTATTCACTTCACTGTTTGCCTTTCGCGATGACGCCACTCTGGTTTCCTATTGCCCAAAGAAAGGAAAAGTGATTGTTCTTCTGAACAGTTTGCATAATCAAGAAGAAGTAGATAACACACGTCCAGAAAAAAAGAAACACGCATGATCTTGGACTATAATTCTAGTAAAGGTGGAGCAGATACGGCAGAATCAAATGTTTGCGCACGTATACCACAAAACAAATGACAAGACGCTGGCCAGTGACAATCTTCTACAACATGTTGGACATTAGTGCTTTGAACGCCTTCATTGTTTGGATGTCACTAAATCCAGAATGGCAGTCCAAGTCAAAGCACAGATGTCGTCTATTCCTCTTGGAATTAGGAAAGCAGCTGCTTCAGAGTAATTGCAGTGAGACCTCTTCCAGCATTGAAGAAGCCACTGATGCTGTTTTGTAATGTCGGGATCCCAAAGAAAAGGTCAAGGTGTCACTGCTGTTCCAGAGAAAAAGACAAGAAAAGCACATAGTTTGCACCTCTGCAAGCGCAATGTTTGCAAAGAACATTCAGAAATTGTCTGTGTCTGATGCAAATGACTGTAGTACTTTACTGTGTTCATCAAGTGCATGCAAAAACTGCTTTCATGGCAACTCTTCTTCATTAATTTTATGATAAAGCATTAAATTTCAAAACATTTAACCTTCATATAATAAATAATTAATTCAGAATAATATTTTGTCTGTTTAGTTAAAAATTTTCATGGTTAACAATTAAAATTCGTCATGGGGTCATTTATGACCCCAACGGTATTCAGTGTGTGCAAAAAATCTCAGTAATTCCAGGGTTAAGGATTTGCATACTTTCAATTACAGTAGTGACAAAGTAAGGGATACGTTTGCACCTTCTAAGTAATGGCAATGTTGTGTACGACACATACTGCTATCCCCCAAAAATGCAAAAGTTAATGATAGTCATACAACATAACAAGACAAACACCAAGGGGATGGATACTTTGAAATGGCACTGTACATGTCACCATTAACCCTCCCCTATACTCATGCTACATTGTCCTGTACAGCTGGTCAGCTCACAGAGCAGAGACTAGACTCTCTGTGTGTCCATTGGATGATGTGTGTTGCCCCCAAACTGCTATATAGAGTTAAGGTGGGTGTAGTACCTGTCCCCATGTACTTACAGTATATGGGTATTCTGATTCAGTGTTGTAACGTTGTTCCATGTGCACCCAGGAGTGTGTCACCTGGAACAGGTTCTGCAAGATGCTGGATGATAGGAATAGCCTTCCCTGCCTGCAGAAGATCAGTCTGCCCAGGAGATGCAGGTCGATATCGCTGAAGCGGGGCTTTCCGCGATCTGGCAGCCATCTTCCCTTGTGGTGTTAGTGGAATGCATGCTGACGTCAGCGGTTTGCGGGGTTTCCAAGGCACCTTGCTGTCAGCGCTTGCTACAGCAGGTTGCAACAAGGCACCTTACAGTACAGCGTGGGTGCCTAAAAACTATTCAAGGCACCTTACATGACATTTGGATGCCCAACATGAGCACATGGCACCTTACATGATCTCAAGGTGCCTTATGTGACTTGGCTGCCCAAGGTGCCTTATGTGACTTGGCTGCTCAAGGTGCCTTATGTGTCCTGTGGGCATCTTATGTGACAGTAAGGTGCCTTATCATAGTACACTGATGTCTTACACTTATAGGGCCCATGGTGTCTATTCCTGACCTGTGAGGTGTTTGTGTACCTGTGTTCAATGTACGTGTTTTGTATTAGACTATGCTTTTTATTACTATCACGGCAGTGCTGCTTCCTGGCAAGTCAGATAACTCTGTGTTTTCTTGGCTATATTCCAGTAGAGGTGGATTGCCAAGCTGTTTTCTTACGAGGTAATGGAGGCCAATGTGACGTGCCCATGTTTATATGGGTTATGGACATGTCTCTCTCTCTCTGTATTTGAGATATATAAAGAGAGAATATATATATATATATATATATATATATATATATATATATATATATTGTCACGGGCCTCGTGGTAAGAGACTCCGTAGACCCTCTAGGCGACTGCCTAGGGGTATTGTGGTTATGATTGATCTGCCTTCTCTTCTGTACACAGAGTCAGTCAGTCAAAGTGGTAAAGCAAAATAGGGTTTTATTCCCGTTCCCTGGCGGATATCATTTCTTTGCAAAAGCACACAGAACAATAAACAAACTAAACGAAAAACAGCTGGAATGTTATTTCTTTCTTCCTTGTTCCTTTCACAAGTTACATCAGCATAAAGATGTTATTTCATCTGATAAACAGATTGTACAATCCATCGGCTCCGGCTCTGAGTAAGTGTTACTGCTTTCCCACTGTGTTAAGCCTGGACTGCATCTATCACTCCCCGGGTCACATTCACTGCATGTGCTGGAGCTGTGTTCATTTGCTGTGGGAAGATAAGCTTTCTTTTCTCCCAGACGCTTGTCTAAATCAGGATTATAAAAACCTGCTGTAGAGAAAGTCTCTTTATGGTAAGCCTCCCTTGGCTCCCTTACTTGGAAGTCTGCATGCCTTCCTATATTAAAACTCTGCCCAGAGCAATGCTTGTTAAAACTCCCAGCTTCTCTTCTCTCCCAAACACAAGGCTTTAAACTTGTTACCTTACAGGAGGTTCTGTAGTTAGCTGTGGGATTTCTTTCCCCTGGCAAAGCTTTACTGGCTTGAAGAAAGTTTCTTTCTCCGTGACTTGGGTAATTCCCCCAAGGTAGTGTCCCACTTCCTGTTTGAGTGGAAAACCTCTCCGGTACTATCTCTCCAGAGATCAGTTTTCTCTACTGCTCCACTGCCCTTTCCTGGAGCTTCCCTTGAGAGCTCTTGGTCCTCCCAGACCTCCAAAGTCTCTCCTGGAATTGTAACGTCTCCTGGGACTCTGTGTCTCTCTCTGTCTCTGAGTCTGGCTTGTCTGATGCTGGATCTCCACCTGCATCCGACTGCCACTCTCCTCCTCAGAGTCAGTCTGGCTCTCCTTCTTGCATTCGCTCCTGCTTCCCCTCTTGCTTCCCCTTCCTGGTTCTAACCAGGGCTTTTTGTACCTCCCCCCTCTGCACATTACGTCAGCTTCTGGGGACAGGTGTTTCTGATGAAATTCCTCAATTCTATCTGCGTCACTGCTAAGAAAAGGAAACCTCATTTTAAACCTCTTCTGTTCTACTTGTGCTGACGGCACCGGCTGCTCAGCCATTCTTAGACATGCTGAATCCTCCTGCCCAGCCAAGTTTGAGGTGAGTTCTTCCTTTTTGCTAGTTTCAACAGGCTTTCTATAGCTTACTGTATCACATAATATATATATATATATATATATATATATATATATATATATATACTCATATATCAATGTACATAGCCCAGATATATATAAACATGTTCATATA
The DNA here is from genome assembly GCA_033557465.1 of Ichthyophis bannanicus. Taxonomy (NCBI): domain Eukaryota; kingdom Metazoa; phylum Chordata; class Amphibia; order Gymnophiona; family Ichthyophiidae; genus Ichthyophis; species Ichthyophis bannanicus. Next base: position 572,464,017 of record CM066033.1, read on the forward strand.
TATACAGGGTGGCCCAAACAAAGTGAGAACATCTCATAGTAGTGTGGATGAGTAGGCCAGTGGTTGGAACAGCTACCTAATACACAGTGGATCAAGGGTTTGATTCCCTCTGTGACCATGGGCAGTTCATATTACCCTTCATTGCCTCATATGAAAGGCCTGTGTGTGTATATATATATTTCTGTGTTTGTATGTCTTTTATATGTATATCTCAGCATATCCATAGTGCCACGTAGTACCTCAATGCCTCACCACATCACTTAATGTTGTTGCTCTGTGAGATTTCCTCTAGCACCCATTTTCCAAGGCTTTTCCAGGGGGTCTGTGTGTTTTGTGGGTATTCTACTGTGCTTTGCCTGCCCAGATGTCCTGTCTATTGGTTATAGGGTTCAATGTGGGCCATATGATGGAACATGCAGGTGACTGTCCCACAGGCATAATATGCCTGCATGTTCCCCCGACATGGGATGGGGCAGAGCTGCACATTCTCGATGCTTGGGTGTGATAACAATCTGATACACGCATTGTGTCCTACATCTGCTGTGTTCACATGGACACACTCTGGCTGTGGCCTACAGCAGAGGCAAGGCACACATCATGTCAAATGTGCCTGTGTCAATAGTGCACTGTAGAAACATGTAAGCAAGATGTCAGCACCAGAGTCAGTTCAGTTCCCAGCCTGTTCCACAGATAATTCTCAGTGCATATTAACTATACATACTGACAAAATGGAGGATGTGTGGCCACAGTCAGATTGTGCTTGGGTGGGATTCAAACCCAGGCCACATGTTCACATTGCACATGACCCAACCATTTGCCTACATCTGCAATCATGTATTCTGAATTTGAGACATGAACAGGTCTCATCCCCTGTAATGCCCTTGAGCCAAACAAATAGGTCAGGCCCTCAGTAGGACATGTTCACATATAGCATGTGGGACTCCCCAATGAGCACTTGGTTGAAAAAGCAACATACTGCTGTATGTCCATCCATCAATGCAGACAGTCAACATTTCACAGCCATCACCCTACATGGGTATTCATCAGCCAATGAACATGCTGTGGAGCTGGAACGGTTTCTTCATACCTGACATAGGCAGGTCTCTGACCCCCTTGACTACACCTTGACACAGTCAGGCACAGCACTGGCAGTCAATGGGGATAATGCAGGTCCCTACACAAAATCTACACCCAGGACAAGATTCAGTTTTACAGGAACATTTAGAGGCCATTGTATGGCACACCACAGGCCTGGCTACAGCAATGCACATGGATTACGTGATGCACACAACACATAGTACTGCAGCTGTTCATGCCACACTGGTTCAGGCTACATCTCTTGTGCAATCATGGTGGCTTGTCCCTTCACTATTATTCACAGGCTATAATAATCACACAATCACATGTGCAGGATGTGCCATCCCCGTGACTTGCTACACAGGGAAATCCAGGCACAGCTGCACACACACTGAACATAGAACACTTTGGAGCAGCATTTGGTCCATCATGGACCACCCTGGGCCTTCTTGGGGCATCATGCACACATCTCCAACCATCCGAGCTGAAAGGCCAGTTTTGGGGACATGCCCCATGGTTCCATCCATCCATGCTGCCGTTGGAGCTACTCTGTGTACCGCTATTGGTTCATCTCACCATCCCCCATGATGCTTTGCACAGTCAGACCTGCCTTATGCATGGCCTCACAAATGCCCAGAGGCTCTAATCATTCACATGACACCATGATTATACAAGTCATTGTGGCCTTCATGAAGAATACTGCAACAGAGATTGTTAGATACCAGTTGCAGAGGTCACCATGAATGTGAAAGTGTGTCTCACAGCACCTGGTCCACAGGGTCAGTACTGTATTACCTGGACTCTTCCTTTTCAGCCACAGCTCTACATCACAGCTAGTTTGCTGCATGTGTAATCTGTATTGTGTGTAATGGGGGTATGCTGAGGTGTCCAGCTCCCTCTTGTCCTTGGGATGATTTCAGAAATCCCATTACGGACAACTGGGTTACAATAGCAGGTTCACATATGGTGTAACGAAGGGTGTGAGGGCCCCAAAAAGAGATGAATGAGATTGGACACATACCCACAGCAGTAATGGCTCACACCCAACACTGCAAAAGGGAGATAGAGATAGTACATGACCTTGGTGTAGGATCCATTCACACCCATCACTGCAGCTAAGGTCATCATCACCTTGATGAGACTATCTGACACAATGGTCATTGTGACTGTGCATGTGTCAACCAACACAGGGATGTTGGGTGTTTGCACACCCCGGTTGTCCTAGGGCTGCTGTTCTACACAGAACATTTGTGCACAGGGCACTCATGTGCAACCTGATTGAGAATCACAGAAACCTCAAACAGCCAGGAAAAAAACTGCAGCCACAGAGCTACAGCTTTAACATGTACATGCCACAATATGGCTATTTAGCCAAGGCATGGTCACAGCACAGTCAGGATGATGGTGGCCTGTTAGAAAATTATGTTGTGTGCACCCTAGCCAAGCTAATGGCTATCAAATGTTGGGCCATCCTTTCCATATACGCTCCTTCTCACACATGTACATCCTGTGGTGTTTCATGGATTTCCCAGTACCCTCTCCCTTTCATTTGCATCACATTTTACTGTGGACCTGTGCTGTGGGACTGCAATGCAGAGTGCAATGGCTGATAGCTTCAGTCATGCTGCGGTTACATGCTATGTCGCAGCGCCGTACATCTGCCACATTCCCAGATGCTATGTGTCCCTTCTCTGCCTGTGGCAGAGAACAAGACATATATTACTGTGCCTTTGTTCATCCATCATGTTTCCTCACTGCCACTAGACCATGCTGAAATGAACATAAGAACATTCATTCAATCCTCTTGTTTCCTTCAGGTTTTTCTTGTAATTTATTTTCCTTCTCAGCTGCAATCCTCACTGAGGAGAAAAAGTGGGAAGGCAGGCATGCAGAGAACATAAGAACATAAGATATGCCATACTGGGTCAGACCAAGGTCCATCAAGCCCAGTATCCTGTTTCCAACAGTGGCCAATCTAGGTCATATGTACCAAGCAGTTTCCCCAAAGACACAGGTTCCACAAAGCTTGTATTGGGTCAAACATTGATATCCTGGGTCCCTTTTTAATAATGGTTTATGGCCCTTTCCTCCAGGAACTTGTCTAAACTTTTTTTAAACCCAGCTACACTAACAGCCTTTACTACATCCTCCGGTAACAAATTCCAGAGTTTGATTACACGTTGAGTAAAAAAAATATTTTCTCTTATTTGTATTAAATAGTTTACCCTGTAGCTTCATTGCATATCCCCTAGTCCAGGGGTCTCAAACACGCGGCCCGCGGGCCGCATGCGGCCCGCGAGAGACCTTTGTGCGGCCCGCGATGCCCAGGAAAAAAAAAAAACGGCTTCGGCCCGCGATGCCCAGGAAAAAAAAAAACCGGCTTCTGCTGCTGCTGCCGCCGCGGGAAAATTAAACTTTACAAAAAAGCTGGCTGCTGCCGCGGCGGTAGCAGCAATATCGCAAGTCCCGCCCCCATCCCTTCCTGCTTGCCTTGCTTGTGAGTTCTTCTCTGCTTCGCGACTCTGTTAAGCTCGCCGGGGCAGATGGGAAATTTCCCATCTGCCCCGGCGAGCTTAAAAGAGTCGCGAGGGAGAAGCTCTCCCTTCGCGGCTCTGAAAGCCGAAGCAGAGAAGAACTCACAAGCAAGGCAGGCAGGCAAGCAGGAAGGGATCTGCCGGGGGGAGGGAGGGAGGGAGGGAGTAGGACTTGATGTGGGCTGCGGGGGGGGAGCAGGAGGTGATGTGGGCTGCTGGGGGGGGGGAGCAGGACTTGATGTGGGCTGCTGGGGGGGGGAGCAGGACTTGATGTGGGCTGCTGGGGGGGGGGGAGCAGGAATTGATGTGGGCTGGGGGTGGGGGGGGAGCAGGAATTGATGTGGGCTGATGGGGGGGGGAGGAGGAATTTATGTGGGCTGCTGGGGGGGGGGTAGGACTGGAAATGGGGTGATGGGGGTTAGGACTGGAGGTGGTCTGATTGGGGGGCTAAGACTTAAAATGGTGTTATGGGGGGGCTAAGAATGAAGATGGGGCGATGGAAGGGTTAGGCCTGGAAGTGGGCTGTTGGGGGGCTTAGGACCGATAATGGGCTATGGGGGGGGGGGCTAGAACTGGTAATGGACTGGGGGGGTGCTATGACTGGAAATGGGCCGAGTAGAAGGGGGAGCTTGAACTGCAAATAGCTGATGGGGACAGGGTCTTGGAATGGTAATGGGCTGAGTGGAAGGGGGCTTGGAAAGGAAATGGGCTGGGAGGGGAGGGAGCTAGGACTGGAAATGGGCTGATGATGCGGGGACTAGAAGGGAGCGGATGCTGGGTGGGGCAGGAGCTAGAAGGGAGTTGATGTTGGGGGACGATTAGAATGGGATGAGGCTGGGAGAGTGAAATGGAGAGGGGAAATATATTTAGTGTGGGAGGGAAGAAAAATCTACAATTGGCCGGGTATTGGGAGAGTAAGTGGGGATTGAGGATTGAGGGTGTAAATTTTAGTGGATGAAATAGGAATGAGGATAGAGCAAAAGGAGAATGATTAGTATGTTATTGCAGATGTAGAGAGAATGGAAAAGAACTAGGAAAGAAGACAGGACAAATGGACAGCAGACGATGGAGAGTTAGCAGAAGACACGAAGAAACCAGAAGAAAGTGGCTGGAACAATTGCAACTGAAAAAAAATGCACAAAAGGTAGAAAAATATCTCTTTATTTTGAATTTATTAACTGAAATATGTCAGCTCTTGGAAATGTGCATCTTTAACGTCTGCACTTTATTTAATACAAGAGGAAATCAATGTATAGTTTTATTTCTACAGTGTTGTACATTCTAAGTTTGGCTTTTGGGGTTCCCAGTTTAATTGTCTTCCTGTTTCTAAATTGTGATTCCTTGTTTGGTGATGGTGTATGTTCTGCATGTGTAACTGAGCTGAGGTATTCTGTTTATGTAATTCCTATTTGACATTGCCACTTGTTCTCTTTCCCGAGTAGGTCATGTATTGTTATTCTCTGAAATGTGTTGATTTAATATTTGCAGTGTTGCCTTTTGATAGTTAGGGTATGGTGCTTTGTGAGTCCTGGTAGTGCTGTTAGGACACGGCAGGTTTGCTATGGGTTCTAAATGAGCAGTGTTTCTAGTAGTTCCTAATGTGCCTGGTGGTTGGCACTGGTTTATAGTAATGTAGAAATCTTTTAGTCTTTCTTTATCCATACACTCATTAAGAGGCATGTTTACTAAAAGTTAGTGTATGGTAACATTATGCAAATATTTATGCAAATGTGCCCTTATGCAAATGATGCCCTTATGCAAATGAGGCCTGCGTCTTGTGCGGCCCCCGGGTTACTCTACAAGTCCTCATTTGGCCCTCAAAGCAATTTGAGTTTGAGACCCCTGCCCTAGTCTTTCTATATTCTGATAATATAAACAATCGATCTACGTTTACCCGTTCCACTCTGTTCATTAATTTATAGACTTCTATCATATCTCCCCTTAGCCATCTCTTTTCCAGGTTAAAGAGCCCTAACCTTTTTAGCCTTTCTTCATAGGGGTATCCTTCCATCCCCTTTACCATTTTGGTGGCTCTTCTCTGAACCTTTTCCAATAACGCTATATCCTTTTTAAGATACAGCAACCAGAATTGCACACAATATTCAAGGTGCAGTCACACCATGGAACGATACAGAGGCATTATAATATCCTTTGTTTTATTTTCCATTGCTTTCCTTATGATACCTAGCATTCTATTTGCTCTCTTGGCTGCCGCTGCACACTGGGCAGAGGGTTTTAACATGTTATCCACAATGACGCCTAAATCTTTTCCTGGGTGGTGGTTCCTAATGTTGAACCTTGCATCGTGTAACCATAGTTTGGGTTGTTCTTCCCTAGGTGCATAACTTTGCACTTGTCCACATTAAATTTCATCTGCCATTTTGATGACCAGTCTTCCAGTTTATCAAGATCCTCTTGCAATTTTCCACAATCCTCATGGGTTTTAACAACTTTAAAAAGTTTTGTGTCATCTACAAATTTGATAACCTCACTCGTTATTCCCCTTTCCAGGTCATTTATGAATATGTCAAAAAGCAGCGGACCCAGCAAAGATCCCTGGGGTACACCACTATTCACCTTTCTCCATTGGGAAAATTGACCATTTAACCCTACCCTCTGCTTTCTATCTTCTAACCAGTTCCTGATCCACAATAGTATATTGCCTCCTATCCCATGACTCTTTAGTTTTGCCAAAGGTCTCTGATGAAGAACCTTGTCAAAGGATTTCTGAAAGTCCAAATATACTCTTTCAACTGACTCACCTTTGTCTACCTGTTTATTCACACCTTTAAAAAACATAATAGATTAGTAAGACAAGATCTTCCTTGTTTAAAGCCATGTTGGCTGTTTCCTATTAAGCCATGACTATCTACATGTTCAGAAATTGTGTTCTTTATGATGGTTTCTACCATTTTTCCCAATACTGACGTCAGGCTCACCGGTCTGTAGTTGCCCGGATCACCCCTGAAACCCTTTTTAAAAATTGATGTTACATTGGCCATCCTCCAATCTTCAGGTATTAAAGATGATTTTAATGATAGTTCACAGATTAGCACTAATAGCAGGTCTGCAATCTCATATTTCAGTTCTTTTAACACCCTTGGATGTGTATCATCCGATCCAGGTGATTTTCTACTCTTCAGTTCATCAAATAGTTGTAACACATCTTCCTAATGTTATCAATATTTCCTTCAATTCCTCTGCACCTTTAAATACCACTTCAGTCATGGGTAACATCCCTACATCTTCCTCAGTAAAGATAGAAGCAAAGAATTCATTCAGTCTCTCTGCTTTCGCCTTGTAGCCTCTTAGTGCCCTTTTAACCCCTCTATCATCTAATGGACCAATTGACTTTCTCACAGGTTTTTTCTCCGAATGTACTTGAAAAGGTCTTTATTGCGCATTTTTGCTTCCGCATCAAGCTTCTTCTCAAATTCTTTCTCTTTGCCTGCCTTATCAATGCCTTGCATTTAACTTGCCAGTGTTTGTGCTGTTTCAAGTTTTTGTCATTTGATTCTTTTTTCCATTTCCTGAAAGATGCTTTTTTGGCAACAACAGCCTCTCTGACCTCACCTTTAAACCATGCTGTCAGTTTTTTGGACTTCCTTCCACTTTTCTTAAAGCGTGGAATACAGCCGGTCTGGGTTTCCAATATAGTATTTTTCAACAACACCCAAGCTTGATGAAAGTCTTTAACCTTTGCAACTGCTCCTTTTAGTTTTTTCTTAACTATTTTCTTCATTTTATCATAGTCTCCCTTTCGAAAGTTAAAAGGTAGTACTGTGGATTTCATTAGCATCCCTCCTCCACTAATTAAATCAAACGCGATCATGCTATGATCACTATTGTCAAGTGGCCCCAACACCCTTATCTCCTGCACCAGATCTGGTGTTCCACTAAGGACTAGGCTCAAATTGCAGGAGAGGCACATGCACTCATTCACACTGCAGGTGCAATGGGCACCCCCAAAGGTAGCCACATGCATAGGGTCTGTACATTTGGTGATGAGAGGACCAGCAGCACATTGTACATACAAACATAATGCTAGACCATCACATGCATGCACACTGCATTGCTGCACCTCAAAATCCACAAGGCGCCCCTCCCCCCATACAGTCTAGAGCCTCTTGGGACAGTTGGTCAACATACCATTGTTACACGCCCCTAGATTGTGTGTGTGTCTGCGCTATATGCAAACATTATTACAACTCACATCACGGTACATGCACTTGCCACAGCCATCCCACTATACATGTTATACTTTATAGCAACAGGATTAAATCAAAGTAAACATATCTCTTATATCTCAACAAATAGGAGTGACCTACATGGAGTGGTGGGTACACCCCTAAACAAAGGCATGGGGAGGGATGACCTGCATGGAGCGGCAGGGGCACCTACTCCTACCGCTTTGCTGGGTAGACTAGATGGACCATGCTGGTCTTTATCTGCCATCATATACTATGTTGCTATGTTACTTGTGTGATATGCCATCATGCCTTGCATTGTGCATTTTCTCCTCTTCAGCTCTGCATGTGGGGATCCCCATTTGCTGTGATGTGGGAGGTTGCACCTACTGCTCCTGGTCACAGCTGCTCCAGCACAGCCATGATATTTGTATCTATCATTGATAATCCCCATATTGGCATTGATCCTGCATCCCCTGTGATATACTGTGCAGCTGCATGTACCATTTCATGGTAAAGCTATTGTTGAGAGACATGAGGGTTGGCATGGACAACAGTGTGGTTGATGGATCCCAGGTGAGGTCTGTTAATAGGATGAGAGGCACAGGTGGTGGGTTGGTTGGAGTACAGTGTATGCTTCCTTCCTTAATGATTGTAGCAGAGGGTAAGAGGCAAACTGAGGTGAGAGGTGGGTTGGACATAAAGGTAGAGATGTGGCAGACCTCATGGTTACTGAGGGAGGACTTGTGAATGTGGTGAGCCATGCTTGCCGTGGGAGTTGGAAGGGGGAAATTGCACCCACTGCTCGTGACCCTGGATGGTATCTGGACATATACGAATTGAGTCTAGTGATGTTGATCCACAAGGTGGCCTTGAACATGCCACTCAGCACTCAGTGATCTTAGGTTTTGTGCCACAGAGTTGGCATATACATTGGGCCATGCACGTATACTTAGGTGTTCCATACAAGGTGCATATGGGCATGGGTCAGTGTATTCCTATGTGAACTTGGCTGACTGCCGGCTCTGTGACATGATGGCAGGCTGCATGGACATTTGCTTTGTGGGGCTCTAGTTTGGATATGAGTGGGTTGGCATAAGTCAATAGTGCTGGAGCCTAGGAGATGTGTGGAAATAGGCTGTGAGGAACAGGTGGTGAGTTAGTTGGCTGGAGGGCCGTGTGTGCCTCCCTCCTCATAGATCTTAGCAGAGGAGAAAAGGGAACAGCAGTAGGGGGGAAGGTTGGATGTGAGGAGGAAAGATGGGGATTTGGCAGATCTGAAGGTGATTGAGATGGGCCTTGTGAATGTGGTGAGCCATGCTTGCTGTTGGGGGGGGGATTAGTCCCACTGCTCGTGACCCTGGATGGTATGTTGATGCAAAAGGAATTAAGGCTAGCAATGGTGAGCCACAGGCTGGCCTTGAACATGTTACCCTGCACACCGTGACCTTAGGTTTTATGCCACAGAGCTGGCATATACATTGGACCATGCATATTTACTTAGGTGTTCCATACAAGATGCGTGTGGGCATGGGTCAATGTATTCCTATGTGTACTTGGCTGACTGCCAGCTCGGTGACATGATAGCAGGATGCATGGACAGTTGCTTTGTGGGGCTATAGTTTGGATATGTATGGGTTAGCATAGTCAACAGTTCAGGTGCTGGGGCCTAGGAAACATGTGGAGATAGGGTGTGGGGAACAGGTGGTGGGTTGGTTGGCAGGAGGACAATGTGTGCCTCCCTCCTCAACGGTCTTTGCAGAGGGTGAGAGTGTAACAGTAGAGGGAAGTTGGCTGGACATGTGGAGGGAGAGGTGGCAGGCCTCATAGGGAATGACATTTGCTCTCATGGGTCTTGTGAGGAATGCTGACAGCCAGGGTCAGCCCATCATGTCTAAAGTGGGTTGGGTTCACTGTCTGAACCTCCATGCAGGGAGAGGGGATAGATGTGAATCTACATGCCATCACACTGTCAGTAAGAGCTGCAGGTTGGCACCTGTCCAGCCTACCATAGTCCCTACTTTTTCCAGCTGTGGGCTACACACACTGCAGCACACTCACACAGTCACACAGCACTGACATTGGCAGCATGGTGTCAGTGACACTGGGAGCATTCACATCCACCTGCAGCTGCATTTCTGTGTGCTCCCACAGTTTCAGTGACAAGTTGTAAACCAATCATGAAATTAAACCCACTATTTATTCATTCATTTGTCGAAGTCCACCGAGGGAGGGTTAGGACGGTTAGCCAAACCCCCACCAGACTGTGAACTGCTTTTATTCTTATTAAGTCACCCTTGTGAATTTCAAAAATCAAACACTTATCTTCATCTCCAAAACAGCAGCGATTCCTTTCATGTTGCAAATGACAAGATATTCAGTACACGACGTGCACGTTTCGGGTGTGCGCCCTGTATCAAGTGTATTCGTCATATGATAATGCAACTGACTGCTATCTTTTTTCTGCCAGCTTGATGAAACGCCACCTTCCACATGGCTAATTCGGGCATTATGACATAATTAATTAGCCATGTGGAAGGTGCCTGCTAAGTGTCCACTAGCACCCTTTATGCTGGAACGCCTCTAACATGCCCAGAGCTCTTACAGCATGGTAACCCCTTATCGCTACCCTCTCAGTAATCCACAAATATACAAAACAACTATAACTTAACTTTCTAGTGAACTTGCTCAAATTCAAATCTTTATTTCTAACAACAACAACAGGTAATAAGCGGACCCTCCATTTGGCAAAATTCATCACCATAGGGAAATGGTGGACACTTACATCATAGGTCCTATACCTTAACACATTTTTTCAAATTTAGCCAAGAAAAAATCTCTCCAATAGAATAAATTACTATACTTTCCCTACCATCAACTACACATAAGGATTCACTTAACCATTCATACCAACATGTCAAAACCTACACTCATCCATACTATACCAAACCATACTCTACACAAAACATTTCACCAGTAGTAAAAGTGTCCAGTATATGTCATTTTCATTTTAAAGCAGAAAGTACAGCAAAAAGCTTTCAATGCTCTTTCGAAGTGCAGAAATCAGATTTTTCATAAAGGTATCAAGTCTCAGTATCCGCAGAAACACTGCAAGAGAAAGTTAAAAGAATCTTAGGCCAATAAACGGCAGTCACACCATATAAAGAGCAAGCTGTTACTTATCTGCTAAAGAGCTAATATCGAACGTCTCTTCATGGCACTGTGAACTCCAATAGGTTGCCCGAAAAAACCACTCGCCACTATCTCACTGTCCAACGAAAGCTTCCGTTTCGCCACCAGGCTTCATCAGGAACAGAAGTTAGACTAAATTCGCCATTAACTATGCTATCTTCATTTTAGACACAAACAGCGTCTCTACAAGCCACAGCTCACTGGCGTTCAAGATCAGTGGTTCAAAACGGCAAACGCCAATCGGCTTACTTATACCGTCAGCCTCTCAACTCACAACAACTTTATGAACAAAACACAAAACCTAACATATATCTACCATAAACAAACAACAGAATAACCAAGGAAAAAGGAGACAGGAACTGCAATAGTCAATATAGTCTTAGAAAATAATCTTTCCAAAGATATCCACTTTAGAAGAATAAAGTCCAATTGATCTTGTTATTCAACCCGTCTGGGTCTAGGGTATGCAAAGAGTAAATCCACTTCTGTTCTTTTTGGAGCAACAGAAGTCCTCTATTACCCCGTCGTATATTAGAAGGTATCACCTCAAGAACTGTACAGCGAACATCTTCAAAATTATGAGAAAACGTAGTCCAATGTTGTACCAGAGGGGTATCTAGATGAGCTTTAGATAGACTATATTTGTGCTCTGCCAATCTAGTACGTAGGGGACGAGTAGTCTTACCCACATACGTTTTCAAACAAGGGCACCACAAGGCATAAATAACAAATGAAGTATTACAGTTAGTATCTTGACAGAGGCGCCGGGACATCAAGGCAGGTGCAAGATGGACTGCACTATCCATACATTTACAAAAAGAACATCGCCCACAACTTTTGTGAGAAAATACTTGTATTATAGAAGGAGGTCGAGGAACTGCCGAGCAGAGCCGATCCCGCAAATTCTTACCTCGCTGATAGGCTACTCTAAAAGAACTGCCAGCCAATACAGGATGAGTCATAAATAATTTCCAACGTTTATGTAGAGCCGAAATGATACGATTAGACAGCCTCGAATAGGGAAGAACACAAGTTACAGTAGGTAATGTTTCTGAATTTACACTAGTCGTTATGACATCTGACGTGTTCGGGCGCAGCAGCCACTCTCGATGATTAAACTTGGCTCTCTTATAAGCCTTTTTCAAAACCGCTGAAGGATATCCCCTCTCACGAAACTTAGCCAGCATATTAGCAGCCTGTATTTCAAACTCTGATTGAGAGGAACAAATACGACGACATCGCAATAGCTGAGAACACGGGAGACTTTCTTTAAGATGAGATGGATGGAAACTTGAGAAATGCAACAATGTGTTCTTATCAGTTGTTTTAGTGTATACAGTAGTTAGAAATTTCTCAAAAACCTTTAGTAACAGCAACATCTAAAAAATGGATAGTTGTCTCATGAATGTTAATTTCAAATTGAATAGCCGTATTACATCGATTCAAATAACTAAAGAAATCTTCCAATGCAGCACGTGAGCCACTCCATAATAAAAATATATCATCGATATATCTGTACCATCTTAAAATGAATGGAGCAAAACTAGAGAAATAAATCCACCGTTGTTCAAACGAATGCATATACAAATTGGCTAGCGATGGGGCAAATGTAGCACCCATCGCGGTACCAGATATTTGAAGAAAATATTCTTGTTGGTATACAAAATAATTCCTTTTCAGGGCCAATTCAGCTAAATGAGTCAAAAACTCAGTTGGAACACGATGTGGACTTGGACGAGCTTTCCAAACAGATGACAAAACTTGAATTGCCTCATCTTGTGGTATAGAGGTGTATAGGGCTGTCACGTCCAAAGACGCCAGCCATGTAACTTGTTCCATAGCATCAAAATCTTCCAAAATCTGCAAAAAATGCGTAGTATCTTTAAGATAAGCAGGGATTTTAACTACTTCAGAATGTAAAAATTTATCCAAATAGATACCAACCCTCTCAAGCAGCGACTCATTGCTTGAGAGGATTGGTCGTCCAGGAGGATTCAACAGACTCTTATGTACTTTTGGGAGAATATAAAAGGCTGGTATTCTAGGATATGGAGGATTCAAAAAATTATATTCCTTCTCAGTAAGAAATCCTAATTGTAAAGCATGAGTTGTCACTAAAGAGACATCTTTTTGTAGTTGTTCAGTCGGATCAGACGGCAAGCGTCTATAATGACAAGTTTTATTCAATTGTGCAAGTATTTCAGCATCATAAGTGCTGGTATCCATAACGACTACCGCGCCACCTTTATCGGCACGTTTGATAGTAATAGAGCGCATCTGCGACAGTTCTTGAAGTGCTTTATATTCTATAACTGACAAATTCTTGGGAGAATATTTGCAGTCCTTTTCAATCTTCTGGATATCAGATAATAATAAATGTTTAAAAGTGTATACAATTGGGTCTAACGGCCCTGGAGGAAGCCAGTTAGACTTTAAACTGACTACTGAAGAGTCCAATGACGTCATACGATTTGCAAAAAAAAATTTTAATTGGAGAGAGCGTACCAGCTTCTCCACCGCTACCCGGCTAGAGAAACTATCATAACTGGGACCAGAAATAAATGACAAACCTTTAGCCAGAACAGACAGTTGCGCTGATGTTAATGTCACACTAGATAAATTCAGTACTGTATCACTTATTGAAAATGAACAGAGTCTTTTTTTCGGCGCGATCGAGTCGACGGACCGGAAAAATTTCCTGTCTTATTTTGCTGCTTAGTAGAGCGTTCTATAGACTTATCTCCTATGAAGAAAGGCTAAAAAGGTTAGGGCTCTTTAAACTGGAAAAGAGACGGCTGAGGGGAGATATGATAGAAGTCTATAAATTAATGAACGGAATGGAACGGGTAAACGTAGATCGATTGTTTACGTTATCAGAATATAGAAAGACTAGGGGACATGCAATGAAGCTACAGGGTAAACTATTTAAGACCAACAAAAGAAAATATTTTTTCACTCAACGTGTAATCAAACTCTGGAATTTGTTACCGGAGGATGTAGTAAAGGCTGTTAGTGTAGCTGGGTTTAAAAAAGGTTTGGACAAGTTCCTGGAGGAAAGGTCCATAAACCATTATTAAGAAGTGACCAAAGATATCAATGCTTGACCCAGTACAAGCATTGTGGAACTTGTGTCTCTTGGGGAAATTGCTAGGTACATATGACCTAGTTTGGCCACTGTTGGAAACAGAATACTGGGCTTGATGGACCTTGGTCTGACCCAGTATGGCATATCTTATGTTCTTATGTTCTTATGTTATCTCCAGTTTTAGATGTAATATCAGAGTAGCCTCCTTCTATACTTGAATCTGAGGAGTAGACAGAACTGCCTTCCCCCTCACTTGTATTTCGTTTAGAAAAATCAGAGTAATTCCTCCTCCGCAGGGACCATTTGTAAATAGTCCCCTCTTTCATACGTTTCTCATCCCTAAAATTTTTTTTAACTTTTTGAGCCTTTATATCGGCTCTATATTTCTCTGTCTGTTTAAGAATCTCAGCATGCTTCTCAGAGAACTCTTCCAAAGGTTTTAATACGGCAAGATCTTCATTTATCTCCTTAATTAACACCTGATTTTTAGAATGTGCTGAATCAACTACCAGGAGCATCAAGTCCAATGAGCACTTATTAAGTATTTGATTCCAGCGAGAAACGAATGTAGCATCTTCCAAGAACATACCAGGTGCCTTCCAAATACGTAACCCTTTAGGGATAACTTCTTTCCGGCAGTATTCTGCCAATGTTAGACTATGCAGTTCCAATCTAACACTTCTCCTTAGCTTATTCATATATGAATCCCAATCAGGACTCCCTTTATCATCCTCCCCTAATAGGGATGGAAGCTTCAAAATCTCATTCTTTTGTTCTACACTAAAACTAAAGGAGTCCTTTCAATTAGTTGCCATCACGGTAACACAAGTCTGTTATACAAAAAACAAAAAAACCGCCTGGGAGGAATAATTGTTATCAATACCAAAAGCACCACCCTCTCAGTAATCCACAAATATACAAAACAACTATAACTTAACTTTCTAGTGAACTTGCTCAAATTCAAATCTTTATTTCTAACAACAACAACAGGTAATAAGCGGACCTCAGGACTTATGCACCCTCCATTTGGCGAAATTCATCACCATAGGGAAATGGTGGACACTTACATCATAGGTCCTATACCTTAGCACATTTTTTCAAATTTAGCCAAGAAAAAATCTCTCCAATAGAATAAATTACTATACTTTCCCTACCATCAACTACACATAAGGATTCACTTAACCATTCATACCAACATGTCAAAACCTACACTCATCCATACTATACCAAACCATACTCTACACAAAACATTTCACCAGTAGTAAAAGTGTCCAATATATGTCATTTTCATTTTAAAGCAGAAAGTACAGCAAAAAAGCTTTCAATGCTCTTTCGAAGTGCAGAAATCAGATTTTTCATAAAGGTATCAAGTCTCAGTATCCGCAGAAACACTGCAAGAGAAAGTTAAAGAATCTTAGGCCAATAAACGGCAGTCACACCATATAAAGAGCAAGCTGTTACTTATCTGCTAAAGAGCTAATATCGAACGTCTCTTCATGGCACTGTGAACTCCAATAGGTTGCCCGAAAAAACCACTCGCCACTATCTCACTGTCCAACGAAAGCTTCCGTTTCGCCACCAGGCTTCATCAGGAACAGAAGTTAGACTAAATTCGCCATTAACTATGCTATCTTCATTTTTAGACACAAACAGCGTCTCTACAAGCCACAGCTCACTGGCGTTCAAGATCAGTGGTTCAAAACGGCAAACGCCAATCGGCTTACTTATACCGTCAGCCTCTCAACTCACAACAACTTTATGAACAAAACACAAAACCTAACATATATCTACCATAAACAAACAACAGAATAACCAAGGAAAAAGGAGACAGGAACTGCAATAGTCAACATAGTCTTAGAAAATATTCTTTCCAAAGATATCCACTTTAGAAGAATAAAGTCCAATCGATCTTGTCATTCAACCCGTCTGGGTCTAGGGTATGCAAAGAGTAAATTCACTTCTGTTCTTTTTGGAGCAACAGAAGTCCTCTATTACCCCGTCGTATATTAGAAGGTATCACCTCAAGAAC
Organism: Ichthyophis bannanicus; assembly: GCA_033557465.1. Classification (NCBI taxonomy): domain Eukaryota; kingdom Metazoa; phylum Chordata; class Amphibia; order Gymnophiona; family Ichthyophiidae; genus Ichthyophis; species Ichthyophis bannanicus. The sequence goes on from CM066033.1 coordinate 572,480,121, forward strand.
TGTACAGCGAACATCTTCAAAATTATGAGAAAACGTAGTCCAATGTTGTACCAGAGGGGTATCTAGATGAGCTTTAGATAGACTATATTTGTGCTCTGCCAATCTAGTACTTAGGGGACGAGTAGTCTTACCCACATACGTTTTCAAACAAGGGCACCACAAGGCATAAATAACAAATGAAGTATTACAGTTGGTATCTTGACAGAGGCGCCGGGACATCAAGGCAGGTGCAAGATGGACTGCACTATCCATACATTTACAAAAAGAACATCGCCCACAACTTTTGTGAGAAAATACTTGTATTATAGAAGGAGGTCGAGGAACTGCTGAGCAGAGACGATCCCGCAAATTCTTACCTCGCTGATAGGCTACTCTAAAAGAACTGCCAGCCAATACAGGATGAGTCATAAATAATTTCCAACGTTTATGTAGAACCGAAATGATATGATTAGACAGCCTCGAATAGGGAAGAACACAAGTTACAGTAGGTAATGTTTCTGAATTTACACTAGTCGTTATGACATCTGACGTGTTCGGGCGCAGCAGCCACTCTCGATGATTAAACTTGGCTCTCTTATAAGCCTTTTTCAATAACCGCTGAAGGATATCCCCTCTCACGAAACTTAGCCAGCATATTAGCAGCCTGTATTTCAAACTCTGATTGAGAGGAACAAATACGACGACATCGCAATAGCTGAGAATACGGGAGACTTTCTTTAAGATGAGATGGATGGAAACTTGAGAAATGCAAGAATGTGTTCTTATCAGTTGTTTTAGTGTATACAGTAGTGAGAAATTTCTCAAAACCTTTAGTAACAGCAACATCTAAAAAATGGATAGTTGTCTCATGAATGTTAATTTCAAATTGAATAGCCGTATTACATCGATTCAAATAATTAAAGAAATCTTCCAATGCAGCACGTGAGCCACTCCATAATAAAAATATATCATCGATATATCTGTACCATCTTAAAATGAATGGAGCAAAACTAGAGAAATAAATCCACCGTTGTTCAAACGAATGCATATACAAATTGGCTAGCGATGGGGCAAATGTAGCACCCATCGCGGTACCAGATATTTGAAGAAAATATTCTTGTTGGTATACAAAATAATTCCTTTTCAGGGCCAATTCAGCTAAATGAGTCAAAAACTCAGTTGGAACACGATGTGGACTTGGACGAGCTTTCCAAACAGATGTCAAAACTTGAATTGCCTCATCTTGTGGTATAGAGGTGTATAGGGCTGTCACGTCCAAAGACGCCAGCCATGTAACTTGTTCCATAGCATCAAAATCTTCCAAAATCTGCAAAAAATGCGTAGTATCTTTAAGATAAGCAGGGATTTTAACTACTTCAGAACGTAAAAATTTATCCAAATAGATACCAACCCTCTCAAGCAGCGACTCATTGCTTGAGAGGATTGGTCATCCAGGAGGATTCAACAGACTCTTATGTACTTTTGGGAGAATATAAAAGGCTGGTATTCTAGGATATGGAGGATTCAAAAAATTATATTCCTTCTCAGTAAGAAATCCTAATTGTAAAGCATGAGTTGTCACTAAAGAGACATCTTTTTGTAGTTGTTCAGTCGGATCAGACGGCAAGCGTCTATAATGACAAGTTTTATTCAATTGTGCAAGTATTTCAGCATCATAAGTGCTGGTATCCATAACGACTACCGCGCTGCCTTTATTGGCATGTTTGATAGTAATAGAGCGCATCTGCGACAGTTCTTGAAGTGCTTTATATTCTATAACTGACAAATTCTTGGGAGAATATTTGCAGTCCCTTTCAATCTTCTGGATATCAGATAATAATAAATGTTTAAAAGTGTATACAATTGGGTCTAACGGCCCTGGAGGAAGCCAGTTGGACTTTAAACTGACTACTGAAGAGTCCAATGACGTCATACGATTTGCAAAAAAAAATTTTTAATTGGAGAGAGCGTACCAGCTTCTCCACCGCTACCCGGCTAGAGAAACTATCATAACTGGGACCAGAAATAAATGACAAACCTTTAGCCAGAACAGACAGTTGCGCTGATGTTAATGTCACACTAGATAAATTCAGTACTGTATCACTTATTGAAAATGAACAGAGTCTTTTTTTCGGCGCGATCGAGTCGACGGACCGGAAAAATTTCCTGTCTTATTTTGCTGCTTAGTAGAGCGTTCTATAGACTTATCTCCTATGAAGAAAGGCTAAAAAGGTTAGGGCTCTTTAAACTGGAAAAGAGACGGCTGAGGGGAGATATGATAGAAGTCTATAAATTAATGAACGGAATGGAACAGGTAAACGTAGATCGATTGTTTACGTTATCAGAATATAGAAAGACTAGGGGACATGCAATGAAGCTACAGGGTAAACTATTTAAGACCAACAAAAGAAAATATTTTTTCACTCACGTGTAATCAAACTCTGGAATTTGTTACCGGAGGATGTAGTAAAGGCTGTTAGTATAGCTGGGTTTAAAAAGGTTTGGACAAGTTCCTGGAGGAAAGGTCCATAAACCATTATTAAGAAGTGACCAAAGATATCAATGCTTGACCCAGTACAAGCATTGTGGAACTTGTGTCTCTTGGGGAAACTGCTAGGTACATATGACCTAGTTTGGCCACTGTTGGAAACAGAATACTGGGCTTGATGGACCTTGGTCTGACCCAGTATGGCATATCTTATGTTCTTATGTTCTTATGTTATCTCCAGTTTTAGATGTAATATCAGAGTAGCCTCCTTCTATACTTGAATCTGAGGAGTAGACAGAACTGCCTTCCCCCTCACTTGTATTTCGTTTAGAAAAATCAGAGTAATTCCTCCTCCGCAGGGACCAGTTGTAAATAGTCCCCTCTTTCATACGTTTCTCATCCCTAAAATTTTTTTTAACTTTTTGAGCCTTTAAATCGTCTCTATATTTCTCTATCTGTTTAAGAATCTCAGCATGCTTCTCAGAGAACTCTTCCAAAGGTTTTAATATGGCAAGATCTTCATTTATCTCCTTAATTAACACCTGATTTTTAGAATGTGCTGAATCAACTACCAGGAGCATCAAGTCCAATGAGCACTTATTAAGTATTTGATTCCAGCGAGAAACGAATGTAGCATCTTCCAAGAACATACCAGGTGCCTTCCAAATACGTAACCCTTTAGGGATAACTTCTTTCCGGCAGTATTCTGCCAATGTTAGACTATGCAGTTCCAATCTAACACTTCTCCTTAGCTTATTCATATGAATCCCAATCAGGACTCCCTTTATCATCCTCCCCTAATAGGGATGGAAGCTTCAAAATCTCATTCTTTTGTTCTACACTAAAACTAAAGGAGTCCTTCCAATTAGTTGCCATCACGGTAACACAAGTCTGTTATACAAAAAACAAAAAAACTGCCTGGAGGAATAATTGTTATCAATACTAAAAGCACCACCCTCTCAGTAATCCACAAATATACAAAACAACTATAACTTAACTTTCTAGTGAACTTGCTCAAATTCAAATCTTTATTTCTAACAACAACAACAGGTAATAAGCGGACCTCAGGACTTATACACCCTCCATTTGGCGAAATTCATCACCATAGGGAAATGGTGGACACTTACATCATAGGTCCTATACCTTAGCACATTTTTTCAAATTTAGCCAAGAAAAAATCTCTCCAATAGAATAAATTAGTATACTTTCCCTACCATCAACTACACATAAGGATTCACTTAACCATTCATACCAACATGTCAAAACCTACACTCATCCATACTATACCAAACCATACTCTACACAGAGTGTCAGTGATGTTTTATCAGTGCTTGGTACCTTTTCTAATGGTATCAAATATGTATATTTGTGTAACTTAGGAGGAATCAGTGAAGAAAAGGCACAAAAGCTTAGTGGAGAATGCAAGACAGAGAAACAGGACCATACCTATCCCTGTGCGAGCGGTGCGGCCGCACAAGGCGCAAAGGCTTAAGGGGCGCATTTTAGCTGTCTGTCGTTGCCTGCCGCCACCACTTTTTCTTCTCTCAGTGGCGGCAGACAACGACAGACAGCTAAAATGCGCCCCTTAAGCCTTCTCGCCAGCATGCTAAGCAGATCTGTACCTCCCTGCTCTTGCAGGGGGGTACAGATCTGCTTAGCATGCTGGTGACTTGCACATCGGGGCGTGCCTCTTCTCTCCCACCGCGGGGGGACACACGCCCAATGTGTAAGTCACACAGGGCGTGATTTAAACTCGGTACGGCCCTGCAGAGAAATATCTTTTTTTTTTTTTAACAGGGGAATTTTCTCTACATTACCACTTAAAATCTAAAATCCAAAGCACTAAAAATATGTACGAATAATCTTTACTGCCAGCTGCTCTGAGGTTATTGTCTAGCAGTTCTCTTTTGATACTATGTTGATATCAGTTTGCCAAAGTTCACCAGAAGTCACTTGAAAAAAACCCCAACATAACTAGAGATTTAAGGATTGATTTAAGAGCTCTCTTACTATAATCTAATTTCACAGGAGTGATCAGATTTCACAAAATTTTTTATAGTGGACCAACCAAATTTACAGCTAGTTTAACATCTCTTGTGAACGATGATAATTTAAGGCAACAAAGAATGGGAGCAATAAATTGATTTCCCATCTCTGTGTATTCTAAACAAGTCCAAGGCAATGAAGCTGTAAAGATAAATTAAAGGAATTATGTTAGAGAGTGTAAACAAAAGAAAGACATGTCTATTTGTGAAATGCATCACTAGCATGGAGAAAGACTTATAAGATCACTTACCTAAACACCTCCCATGATGTTGTCTCTGATTAAGGATTTGAGAGCTATCGAGTTTTGAATTAGATGCACGTTAATAAAACAGTAGATGTTCTTATCTGATTGCATCTCTATTGATTGTGTTAGAGATGTCTATTCTCAGATCAGGTCCAATGATTTTTGCATAAGCTTGGAAAGAATCACTATGGGTATTTAGAATTCTTGTAATCTGCCTATATGTTAGATGTTTTAGTGGCTATTTGGGAAATCAAGAGTAATGACCAAGCTGCTACCCGTTAATTTTCTATCTTGCATGTGCTTAAACAAACACACACAGATACTCCATATAGAAAAAAATACTTTTTTTTCTTTTTACTCAAAGGCATAAACATGGCCAATTACTTATCAGATTGCTGGAAACACACAGAATATCTCCACATATGCATTTCTTGAGGTCTCCGATTTTTGCAGACTCCTATCACATGAAAATAAGAAAATCTGCAGTGATGTGCTGAATGGGATTCCCAGGGGCTCCTGTAGGCTTCTTGTTAAGTTATCCCATTAGCAAAAGAGCATCTCACCAAGCGCAGCAGAGCTGGTGAGAGCCCAAGAAAATGGATGCAGCAAACATTTCTTAATAAGAAAATGGTATCACATCACTGAAATTGTAAAGTAAAATCACAGATTTATATTATTAAAACCAACTTGATAATACTGTAGTCAGGCTTGTTGTAACAGGAAAGAAGAGATTCCTGTAAAAAAAAATGCTGGTATCTTACAGTAATTTTTATATTATATTAATGAAGTTTTATTTTTTTTATGTACCACACTGGAAAACTCCCAATTGTTTATGTAACTGTCTTGATCAAAACAAAGTGACCTATATCTGTGACACCCTATAAGCTCTAGAAGAAAACAATTACAATTGTGGTCAACATTATTGGCACCCTTACAGTTCAACCCCTTAACGTCCAATATCTCCTAAAAAAATGTGGCCAGTGAAATGACTTTGGACTATCTATGCACACATATTTGACACATAAAAGAATCAAATAAAACAAGACCAATTAAAAAAGGAAATAGTATAAAAACTGGGACATTGCCAGGATATTATTACTATCAATAAAAAGAAAGACAAACCCTCTAGGTTCTTAGTGTCCCAGTAATTCTATACCACTTTTTTGTCGGATAATTTACTGTGAGTGAGAAAAGCCTCTCTCGTGGTAAATCCTCCTTTTTATTCTATTTTAAAAGGGAAACCTCCCTCCAACCATTAATTCAAGGGATAATACCATAATTATCCTTGAAATGTACTTAACTAGCATAGGCGTTCCGTGTTCACCACCTGGCAGCCAGGATACTGTGATGCTGCTTTATCCACCAAGTGCAGACGCTGTCTTCACAGCCTCAGCTTGTTACTTGCATATTCACCAGGTGCTGCCATCATCCATATATTGCTCGAACTCCAATGACATTGAAAAATTTGTACACAACGTCATGTTTTAGGCCTTGAACCTCCCGGCCCTTCTTCCTGCATCATACGTCATACCTCAACCTCCTTTTCCCCTTCTTCTTATGATCAGTGCTTCTTATGATATCCAATCTGGGTTACTATTGGTTATGGTCTGAGCAATCGGAGCAGGTCATGTCCTAACAGTTAGCCAAAGTCCACCAAACCAAGGCAAGATTTAAGCCTTCTGGAACAGTTGTGCGCAAACGATAGATCTATGACTGTTCCCTAAATTGCAGACGGGACAAATGATCTCCTCCTCGATAGTATTCGGGGACAAAATCAATAATACACCAATTCGGGGGGCGGAGCCTGATGTCCAGCGGGTAAGACGCTTCGCGTTGAAGCTCCCGAGAGGCCTACTTAGAATCCTGACTTAATACCTATACAAACTTACTATTTCGCTCCGAGCTGACCGGGGTACCTCGGGGGGGGATGGCGGCCCATAAACCAGCGCGCTTGGACTTCGGGTCTCCTTCTTCTTCTCACGGAAAACGCTCCAAAACAGAGGTGTCCTCCCCACAGAAGATGGTTCCATTTCGTGAAAAACCCCGAAATTGCACATGGAGATTTTTGAGGAAATAAGAGTGTTGAAGGATTTGGTGCAGTCAAATGGAGAAGAGCTTCTAGCCATGCGAGAAGTCTTTGGAGTGCTCCAGGACCGACTTGAAAGTCTCTCATTACGGCAGGACAATATGGCGGGGTCCTCGACTCGCACGCGGTGCGCTTGGGCAAACTGGACAAGGCTGAGCGCCAGATACAGAATCTTCAAAAGGAGTTAGAAGATAGCAATAATCGAGCCCGTCGCAACAATGTGAGGCTCCTCGGAATACCGGAGGGGGTGGAAGCAGGAGATATAAGAGAATTCTTGCTCAAAACTCTTCCCTCCTTGCTGAAGATTACTTTTCATAGAGAACTGGAAATCGATCGTGCACACCGTGTTCCTACCCACATGGCGCTCAACCGAACGACCCCCCGGCCTATTATCTTTCGCTTGCTACGATATCAACAAGTGGAACAAATTTTAAATGCTGCCCGGGCGAATCATCATTTGGAATTTGAAGGTCGCAAAGTCTCCTTCTTCCCTGATTTTGGCAAAGCCTACCGTTGACCGTCGGAAGAAGCTCCTTGCGTTTCGCCCTCGACTTCAACAGCTACAGGCTCGCTATGGCCTGTTGTATCCAGCGAAGCTCCGAGTGACTCTCCACAACCAAACCAGGACATTCGAAGATCCTGATCTACTATCAACATTTTTAGACTCCAAAGAAGCAGAGCAGATGCGCTAATCCAAACACTTGGACTTTTATCTGCCGGCTCTGTCCGCCATTTTGAAGGGCCCGATGCGGCGGTCATAGCCAAGCACAGAGACTACCTGGACTTTCTTTCTTTCTCTATATGACTTTTTAGTTGTTTCTGGTCTCCTATCCCTCCATGATGTGTGCCTCGGTCGGATTCGGAGCACGCACAGTCCTACAGGTTATGTGTTTTTTCAATTTCGGCCTTCTCGGGGGTTTCTCCCCGCAGACACATGGTCGCCAGTAATTTTGGGGTTTTGCTTCTCCTCTACCGCACTGCGGTTTTCTTTGTTAATGTGTGGCGCTTCATTGTATTATATTAGCTTATTTTTTTTATGTCATGTGTACAGCCAGATACAGTCAATATGAGGGACATTGTGAAATTATGTGTGCTATCATGCTCAGAATTTTAACTTTCTGAATGGCCTTATGTAAAATCTTATCATTCAACGTAAAAGGCATTAATAGTCCACTCAAAAGAAAGAAAATCCTTAGCTATCTTAGCCATGAGCATGCTGATTTAGTGTTTCTTCCGGAAACGCATCTAAACTCTGCTGAACCACTGAAACTCAATGCTAAGCCTTACATGGTGGCTGCCTATTCTCCCGCCGTTTCCAAACGGTACGGGGTAGCCATTCTGGTTATGAAGTCTTTGCAAGCTACTGTAATTGCTCATAGCGCTGACAAGGAGGGTAGGGCCCTTTCTTGGAGGATAACGGGACTTCGCCCAGTTGCGGGGATCCCCTCTCTTCCAAAAATGGCTTACCTCCTTTTGGAATTTATGCTTGGCATTGCTCTTTCCCTAATTAAGTAATACTGGAAAATTAGCTCCCTTCTGAGCCCCAATGAATGGGGAATCATGTTTGTCTCTACAGTAAATATGAACAAATATCTTGTATGTTTGCTTCCCCCGTTCAGACTCCTCATCATCGGTCTAAATAAAAGATGCTCAATGACTATGTACATTCTGCTAAATGCTCTCATCTGACTGTCTAAATTTGTATATATCTCTGTCCCATGATCATGCTGTATCGTAGATACTCTTTTGATCATTTTGATGTATAATCACTGTTAATTGGAAGCGCTCACATGCTGACATAATCGGTTAGAGAAGAAGCATGGGGGTGGGGGGTAATTGGGTTTACTTTCCTTATTGTATACTTGTTTTGTCTCCTTTGGTGTGTTGTTTCTTTTGTCTGTTGCAAAATGAAAATAAAAGTTTAAAAAAAAAAAAATAATACACCAATTCAAATCCTGGAATGAGTGTTTGTACTACTGGCAATGAAGCGCAACTGGAGTTGAAATCACTCCGATATTGATACGAGATAGATGTTCCTGTAGACGCTTCTTTATTGGATGCGATGTTCATCCTATATAAAGTTTTTGGCAAGGACAACTCAACATGTAAACAACATGAGTACTCAAACAGGTACTTTGATGTTATTAACATAAGACTTGCTCCTTGTGCCAGCTCCTTGGGGCGAGGTCCGGGGCGGTAGTATTAGGACTTTTATCTCCCAGCTTTTAATTCTACGACCCAAGTTTCACTGTCCTTCTCTATTCGACCTTGTATATCCCCCTTTTTAGCGTTTTTACTTCTGTGCTCTTTGGTTTCTTACTTTTGCTCCTCTCTCAGGTCATGGCCGCCATCCCGGTTCACTGGGGCTGGCGTCCAGCCCCTGCGATTGCTGCCCCCTCTGCTCCTCTTTTTCGTCAGCTCTCATGTCTAGCTTTTTGTCCTGATGCCCCACCTTCCCCTCCCTCTCCTCCTCTTCTCTCCCTTCCCCCAGTGTGTCTACAACTTGCACTGGTAAACTGCCGCTCTGTCCGCTCCAAATCTCTCCTGGTTCATGACTTGATCATAGCACATAATCTAGATATCCTTTTCTTAACCGAAACTTGGTTGAAAGAAGGGGATGAGCCCTTCCTAAACCGTTGTCTCCCGTCTGGTTACTCCTTCTTTTCCATGTCCCGCCGGGGCAGGTGCAGTGGGGGTGTGGCCATTCTCTACCGTTCTTCCCTCTGCCTTTCTGAACTTGTCTCTTATCCCTCCTTGCTTTACCCTGAGACCTTGCTTGTAAAATTAAATTCTTCTATCACTCCATACCATTTTCTTCTTATTTACGCCCCACCCTCTCTCTATACTACCTCCTGGGATTCTCTACTGGCCACTATAGCCGAGGCCACTCTGCTTTATCCCCATCTTCTTATATTAGGGGATTTTAATGTGCATGCTGATTCCCCTTCCTCGGCAAGGGATTCCTCTTTTCTTACCTTTCTCTCTGATCTCTCTCTTCGCCAATCTGTTTCTTTCCCTACTCACGCTGCTGGTCATTCCCTTGATCTTCTGATTACCTCTGCCTCCTTTCCTCTTCTTTCTTCTTCATCATTGTCCTCTTTTCCCCTCCCCTGGTCAGGCCACCATTGCCTTTTGTTTTCTGCCCCTGCTCCCCCTCTGATCTCCTCTACCCTTCCAGACCCCCACTCTGCACTATCACTTACTCGGAATATCACTGCGGACACTCTTTTACAATTCCCGTCCTCTGCCACTCTGTTTCCCTCCAACTTTGACTCTCTTCCTGTGGACGATCAGGCTCATTGTTGGAATTCCACCCTCCAATCCGCTCTGAATCTGGTCGCTCCAGTCCGTTCCTGTCCCCGCCCCCCTCACCACCCACACCACCCCTGGTTTCATCCCGGTCTCTTTCTGCACCGTAGATACCTTTGCCGGGCAGAGAGGCTTTGGCGAAAGCGTCCTTCCCCCATCACACTGTCAGGTTTTCGCCTCTGTCATCAGCACTACCGGTCCCTTCTTCACACTGCAAAACGCGACTACTACTCTAACCTTATTTCCTCCTCTTCCAACTCTTCTCGTCGTCTGTATTCTATTCTGCATTCCCTTACTGCTTCTCATTCTCCCTCCTCTTCCTCCTCTCCTCTTGTTTCTTCCCTTCCTGACCCTTCCTCCCTTGCTACTTTCTTTTTCAATAAGGTCAACTCCCTTCATCAGTCCTTCCCGTTGTGTCCTCCCCCCCTTTCCCCCCCTGCCCCATCCTCCTCCCCCCCCCCTCCTTCCCTCTCCCCTTCTGCCCTACGTTATCTCATCTTTGGTCCTCTTTTGCATTGATCACTCCCTCTGTTCTTCAGGAAACATTCCTCTCTCTTTGCAAAACCACCTGCTCAGCTGATCCTGTCCCATCTTCCTGGCTTCTCGAACCCTCACTAGCTCTCTCTCCCTATATTCTTTCCCTGTTTAATTCTAGTCTGTCTTCTGGCACCTTTCCTACTGGTTGGAAACACGCTATTGTTCGCCCCATTCTAAAATCCCATTCTTCTGATCCCTCTGTGCTTTCTAATTGGCGTCCTGTCTCTAACCTTTCTTTCCTTTCTAAATTTCTTAAGAAACTGGTCTTCACACAACTTTCCTCCCATCTTGAAGCTTCCCTCACTCTTCACCCTCGCCAATCCGGTTTTCGCCCTGCCCATAGCACTGAAACGGTTCTTCTCTCTCTTCTCAACGAACTTCACACTGCTCATGATCGGGGTCTCTATACACTGGCTGTTTCTCTTGATCTCTCTGCTGCTTTCGACCTAGTGGATCACCGCACCCTCCTCACCTGTCTGCGGGAAGCAGGTCTTTCTGGAACGGTTCTTCAATGGTTTCACTCTTCCTTTCTTGCCGCTCTTTTTCTGTAGTTTCTGGGTCTTACTCCTCTGTTCCTACCCCCCTCTCCTGTGGGGTTCCTCAAGGGTCTGTTCTTGCACCACTTCTCTTTAATATCTTCCTAGCACCCCTCACCCTTCTAGTCCAACAGTTTGGTATCTCCGCATACTACTATGCGGATGATATCTTTCTTTTGCTCCGTACTGACCCCATTTCCCCAGATATCACTCCTCTCAACCTCTGTCTTGCTGCTATTGCTACCTGGTTTTCCTCTAATTTTCTGCAGGTGAACCCTTCTAAGTCCCATGCTATCTGGTTCACATTTGGGGGCCCCTCCCCCACATGTGCCCCTTCTTTTCCCTCACAATCTATTTCTCTTGTTTCTTCACTCCGTTACTTAGGTGTTATACTTGATTCTTCTCTTTCTTTCAAGGATCATATCTCTTCCATTATCCAACGTTCCTTTTTCTCTCTTAGACAACTTCGTTCCATCCGTCCCTTTCTGTCCTCCTCCACCCTGGCTACCCTTCTCCTTTCCCTTGTGATGTCCCGTCTCAATTATTGTAATGTTGTCCTTGTTGGTCTACCCAAATCCCAATTGTCTCGTCTTCAACGTATCCAAAACTCAGCTGTCCGTCTCCTTGCTCATGCCTCTCGTTTTGATCATGTCACCCCGCTTCTTCTTCACTATCATTGGCTGCCTATCTCCTTCCATGCTCAGTACAAAATCTCATCCTCACACATAGGGCCGTTTCACACTGGCACCCCCCTTTATCTCACTGACCAGATCATTTTTGCCCCCCTCCCCGCTTACTCCGTGCCATACACTCTAACCGACTTTCCCTCCCTTCACCTTCCCAGGCTCACCTTGTTTCCACTCGCACTTCTGCCTTCTACTTTCTAGCCCCCAGCCTCTGGAACTCGCTCCCCTCTTCACTTCGTGCAGAGGAGTCTTATCAAACATTTAAATCACAACTCAAAACCCATCTTTTCAGTCTAGCATTTAACCTGCCATCCCCAGCTCCCCCCCTTCCCTCTGCTACCCCCTCCCCCTCGTTTCCCTGATGTTTAACTATTACAATGTTGTTTGTTACTTTCTTGCCTTTTCTTTTCTCCTCTCTCCTGTCTGTTTTATTGGCGTTCCTTTTCTTTTTCTCAGCCATTTTTAAACTGTTTTTAAAAAACTGTTTTAAGTTGTTTTAACTTGTATTGTAAACCGCTCAGGTACTATTAGTGTTGGGCGGTATATAAAGTCTAAATAAACGTAAACGTAAACGTATCTGATACCAGTCTTAGGATGATCCAAACTAGGAGCTTCAAGAGTAGTATCGCAGGTTCCACAATGGTAGTGTCCCCGATCGAGAGATGTATCAACTTTCTGGACATTGTGTATGACCCAATATGCTATGTTCCACCCCCTCTGAAATGCTGGCATCAATGATTTCCTAAAACAGGGATGCAAAGCCAGAACCAGACAATTTTTCTTCAAAATACCCATTGCTAATGAAGCATTTGGCATGAAAGGTAAAATTCCTACATATGATGTAGATTCCTTGTGCTGAGTGGAAGAAAATACAGATTTGTCATCCCACCACTCTGGATGATTATAGCGAGCTTTTCTACAGTATACACTAACTTAATCACCTGAGAAGGATAGCCTCTTGCAGCCAACTGTAACTTTAAATCCCTCGCATGTTGTTGAAATTGTTCAATGTGGAACACAGTCGACTTAGATGAATAAATTGTCCTACCTGTAAACCCCTACATAGGGGGCCGTATGGTAACTAGTATAATGCAGAAAAGTATTCCTCTGTAACGGTTTTCTGTATAACGTAGACTGTAAAGAAGTACCCTGCTTATAAATGCACAATCCAAAAGCTCTATCGAATGTGTGTGATATTTGGGCACAAATTGTAGATTGATGTTCAGTGTGTTAATCCAGGCAAAAAAGTCCAACAATTGAGGCTCCATACTTGTCCATAGAAAAAAAAATCTCATCTAAAAATCGTGCCCAGTGCTTGATGTATCCAAACCAGACTGATGGATAAATGAACATTTTTTCAAACTGGGCCACATGGGGCCACTGATGGCGCCACTGTAGTGCCCATGGCTACCCTATGCATTTGCAAATAATAGCAGCCATTGAATAAGAAAAAATTATTTCTTAACACCAACCTCAATAGATGTACAATAAATTCTTTTGGCAACGTATGATGCAGGAAGAAGGGCCGGGAGGTTCAAGTCTTAAAACACGACGTTGTCTACAAATTTTTCAATGTCATTGGAGTTCGAGCAATATATGGGTGATGGCAGCACCTGGGGTCTTATAGAATAGAGTAAGGACATTATTACTGGCACACTTATAAACAATTCAAATCAGTTTGAACAGAAGAACCACATTCCTATTGCAGCAAAATTAGATGCATCTGTGATCACTTATCAGTACTCACATTAATTAAATCAACCAATGAATGATGGCTCTAATATTTAAAATGGCCACATTCACTCCCTGTTCCATTTTCACAATGGTGAAGACAAGAGAGCTGCCTAAGACCGTCAGAAAAGACATTATCACCAAACATAAAACTTCACAGATCTTGGGATTCCTGTGTCTATGGTTCGCAATGTTATTAAGATGTTTTCTGCTCATGGAACTGTTAAGAACCTCCCAGGATAAGAAAATAAGATATGCCATACTGGATCAGACCAAGGTCCATCAAGCCCAGTATCCAGTTTCCAACAGTGGCCAATCAAGATCATAAGTACCTAGGAGTTTCCCCAAAAGACACAGATTCCAAATGCTTGTATTGCGTCAAGATGTGATATCCCAGGTCCCTTTTAATAATGGTTTATGGACTTTTCCACCAGGAACTTGTCCAAATCTTTTTTAAACCCAGCTACACTAACAGTTTTTACTACATCCTCCGGTAACAAATTCCAGAGTTTGATTACTCGTTTAGTGAAACATATTTTCTCTTATTAGTCTTAAATAGTTTACCCTGTAGCTTCATTTCATGTCCCCTTGTCTTTCTATATTCTGATGATGTAAACAATCGATCTACATTTACCCGTTCCACTCCATTCATTAATTTATAGACCTCTATCATATCTCCCCTCAGCCGTCTCTTTTCCAGGTTGAAGAGCCCTAACCTTTTTAGCCTCTCTTCATAGGAGTATCCTTCCATACCTTTTACCATTTTGGTGGCTCTTCTCTCTACCTTTTCTAATAATGCTATATCCTTTTTAAGATACGGTGACCAGAATTGTACACAATACTCAAGGTGCGGTTGCACCATGGAACGATACAGAGGCATTATAATATTCTTTGTTTTATTTTCCATTCCTTTCCTTAAGATACCTAGCAATCTATTTGCTCTCTTGGCTGCTGCTACACACTGGGTGGAAGGTTTTAACATGTTATCCACGATGACATCTAAATCTTTTTCCTGGTTGGTGGTTCCTAATGTGGAACCATGCATCGTGTAAACATAGTGTGGGTTTTTCTTTCCTAGGTGCATAACTTTGCACTTGTCCACATTAAATTTCATCTGCCATTTAGATGACCAGTCTTCCAGTTTATCAAGGTCCTCTTGTAATTTTTCACAATTCTCATGGGTTTTAATAACTTTGAATAATTTTGTGTCATCTGCAAATTTGATTACTTCGCTCATTATTCCAATTTACAGATCATTTACGATTATGTTAAAAAGCAGCAGACCCAGCACAGATCCCTGGGGTACTCCACTATTCATCTTTCTCCATTGGGAAAATTGGCCATTTAGCCCTACAATCTGCTTTCTATCTTTTAATCAGTTCCTGATCCACAATAGTACACTGCCTCCTATCCCATGATTTTTTAATTTTGCCAAGAGTCTCTCATGAGGAACCTTGTCAAAGGCTTTCTAAAAATCCAGATACACTTTATCAACCAACTCACCTTTGTCTACCTGTTCATTCACATCTTCAAAAAAACATAACAGCCTCCATATTGGTGGATTTGCAGACACACAAGGATGGGCCTGGCTCAATTATGATAAGAAGGTTAGGGATAAGATGGAAAAGAATGCTCATTTATCATGGGGTACCCATGACATCAATTTGTGGTTAACACACATGTCAGTCCACCCAAGTATAGCTTCCGGGGGAGCGGCGAGAGGGGGGTTAACGTCCGCTTCAGGGATGAGCCATTTTTTTTGACAAGTGGTCTTTGGATCAAAACAGAAGGCTAAGGGAGGCAGTGCAGGAGACCTTTGTTGGCAATTTAATAAGTCCACCTGCCCCTTCCCTGATTGTAAATTCTGCCATGTCTTCTCGCTTTGTGGTGCGGGGCACTCGGCTATTAAGTGTAACAAAAAAGGGATCCCAACTGCCCCCTCTGCCACTGCAAAGTGACCCGAGAGGGCTTGGCCGGGACCCTTCCCCAGTGCGGGTTGAGGTCATGCGGTCATAGCTCCGTCGTTACCTGAGTCAAGGCGATGATGGGCACATAATGTGCCTTCTGTTCAGTGTATGTCTGACATCGTGCAAGAAAAGTTGGCAGTAGAGTTGGCCTTGGGTAGAGTGGCAGGCCCCTTCGTCGAGCAGCCCTTCCAAAAATTTGTTGTTTTTCCCTTGGGTGTGGTTCCCAGAAAGAACCAGGGAAATTTTGTTTAATCCATAATCATTTCCCACTGGGGCATCTGTAAATGATCACATCCCTAAGGCATCTTGCATAGCTTGATATGTGTTCTTTGACGAAGCGGTCTCAGTGGTCTAACAATGCAGTTCAGGGGCACTGTTAGCCAAGGTAGATATTAAGTCTGCTTTCTGTTTGCTATCAGTTCATCCATCCACCTTCCATTTGCTGGGTTTCCGTTTTCAGGGCCAGTTCTATTTCAATAAGTGCATGCCAGTGGGCTGTGCCGTATCATGTGCTTATTTTGAGAAATTCAGTACTTTTCTGCATTGGGTGTTGGTGCAACAGACTGGGATTCCTAATATCATTCACTACCTGGATGATTTTTCGTTTGTGGGCCTTGCTCACTCGGATGCATGTGCTGCCCTTCTGCAAGGGTTTCTTGGTCTGTCTAGGGAATATGGCATTCCATTGGCATTGGAAAAAAATGAGGATCCTTCAGTGAAGCTCATATTCCTTGGAAATGAACTGGACTCGGCAGAGGTGGTTGCACATCTTCCCATGGCAGAGGTGGTCAAACTCAGGGCGTCGGTGATGGAAGTGCATGCTACTGGCAGGGTAACTCTGTGAGAGATGCAGTCTTTGGTTGGATCTTTGAATTTTGCATGCAGGGTCATTCCTGTGAGTTGTGTCTTTTTGCGACACTTGGAGGCTGCCATGGAAGCCTAAGTCTAAGCCACACCACCACATTAGGGTGACCAAGAATATCCGGGAGGATTTGCAGATTTGGGATGTCTTTTTAGCGGATTTCAATGGGGTCTTGATTTTCCAGCATGCCGAGGTTTCCAATCTGGACCTGCAGTTGTTCACCGATCGGCGGGCAGTTTAGGTTTTTGGTATTTGCTTTTGAGGTTCTTGGTGTGCAGACTGTTGGCCACATGAGTGGCATGATTCTGGCTTCACTTGTAACATCACTTTCTAGAGCTCCTTCCTATAGTGGTTGCTTTGGAACTGTGGCTGGACAGATTATGCAATCGTAAGGTGGATTTTTGGTGCAATAATGTTGTGGTGGTCGAGGTTATTAACCATTATTCACTGCACTGTGCAAATGGAAGCTTTGATGCGTGCGCTGGTGTTGTCTTCTTTGCATTTGAATGTCACAGCTAGGGCCAGTCATATTTCCGGTTGCTTTAATAAAATTGCTGACTCTCTTTCCCGTTTCAAGTGGGCTCAGTTCCAGATGTTGGCACCAGAAGTAGATGTGGAGGGATACCCGGTCCCAGAGCACTTTTGGCGAATTGGCCAGCGGGAATGCTGAATCACCTGAAGAAGTCATTGGCACCGGCTACATGGTCTGCTTATTGCAGAGGATACGATTCAGTGGCATCCTTTCTGATCTCCCAGGGATGGTAGCAGGGCAGAGTGCCTGAGCAATTCTTGGGTCAGTATATTGCTTTTGCCAAAGAAGAGGGTTCTCCAAGGCAGCTGTGCATGCTCATTTGGCCAACTTTGCCTTTTTCTCTAGGGCAACAGGCTGGGGCAGTTCAGCCAGCAGGTTTGTAGTTTCCAGGATCCTTCAAGGCTGGAACCGATCTTCACTGACTCCACGTGATTCCAGATGTCTGATTACACACCACTTGCTCCTTTGGCTGTGTAGCGTGTTGCTGGAGGTAGCGGAATCTGCATATGAGGTTGCCCTGTTTCGGGCAGCGTTCTCATGGGTCTTCTTTGAGGCTTTTCAGCACAGCAAATTGGTTGTAAATTCTGCATGCGGTGTAATAGCAACTGGTATGTAACAGGAGCATTTGCTTGTCGAGGCAAGTCAAATACGCATTTTATTCTCCAGATCAAAAATGGACCAGCTTGGAAAAGGGCTTTGGGTGGTTTTGAATGCAATAGAGGGTGTTATCACTTGTCTGGTATCCAGCATACAGCATTATTTGGTCTTGAGGCTGAAGGGCTTGAATTTGCTATTTGTGCACCATGATTCTCACCCTTTGACCTGTTTTCAATTTACGGCCGTATTACAACTAGCATTGCGCTTCCTGGGGGAAGATGCTTGTATGTTTGGCATCTCATTCCTTTTGTATTGGTGCTGCTACCAGTGCGGCTGCAGTTGGTTTGCTGGACCATATAATATGGAGGATTGGCAGATGGTATTCCCGGGCTTTCCCGGGCTATGTCTGCTTATGAGTCCGGGTACAGTTGGTGGTTATTGCTCTCTTAGATTCTAACTCAATTCTTTTTTTCAGATGTGCCACATTGGCCCGGCACTGTTGGGTAGCTGGTCATTTGCTTGTGCACTGGGCTGGGTAGCAAGCAGCGGGACGACCAACAGGGCATAATTTGGGCTTCCTGTTGGCAGAAGTTTATGTCCTATGGCTGGGCGAGTGCGGTCTTCACTGGACCACTTCCTGCCCTTGCTTTGACATCATGATTGAGTCCAAAGTCACCCGGCAGCAATTCTGCTTCATCTAGGAGGCAATGATCTGTATGCTTGAACTTGTAAGAAGATGATCAAAGCGGCTAAGAAGGACCTAGTGGAGTTGTTTCAAATGTTCCCTGGTGTGCTATTGTTATGATCCGACATCCTTCCAAGGCCTTCCTGTATGGGCCAGTGATGCTGGTTAAGGGGGTTAGCCGAGATTAACCACCAGATTGGGCGGAGGGTATGTGAGCAAGGGGGTTATCAAATAATGCACGCATGGGTGGAAGCGGAGTGTGCATTTAGACAAGATGGCATTTACCTCTCCCCAGTAAGACAGGATTTACTCCTCAACGATTAGCAGGACGTCTTGGAACTGATGGTCCGGAGAGACACTCACTGGACACTGCTTTAGGAGGGATGGCACAGTGGCATTGTTTCTCATCCTACGCCAGTGGTGGGGTCCCAGATGTTTTCCGGGATCCGGTGTCAGTTGAAGTCTGTGGTTGGGCCGTGGGCAAGTCATCACAATCCGGATATACGAGGTTGGGATGGCTGTACTGGTCATCCCAGAAGATGGCCTTCCTTTGCTAGTAATATGGCGAGGTTGGCCTGATGGGGGGAGTGGGCAGTTACGTTTTGGCTGGGGATGAGACTGTGGTGACGGCCGGTGAGCATCTCACTTTGCTAGTAGTATGGCTGGTGAGCTACCTGATCCAACGAGCTTTGTTACGGTGGTTATTTGTTATTTGTTTGACTGTTCAATTAATGGTTGTTCTAAATAAAGCTGCGACCAGTTTATTGCCAAACTTGTGTCTTGTCTCTTGGTATGGTCAGGTGGGGTATCCAGGGGAGGGTAGCATCAGGTCCGTACTACCACGATTAAAAAGAGCAACAAAAGGCAGAAATGGTTGGGATAAAAGAGAAAGCTTGTGTAAAGAGGGATGTATGAAGAGGTTAAAAGGGATAAAAGAAATGAAATGAAAGCATAAGAACATCCCAGCATCCTGTCTCCAAGATTAATCAGTCTGGCTTATCTGGAAGCATTGGGCAGAACCTAATGAAATGATGCCCTTTTCACTACCCTCTCCTAGAAACAAGAAGTGGCAATTCCTGCAGTAGAGTTTCTGATATTAACTCCTTCCATATGGTTAACAAAGTTCTATCCAGATACTTGCCCGAACCTTTTTTAAACCCAGTTGCAGCATTAAACTTGACAACAACTTTTGTTAGTAAATTCCATTGCTTAATTCCGCATTGAATGAAAAAATAATTTTTAAAATTTGCTTTATATCTGCCGCTAGTTAGTTTCAAAGGCTGTCTATTAGTTATTTATTTATTTATTTATTTAGTACTATTTGAAATGATAAGTAGTCATGACCTATTAACCTGTTCTACTTTACTTATATTATATTTGGTCATCTCTTCTCTAAACTGAACAGTCCTAATTTATTTGGCTTTTGAATGCATAAATCATGAAAAGCTCTGGGCTACATTAAGAAGCTTGGGTATACCAGAAGCATGCTAGTTCTCATGCACAACCTTTGCATTGACCAAGAAGCAGCAGTTCAAATAGAACAAGGAGAAGCAAAATGGTTTAAAATCAGCAAAGATGTATGATATTGTTGCATACTTTCCCAATGCCAGTTTAATGTATATGCAGAAAAAAATCATCAAAGAAGCAGGACTGTATGAAGACAATCGCGAGGTGTCAAAATTGGTGGAAGACTCATCATCAACAACCTTCGCTACTCTGATGATACCGTGTTAGTGACTAAAAATGAAAGTGAACTAAGATATCTGCTTATCAAGATCAAGGAAAATAGTTTTCAAATAGCCTACACTTTAACTTAAAGAAGATAAAGATCTTGACAACTGGCAAAATCAATTATTTAATCCTTGATGAAGAAGGAATAGAAATAGTATTCAACCTGCTTGAATCCATAAGTACTCAAAATGTCGTTCTATTACAATTCTATGATGGATCAAAAACATTCACGAGGTCTCAGTAAAAAATGACGCTGCTGACTTTAGGCTCGCACCATATAGCCGCAATCGTGTTGTATTACATCAATGACCTCTCAAGCATCAATATATTTGAAACTCAGTCCTTCTCATTATAGAATCTCAAACAGCAAAATACTCAGCTTTTGAAAGGACTGGTCCAACTCTTTGCCAGAAATAAGTGATCCCAACGTACAGTCCCGGTACCAGCCAGACGTTTCAAATCTAGTTTCTTCAGGGGACCGATAGAATAAACTACAAAAAACACAAAAACTATTGAGAACCATCATCCTTATTACTACTAAAAACTAACTTTTTTATCACAAAAACACATGACCACCAGTCATCTTACCTCAGATGCTGCCCGCGTTAGTTTTTCAGTGAACTCCGGCGGACGAACGCCCGTACCGGAAAAATGCCGCACATGCGTAAAACCTACTGCCTACTCCATTTTTAAACCCCTCAAAGGGGGCGTACCCTCTACCGAGACTTCCGAACCATAACTATGCTTTACACAGGTTATTCCGCCCAATCGCAATCACACTATCATATACAAGCCTGCCAGTCTATCTGTCCATTTAATCCCGCTGGGAATAAAGTATTTAGTCGAAAAATCAAACGTTGTTCCCGCTTAATACGCGTCTGATCTAGAGTTCTACCCTGGCTACCACATGCCACCTGTTCTAGACATAAACATCGCAACTGTTCAAATATATGGGCCTTCTCCAAGCAGTGCTGAACCATCGGGGCTTCTACACATCTACGATTTAAACGGACTACGATGTTCCCGCATTCGCACTCGAAACGGACGAGTTGTCTTTCCAACGTAGCAGAAACCGCAGGGACACACAACTGCATATACAACATTCCGTGATTCACAGGAGGTCATACTACGAATACGTAGAGAGACCCCCTGATGAACAAAAGTGTCCTGACTCATTGTGATGTCACAAATATCACAGGACCCGCATGCGAAATGGCCCCCACTTACATTACACCCCCCTATCATCCCCATAAGAAGAAATCATAGCCGGGCTGAGAAGATCCTTCAAATTATGATCTCTCTGCCACACACACCTAACTACTTTCTGGCCCAAACCAGGCACCGCCGCCAAGATATTACTGTGTCTTCGAAAATCTTCTGAAGCTCTCCACTAAGGGGAGAATATCGGGAAATGAAATTAACATATGTGTCATCATGCTCAACCGGGGTCGTGCGAGAACCTGCCCCCAATAGTGTTGTCCGGTGATTGAAAAGAGCCCTAGTATACGCATGCTGTACCACTACCTTCGGATAACCTCGATGGAGAAAATTGCGCTGTAAAACACGAGCTCTCTGCTTGAAATCGGCCTTATCCGAACAGTTACACCGATACCGTAAAAATTGAGAGAATGGGAGGCCCAGTTTCAAACGCGGAGGATGCATGCTTTTATATTGTAAAAAAGTGACCCTATCCGTCGGTTTTTTAAAAACCGAAGTGGTCCATCCTTCCTCAGTACGTGTTACACAAACATCTAGATAGTTAAGTGTGTTTGAATGATATGTCGAGGTAAATTTAATGTTAACATCGCGACCATTAAGCCACATCAGAAATTCTTCCAACTTCTCAACTGTACCCTGCCACACCAAAAAGACATCGTCAATAAACCTCTTCCACAGCTTAATATGGATAGAATAATGAGATGAAACCACCCACTTCTCCTCAAAAAATCCCATATAAAAGTTTGCTATAGAGGGGGCGCAGGTAGCGCCCATAGCAACCCCAGAAATTTGTTGATACAGCACCCCTTGGAACACAAAATAGTTCCGATAAATGGCTAGTCTTGCTAAACTAAGTAAAAAAACTTTCCTCGACTCAGACACATCAGTGCTTTGGCTAAGCACCTGCTCCACTACTGAAAATGCCGCTCCCTGCGGGATGTTAGTGTAGAGAGAAACTACATTGAGTGTTACTAGCCATACATTCGCTTGAGCTGCTAAAGGACGTTGAATTTCAAGAATATTCAAAAAATGAGTGGTGTCCCTCAGAAATGAGGGAATTGTAGGCAGAAGAGGTTGCAAATAAGAATCCACAAAAATTGACAGGGGTTCTAAAACACTGCCTCGAGTCGATACTATAGGCCTGCCTGGAGGCTTTTGTAGATTCTTATGAATTTTTGGGACCAAATAAAATTTAGCCATGGTAGGGGCTTTAGGATTCAGAAAATGATATTCCTGCTTAGTAATAAGATGTTGTCTTAATGCCTCAGAGGTAAGGTCATTAATCATTCGCTGAAGATCCAAAAGCGGGTCTTCTTGTAAGCAGGAATAGACTGATAAATCTTGCAGTTGAGATAAGGCTTCAGAAACATAATCCTCGACTGCTAGCACAACAATCGCTCCGCCCTTATCGGCTCTCCTGATGACTATATCTGAGCGAGCTCGTAGATCCTGCAAAGCCTTACGCTCATCTGAGGTGAGGGCTGTGCGCTGCAGCCGACGAGTACTTTCCAAAGACTTAACATCATGCAGGACTGCTTGTCTATTCACATCCAATACCGGAGGGAGAAAACCTGGGGGTGACCAGGTAGATTTTATAGGTAAACGGACTCTGTTAGACCCTGGTTCTCCCGGATCAGCACCACTCAAATGTATCCCTGACAAGGAAGATCCAGCAAAATAGTTTTTTAAACACAATTTTCTTTTTTTTTTTTTTTTTTTAAGATTATGTTTATTCCATTTTTACAAAGGTACAAACAGTTTCAGCAGTTAACAAATACAGAATTGAGAAAAAACAGAAAAGAAAACCAAACCCACCCCAGCACCTCAGTGGCCATTCAGAACATGACATGGTAGTCTATGGAAGCAGCGTAAACAAAGACAACATCATATATAAAAGCGAGATCTAAACAGAAGTAAGATCTGAAACAGAAGTGAAGCGATCCAGGGCAGCCCACCTAGTCTGAGGCTTACCCCTCCCCTTCAGAAAGTAGGAATGGTCATAAGCTTTTTCGTATCTACTGTAAAGGCAGACTTGGTTCCACCATCTGCCCCAGTGGAGGTTCGAAGGGTCCTTCCAGGAGTATAAAATTTCCTTTACAGCAACAGCTAGCATAAAATTCAATACGAAAAAGTCTTCCCTGTCCAATCCTGGGATCACTGCAGAAGAACGTAGCGCAATAATACGCCAGGACAGGGGATAGGAGAAGCCCAACACACTCTGAATTCTTTCCCAGACACGAGACCAAAAGCCCTGAATGCAGGGGCAATCCAGGAACATGTGGCTCATTGTACCAACCGCTCTCTGACAGGACCAGCAAGTTGAGGATTGATCTAAGGACCATTTGGAGAGCTTTAAGGGAGTAATAAATGCTCGGTGAGCAAAAAAAAACATAGCTTGTGTGAGGGAGGCCGAACGTGAGACTCGAGTAACAGGGCCCCACAAATTGCTCCAATCCAGAGTGGTGGGAGGTAGATTCGCCTCAGCCTCCCAAACCTTACGGAGGCCCAGGGTCTGATCGGCGCAGGAGTCTCGAAAAAGAGCGTAAAAGCGAGACATTCCTCCCTTCCGCAGGCAAAAATCCATTACAAGCTTGTGTAAGCCCCAGGACTCCTGAAGCTCTCGAGGATTGATCCGCAATTGAGACAGACAATGTCTAAGCTGAAGATATTGGAAGAAGCAGGTCCCCGGAAGCTTAAACTCCTCTTGTAGCAAACGAAAGGGTTTCCATTCGCCAGACGCGATCAAGTGACCCATGGTCCAGACACCACAGCGCTGCCAGGTCTGCCAAAAAAAGGGGCGTTTGTTGATTCGAAAAGCCGGGTTGTACCAAATAGGAACCTGGAGAGAAGGGGGATTGTCTTGAGCAATAAGCGGGAGTAGCGCATGGAACGCTTGTTGTGTAGCAACAATAACCTTGGTCAGACCAGGTACCCCAGAGTGCCGCATATTCATACAGAGGTGAGCCGGGCAGGGGAGGAGTAGGCGTTCTTCCAGGGAGAGCCAGGATGGTTTCATGGAAGGGGTAATGTCGGCCCCCCACAGACCCCCCTGCTTTAGAAGTGCAGCAAGGTGGTACCAATGGAAATCAGGGAATTGTACCCCTCCCTGCAGTTTGTGAGCCTTAAGCTTCTTGAGCGCAATTCTGGGGGTCTTCCCACCCCATATAAAGGAACTTAGGGCCCGCTCAACCTTCTTGTAGACCTCAGCGGCAAAAAGGACCGGAACCATGCCAAGAATATAATTTATTTTGGGAACAAGAACCATCTTGATCGACTCGAGCCGGCCCCACCAGGTAAGGTGTAAAGGAGACCATTTCGTAGTGAAGGTTCGAGCAATTTCCACAATCTTTGCGGCATTTAACTTTATAGTCTGCTCCATCGGGGCTGCAAATTGCGTTCCGAGGTATTGTACAGATGATCCCGCCCACTGGAAGGAAAAATCCTGGATCAGGTCGCTGTGTGTGCGCTGGTTCAGCGGGAAAGCCACTGACTTAGACCAATTTACCTTGTACCCGGAAAAACTGGCGTACTGCTCAAACACTCGGAGGAGAGGCGCTACCGAGGAAGGCTGTAAGAAAAAGAGGAGATCATCGGCGTAGGCTGAAAGCTTGAGTTGTAGGTCAGCTACCTCAAATCCCCGAATGGACTGCTGTTGACGAATGCACAAGACTAAAGGTTCCAGGGCCAGGTTGAAAAGCAGGGGGGACATAGGACACCCCTGCCTTGTGCCTCTGTGCAAAGAAAAAGGCCGAGACAGCTCTTGATTGGCAAAAATCCTAGCCCTGGGCCGGGCATACATTGGGCGAATCATGTTAACAAAACTTGCAGGGATGCCAAACCACTCTAAAACCAGGAAAAGAAAAGGCCACTCAAGCCTATCGAAGGCCTTTTCTGCGTCCAAGGATAGCCCGATAAAGGGCTCTTCGGCCTGTGCAGCCAAATCCAGGAGATTACATAGCAGACGGGCGTTGTCGGTCGTCGACCTTCCGGACACAAAACCACATTGATCCGGATGAATGAGATGGTGGAGGGTTTTATTAAGTCTGTTAGCCAGAACCGCAGCATATAGCTTGTAATCTGCGTTTAAAAGGGAAATGGGTCTGTAGCTGCCCACAGACTTCGGATCTTTTCCTGGTTTTTCCAGGACAACCACTGTGGCCTCAGCGAAGGCGCCGGGATCCGAACCCTCTTCTTGTAGGAGCTGGAAATATTGCAACAAGAAAGGGGAAAGGTCCTTCGCGAACACCTGGTAGAATTCAGACGGTATGCCATCCGGCCCCGCCGCCTTACACCCTTGTAGACTGGCCAAAACCTCTTCAATTTCCCTCAGATCAAAAGGGTGGTCAAGACTCGCGACTTGATCCGGACTCAGAGTCGGATGGTCAATTGATTGTAGCCAGGATCTCATACCGCACTGGTCACTCTCCACCTCAGAGGTATATAAGGAGTCGTAGAAGTTTCTAAAGATGTCGAGAATCTCCAAATTACCGGTTCGAAGGACCTTCTGCTCGTCCAACAACGCCACAACATAAGCCTTTTCATGCCTAGGTTTCAGGCTGGCCGCCAACAGTTTGCCCGATTTATTCGTCTCCGTATAGTAGCGAGCTTTCTGGGCAAAAGAGTACTGCTCAACTTCCTTACTAAGTACAGCATTGTATTGGAAACGAAGACTCTGCAATCTGGTGAGAACCAAGGGGTTAGACTGCCGTTGTAATAAGCGTTCCCCGGCCCGAATCTGCTGGTCAAGAGACCGTAATTCAGCCCTCGCTTTCCTCTTAAGGGCAATATTGAAGCTGGTGACTTTAGCCCTGATGGAGGCTTTGAAAGCTTCCCACCAAGCCCAGGCGGACGTATCCTCCAGCCGGTTGAAGTCAAAGTAATCTTTTATTTCGTGCCGGATAAATTGCCTGAAGGAGTCGTCTGCAAGAAGATGACGTGGGAAGAACCATCCTCCGGGGGATGGCGGAGAAGAGGAGACATCCAGCGTAAGCCCGATAGCGGCATGATCGGAGATGTGAGAGCTGAGGATCTCCGCACTAGGAATAGCTGAAGCTAGGGAACGAGATACCAGAAAAAAATCAATTCTAGAGTGGGACGAGTGTGGAAAGGAGTAGAACGTAAAATCTTTTTCAGCAGGATGCAGAATCCTCCAAATGTCGACGAGGCCCTTTTCTTCCATAATAGACTCCAATGCCTCCAGAGCTCTGCACCTCCGAGATCTCCGGCAAGGCTGGCAGTCAATCAACGGGTCTAAGACCAGGTTGAAGTCGCCACCGATCATAATAGGAGACGAGGCGTACTCTTCGAGCACCTCTGCAAGCCTGTGAAAAAAGACAGGGTTGTCACAGTTAGGCGCATATACATTCAGGAACACAACTTGCTGTAGGCCCACAGTAATTTGGACACTGGCCCACCTCCCTTCAGGATCCGCGCGGAGCAGCAGTTGGGCTTGAGCCTTGACAGCCTTATTGATTAGGATGGCCACACCATTTTTTTTTTCCAATTGCCGGGGCCTGGGCCACCAAGGCGTACTTGCCAGCGCCCAGTTTCGCTGTTTCTGCAGCAGATAGGTGCGTTTCCTGTAACATGACCAGGTCAGCACCTTGTTTATGACAATAAGCAAGAATTTTTTGCGTTTGGCAGGGAGTCTAATGCCCTTCACATTCAAGGACAGGACTTTAAGGGAAAGCATATGAGAAGACATACTGGAGAGCCCGCAAGCCCTGGATCGCTTCAAACAAATAGATCTGGCTCAGATGGAAATCAAGCGACGGCCACGGAGGTGCTATGCTAAACATTACCCAAAAAAGACTGTCAACAGGGTGAGCCAGCAAAGAGCACAAGGGGCACACCGGTTAACCCACACACTTAAACCAATACAGAGTAAAAGCAAGACATTCAGAGGGGAATAGGTAGAGCAAAAGCACTGAGCAAAGTAGTAATAGCACAAGGTTGCTACACCTCCCCTGAACCCTCCAGACAGACCCCCTTAGACGACCCCTGTACACAAATGGAAACATAACGAAAACTTGGGGGAAACAGAGAAGTACAAAGAGAGTGCCCGCGCCTCATACTACGCCCAAGAGATAGTACAAGGGGGACAATTAACTGGCTAGTCAGGTAACTGGCTAGGGAAAAACTAAACCATCTGTAAGCTCCAGGGAAAAGGAGACTCCATGAAGAGCGTGGAGCGGAGAAAGGCACCATTAAACAGAGAATCAGCAACAAACAAGAGAGTCCCAAAGTCACTGCATTTGTAAAGCTTCCTGCTCTTCAAGGAAGAGAAGCGCATCAGCCGGGTCATCAAACGCTCTCGAGCTGTTATTCAGGGTGACCCTCAGGCGTGCAGGATAGAAGAGGCCGAACTTCGCTTGTAGACGCTGGAGACGGGGACGGAGAGCCAGGAACTGCCGCCGCTTGTCTGCCGTGGCTTTGCAGACATCTGGGTAGAAGGAGAGCTTATGGCCTTCAAACTCCCATGCATTCTGGCTTTTAGCTGCAGACAGGATTTGCCGTGCTTGCTGGTGATGAAGCAAGCAGAAGATAATCGGGCGCGGGAATTTACCATTTGCAGGCCGCAGTGTCGGCACCCGGTGCGCACGCTCGATATCCAATAGGCCCACAAGTTTCAAATTAAGCAGAGAGGGGAGAAGCTTTGCTAGGAACGCGAAGATATCCGGGCCTTCAGCACCCTCAGGCAAGCCCACCATCCGAATGTTGTTCCTCCGGCTGCGGTTGCTTAAGTCCTCAATCTGGAGTTCGAGGCGCTCCACGCGTTTCCAGAGCTTAGGTAGTGGCACCAGCGACTCTCCGTGCTCCGCAATAGTTTTCTCTGCCTTCACCAGACGCTCCGATAGATCTTGGTAACAAGCTTTCATTTCCCCAAGCTCCGTCTGCACCCGACACAGTGCATCGCCGTTCGCTAACACCAGGTCCTTAACCGCCCGAATCTCTGCTAACAGCTCCTTCATGCTGTCTCCCGCTTCCCGCGGAGTCGCCATCTTGTGTGGGGAGAGGGGGTCGGATTTCGCCCTCTTCGACCCAGCATTTACCACCGCGGTGAAGTCCAATTTGATCGGTTTTCCCCCCGCCATGCAGCCCGAGGTATCAGGCACTAACGCAGGAGAATTGGGCAGCTGGAAGGGTAAAAGTGATACTCTATTGTCAGGATTCACGATAAGGGAAACCGGAGCTCATAGATTAGGCAGCCACCTTGTCTTCCCGCAGGCTCCGCCTCCTTAAACACAATTTTCTAATTAGAGCCTCAAAGTCCACCCTAAATTGGAAAGAGTCAAACCCACATCGGGGTACAAATGATAATCCTTTATTCAATAAGGCTATTTCAGCCGAAGAAAAATCTTTTCCAGACAGATTCACCACCAAATTTTCACTAGGCTGTAAATCTCCCTCCAATATCATTTTTTCTTTGTCGCACTGTGTTGCTTCAAACGATCGGATTCCTTTTTCTTCTTGGTCTTTCCATTTGTGGCCTCCTCTAAAAAATCCCCACTTTCTTTTGAAGATCTAGTGGAGTCTGTAGAGGCTGCATCATCTGAAGTGTCTTCAAAATTTACTCTCTTCCCTGTTTTTCGTGTTTTCTGTTTGCTGTTCATCCAGGGATATACATATCCTACAGTATAGTCCATATGGTCCCACTTAAATTTCTTCAATTTCGCTGTCATTACCTCTTGATGAAAAGACTCTAACTGTTTCTTAATATCTTCTGTTTTCAGGGAGAACACTCCCTCTGGTTCCAATGATTTCAAACTGGCTTCCATCACGTTCAATTCATCAGAAAGTTTCTCCATATCACTTTTAGCTGTATCAACAATCAAAACCATAAGGTCCAGAGCACACTTATTTAGTATTTGATTCCATTTCCATAGAAACTCTGCCTCTAACACTGGCTTTCGGGGTTCCTTATAGATCCGAAGACCTCTCGGTATCTGCTGGCGGTTAATATACTCTATCAGTGAAAACCTATGTAGCTCCAATAGTTTCTTCTTTTTCTGTAATTTCAAAAAAGCCTCCCAGGTGACTTCATTAGAGGAATTTGGCTGCAGGTTTAATTGGGAAAAAGGAGTCTTTTCCTTAGTCAAACTCACTATATGGTCATGAATTAAACTTAAAATATTTCTCCATCCTTCCGGACCAGCCATACTTGTGCTCACACAAAATTGCAGAGTGGTCACTGAACGACAAGACACTCTCAAAAGAACTCAAAATGTCGTTCTATTACAATTCTATGATGGATCAAAAACATTCACGAGGTCTCAGTAAAAAATGACACTGCTGGCTTTAGGCTCGCACCATATAGCCGCAATCGTGTTGTATTACATCAATGACCTCTCAAGTATCAATATATTTGAAACTCAGTCCTTCTCATTATAGAATCTCAAACAGCAAAATACTCAGCTTTTGAAAGGACTGGTCCAACTCTTTGCCAGAAATAAGTGATCCCAACGTACAGTCCCGGTACCAGCCAGACGTTTCAAATCTAGTTTCTTCAGGGGACCGATAGAATAAACTACAAAAAACACAAAAACTATTGAGAACCATCATCCTTATTGCTACTAAAAACTAACTTTTTTATCACAAAAACACATGACCACCAGTCATCTTACCTCAGATGCTGCCCACGTTAGTTTTTCAGTGAACTCCGGCGGACGAACGCCCGTACCGGAAAAACGCCGCGCATGCGTAAAACCTACTGCCTACTCCATTTATAAACCCCTCAAAGGGGGCGTACCCTCTACCGAGACTTCCGAACCATAACTATGCTTTACACAGGTTATTCCGCCCAATCGCAATCACACTATCATATACAAGCCTGCCAGTCTATCTGTCCATTTAATCCCGCTGGGAATAAAGTATTTAGTCGAAAAATCAAACATTGTTCCCGCTTAATAAGCGTCTGATCTAGAGTTCTACCCTGGCTACCACATGCCACCTGTTCTAGACATAAACATCGCAACTGTTCAAATATATGGGCCTTCTCCAAGCAGTGCTGAACCATCGGGGCTTCTACACATCTACGATTTAAACGACTACGATGTTCCCGCATTCGCACTCGAAACGGACGAGTTGTCTTTCCAACGTAGCAGAAACCGCAGGGACACACAACTGCATATACAACATTCCGTGATTCCGTGATTCACAGGAGGTCATACAACGAATAAGTAGAGAGACCCCCTGATGAACAAAAGTGTCCTGACTCATTGTGATGTCACAAATATCACAGGACCCGCATGCGAAATGGCCCCCACTTACATTACACCCCCTATCATCCCCATAAGAAGAAATCATAGCCGGGCTGAGAAGATCCTTCAAATTATGATCTCTCTGCCACACACACCTAACTACTTTCTGGCCCAAACCAGGCACCGCCGCCAAGATATTACTGTGTCTTCGAAAAATCTTCTGAAGCTCTCCACTAAGGGGAGAATATCGGGAAATGAAATTAACGTATGTGTCATCATGCTCAACCGGGGTCGTGCGAGAACCTGCCCCCAATAGTGTTGTCCGGTGATTGAAAAGAGCCCTAGTATATGCACGCTGTACCACTACCTTAGGATAACCTCGCTGGAGAAAATTGGGCTGTAAAAGACGAGCTCTCTGCTTGAAATCGGCCTTATCCGAACAGTTACACCGATACCGTAAAAATTGAGAGAATGGGAGGCCCAGTTTCAAACGCGGAGGATGCATGCTTTTATATTGTAAAAAAGTGACCCTATCCGTCGGTTTTTTAAAAACCGAAGTGGTCCATCCTTCCTCAGTACGTGTTACACAAACATCTAGATAGTTAAGTGTGTTTGAATGATATGATATACAAAGAGGGATTACCAGCAGAAAAGAAGAGGTACTTATGCCACTGTATAGGTCACTGGTGAGGCCTCACTTGGAATACTGTGTTCAGTTTTGGAGACCATATCTTGCAAAGGATGTAAAAAGACTGGAGACTGTTCAGAGGAATGCGACCAAAATGATTTGGAGCCTGCGTCAGAAGCCTTATGAGAAGAGACTTGAAGACCTAAATATGTACACTTTAGAGGAAAGGAGGGACAGGGGAGATATGATTCAGACCTTTAAATACTTAAAGAGAAATGATGAACAAACAAACCTCTTCCATAGACGGGGAACCTGTAAAACTAGAGGGCATAACATGAAACTGCAAGGGGGTAAACTGAAAGGCAATGTCAGGAAATATTTTTTCACTGAAAGAGTGGTGGATGCTTGGAATGCCCTCCCGATGGAAGTGGTAGGGGCGAACACGGTGACGGAACTCAAAAAGGCATGGGACAAACACAGAGGATCCCTTTACAGAAATAGGATAAAAACAAAATAAATGGTACCATCTAACTTCTGAACCATATAACGTCTCAACAAATAGGGGTGTCCTACATGGAGTGGTGGGTTTACCCCTGAACAAGGATATGGGGAGGGGTGGCCTGTGCGGAGCGACAGGTGCACCTACTCTTGCCATCTTGCTGGGCAGACTGGATGGACCATGCTGGTCTTTATCTGCCGTCAACTACTATGTTACTATGTTACTATGTTTATCGGGGTAAAATGTGTGCAAAAAAACATAAAGCTTGTGAAATAGAGGCAGATTGAGATACTCTATTCATCTTGCTCCAAAATTTCACCCATGATTCCAGAGAAGGAGTCTCCCCTGTGTCATGTTCTCATATCCGCTGAACACCAATGGACTGTGGGGTGTGGTTCTGAACGACCAATTTATAATAGTAAGAAGCCACCCAAGGAGCCATTTAGGCTGAACCTATAATGTTCAACAACCCCCATTCTTCAGGTAAAGATTTAATATCAATGGGGGAATTCTCTATACAATGTCTTAGCTGAATCCACTGGAAGTAAAAGGATTTAGGCAAGTCAGACTCCCGCTGTAGCTAAGCAAAAGGCTTCAATTTGCCATCTAATACCAGTTGGTTAATGGCCCAAATACCCCTACTGAACCATTATTGCCATGCAAACGGACATTGATGAATTTTTAAGAAAGGGCTGTGCCAGATGGGGATTAGTTTTGATAAGCATTCCTCTTTAGGAATTGCCTTCGCTAGCTGCTGAAAGGCCCTTTGAGTGTTTGTTATTACCCTGTGAGACTTTAACCTCTCAGATGACACCATGCCAGGGAGAAGATTTAAGGAGAACGGAGCACTTAATCTCTCTTCCAGGTCTAGCCATACTGGGCAATTTCTCCCAGTCTCCTCCACCCATTTTGAACCTTGTTTTAGTAGAAAAGTGCAATGGTAGGCCTGAAGATCAGGGAAGTTCACACCCCATCCTCTTTTTTAGACTTAAACTTCCTAAGAGCAATTCTAGGAGGTTTGTTCTTCCATAAGAATTGGACAAGAGTCCTTTTAACTTGATGATAAGTGTTACTTGTAAGAAAGACTGGAAACATTTCTAACAGATAGTTCACTTTAGGAGTGATAGTCATTTTTATTTCTTCAAGACGACCCCACCAAGAAAGATAGACCGGCGACCACTTCACAGTTATATTACGAACCATAGAAAGGAGCTCCCCTTCATTGAACAGTAAAGTTTCACTAAGTGGATATCAATAATGGACTTCCAAGTACTTCACCATTTTAGACTCCCACACAAAGGGATAATCTTCTAGATCCGCCCTGCAAACCCTTGAATTTAACCTATGGATTTTATAACCTGATAATCCTGAATGTTGATCTATCAACTCTAGAATAGCTGGTATAGAGCTGGGCGTGGTAAATAGCAGTAAATCATCAGCGTACATACAAAGTTTAATTTCCAAGTCAGCTATGGACACACCTTTAACCACAAGGCTTTGTCTTAACAATAGGGCTAAAGGTTCCAAGGCCAGATTGAAAAGGATGGGAAAAAGTGGGCAACCCTGACGGATGCCACACCCCAAAAGAAAATCTTTAGACTGAGTCGCATTCACAGAGATATTATCACTTGGTCTTGCATACATTAGTTTGATCAATTTACAGAAACCCTCACCAAAACCAAACCACTTCAGAACAGCAAACAAGAAAGGCCACTCCAGATGATCAAATGCTTTTTCTGCATCTAGCAATAATCCCATAAGTGGACCCTCTATTCTTTCTGCACCTTCCAACACTCTAGCATTATCACCTGTGGAATGTCCCTCAGTGAAGCCATTGGTCCGGATGTATCAAAGAAGGGATCAATTTGGAGAGACGGCCAGCTAAAATGGCTGCAAAAATGTTATAATCTGCATTTAGTAATGAAATTGGACGGCAGTTACTAACCAACTGAGGGTCCCTCACAGATTTTTCAAGAAACACAATATTTGCAGAGGCAAACACAACAGTCTGGGCCTCTGCTTCCAAAAGAAGTCTGTAATATTGTTGAAGGTATGGGCCTAAGATTTTGGAAAAGGTTTTGTAAAATTCAACCGGAAGGCCATCCGGGCCAGTGGCCTTGCCCACTTGCATAGAGTTAATAGCCTGGATGATTTCAATGACCGTAAATTGTTTGTCTAGTCCTGCCGCTATATCTTGATCTAACACCAGCCTCTGTGAATATATTGGCCAGTAATCTATCAAAATCTTCCTCAGAGAAATCTATCTCTGGGGAATATAACTGAGCATTAAAATTGGCGAAAGGCCTCTGCGATATCAGAGTCCTTGACAATCAGTTGTTACACCTGAGGATATCTCAAAGCAGTGATGCGAAAAGCTTCCTTATGGCCTTTTAATGAGTTAGCTAGTAACCGTCCGGCACTGTTACCTTCTAAGTAATACCACCCTTTCTGCACTTGAATATTCTGTGAAGCCTCAGTAGTTAAAATTGAGTTATGTCTAAATCTAAGACACTGTAACCGTATCAGAACATTAGGATTAGTTTTCTGCCTTAAGATGTGTTCCCCCGCTTTAATCTGCTTGTCTAAAGCTTCAAGTTCTTTTTATGCTGCTTGGCCTGTCATATAGCAAAACTGGTCATGGTGGCCCGCATATTAGCTTTGAATACCTCCCACCACGCCCAACCCGAGGTATCCTGAGGTAAATTAAACTGAAAATACTCCTCTATAGCCAACTGGATAGTTTTCTGGAACTCCAGGCTGCCAAGAAGAGTTCTTTCAAAGTGCCAGCGTGAATGAGATGGGCCGCTCGTTGAGTCAAATAGGATGAATGAGATTGCAGAATGATCAGGAATATGAGCCGCATGTATATTGGACTCACTAATTCTAGAGCATAGTCCTTTGGAGACTAGGAAATAGTCTATGCATGATACCGAGTTATGAGAGGGAGAGAAGAAAGTGTATTCTTTTTCCATAGAGTGTTGCAACCACCATATGTCTATCAGCCCCAATTCTTGCATTAGAGACAAAAGAACAGGGTTTTCTGGGTGGCAGGTGATGAACTTGTTGAGGAAGTAGTTTGCCATTGCCTGTGCCTGAATACCTGTATATGGGTGTAGTTCTTGTTTGGGGATCTTTCTTTAGCGTATTTACTAAAAAAAAGTCTTGAAGTTGAGGATTCACAATCTATTCCAATACCTTAGATAACAAAGGGGAAAAATAAGATCATAGCTGAGAGGATCTTTATAATCAAAATGCTCATTTTTAAGACTGGTTGAACATCAGCATTCAATGTGTTCATTAAGAACACAAGGATTGAAGTTTAAAAGTCCAATGCTGCTCAAAGTGAGCTAACAGACATAATTTATCACTATAAACTTGATGTGGTATATGAACTATAATAAACCAAAAAATAACTTGCCACTGATGCCCTGTGGCATTTCAACAATATATTAATGAGGCATTACACATTTGAGTATTGTGGTGATGAAGGGGCATCAGAGCCCATGGAAATAGCTGGAAAACAAACTTTTACCTGCAAGCAGAGGGATAGTTCAGAGAGCAGGGGGTTTGAAACTGCAGCCAAAGAAAAAAAACACACACACAGAGCTGCTGAGTCCAGGCCACGCCCAAGCTCCATGGCAACACAGGAAGGTAATAGGAAGCACCTGTGGGAGGAGTTAGAATGGGGAGAGCAGTTAAACACATTTAAGCTCCAGGGAACAGAAGGAGGGGACCCTGCCAAGAGAAAGGAGCCTGCCAAGAGACAGGAGGGAGAAGAATTCCTGAGGCAAACTGAAGGGGAAGGATCCTTCAGGGGAAAGGAAAGAGAGAGGTTTTACAGAGACAGCCGCAGAAGGGAGTCCCAAGGCAGCCAGCACACTGAGGACTACAGTCCAGGGAGAAGCCCATGCTGTAAAGGCATTGCAGCACGGTCTGGAGACCGGAGAGTCTATCCTGAGAGAGTTGCTGACTATAGTCCAGGTACGGGAGCAGCCCTGCATAAGTCTATGAGAGAAATTTTACCTCTGGAAAGGTCTGTGAAGAGAGGGGTCACGAAAGACAAGGTGAGCCAGTTAGAGGCCTTGTCCAACTTGTTGAGAGATAAGGGTCTCTACAGCCATTCTAAAAACCCTGAGCACAGAGAGAAGTCCCAATGGGAGAAAGTCTTAAAACTCTTAGAGGAGATTAAGCATACGTCCCCTCAGCCCGAGTTAAGCCAGCAGACAGCAGAGTCTGATTATGAGGACATGCAGACAGAGCCTTGTGATATGGAACAAGACTCTTTAGACTCCTTGATGGATTGTTCTTGTTGTATGAAGGCAGAATGAAGAGGCTGTAGGTTTTTTTTAACTGATAAAAAAAAAGCCAGAAGCCATTTTACCTGAATGTCTTGTCTTGAATGCTGAAAATGTTTAAAAGGAGAATTGCTGGTGTTTAGAGCAGAGAGGAAATGTTTCAAGATTGATTTGAATGATTAAGAAAACAGCTAGAAGCAAAAGAAGCTTTGTTTAAAGTTTTACTGTTTGGAAAAGGCTGATACCTATGCTGGAAGTTAGCTGAAGCCAGCCAAGCTGTTTTTCCAACTGTTGGACTTTGGGAAGAAACACTTTTGGTGTAACGTTTATCACTGCCAGAATCCTGTTTGACTGGAACTTCTTTTGTTGGAGAGTACATCCTATTTTTGTTAATGTGTGTTGAGCTTCAAAGAAAGTTCATTGCAAAGGAACAGCCACAAATAAATTCCTGTGTTTGCCTTCAACCCTCGGATTCCTTTTTATTTCACACAACTACAAATTCCCCGAAGCATTAGCTCTGGAGCCCATATTTAAAAGGGACATTACATGGCACGCCCCTGCCTATAGGCAACCACCTAGACAGTAGGGAGCGCCACAGGTGGCGTAGTTTTTAGGATAGTCTACCTTTGCACATGCATGCGCAAGATCTCTGCAACTTGGAAGGAGGAGAAACGTCTGCAGGAAGCCAGAGATAACACAGAGGCCTGATGAGCATTGAAAGACCGGAGTGGCAGCAGAGGTCGGAAGGGAAGTTGATTACCCAGCTGTGACCTGCTGGTAGACAAACGTGAAGCTCCACCTGCATCAGGTAACTCATGCATAGCAGGGGTTATAAGTGGATACTGCTGCAGGGAGGGGTACGGCAGTGCTCAGTGGGAGTCCGAGTGAAGCATTGTGGTGCCACACTTGGTGGTCTTTTTTCTCTCTTTCTTGTTGTTACAGCACACACCGGAGATGGAGCGGGCCGAGCTTCTGGGCTGGATGGCTGAACAGTTCCAGAAACAACAAGAGCTGTCGACGAGAACCCTGGAACATACAGCGGCCATGATCCAAGCACAGCAGAAGCCACTCCTGGAGATGATGGGGAGATGGCTAGGAGCGCAAGAAAAGGCAACGGAATCCACACGGACAGTATCAGGTTCCCTAGGAGCTTTCCAACGGCTGGGGTTACCTTATACTGGGACATTGTCTTTTGGACAGTTAACTAAAGACAATGATATAGACGACTTCATAGAAGCTTTCGAGAGGGTAGCTCTCTTAGCTGGATGACCTAAGGACCAGTGGGCAGTCCATCTTGCCACTTCTCTTATGGGGGAAGCGCTGGCAGCTTATAGGGCCATGCCCGCGCCCTTAGCCTCCAATTACGAGGAGCTTAAGCGAGCCATAAGAGACCGCTTGGGTCTATCCCCTATGCTTTATCGCCATCTCTTAAGGAGTTGTAAGTTAAAGCCAGGTGAAATACCGCGATCTTTGTGCCAGCATATTAAAGATTTGGCTTGAAGTGGCTAACACCTGAGACTAGAACCCTAGATTATGTATTGGATTGTGTGATGTTGGAACAATTCATGGAGGCAGTTCCCAAAGACCTGCAAACCTTTCTGGTCATACAAAATTGCCAAAACACCAATGAGGCTACCTCACTGGCAGAGCGCTTTTTAGAAGCGGAGTTGGTAAGCCAAGTGAAGGATGGTGTTTTGAAGTGGGCAGGTGTAGTAGCATCAGAAAGGAAGGCAAGGTCGGGGATGGGGGAAAAATCAAAGGACATGCCCATGGATAGAGCCTATTATGTCCGGAGAAAATGTTTTTCCTGTGGGGAGGAAGGACACCTAAAAAGGGATTGCCAAGCCAGGACAGCCCTAGTAACCACCCATTCCAAGGAGAGTGGGGAGGGATTTCTATTGACTGTAGAGGTAGAGGGTATCCCTACAGAAGCATTGCTGGATTCCGGAGAGGATCAGTCCATGATCTCGCAGAAGCTATGGAAAAGGATTGAATCCCAGGATAGTCAGGTTCTAGAGCCCTCTGAAGGCCGCATAAAGATAAGGTGTATCCATGGAACAGCTTCATCCTATCCAATACGCAAGGTGAGGGTAAAGGGTCTAGGTTTAAAAAGGAAAATTTCAGTAGCTGTTGTACCTAGGCTCCCACATGCCCTAGTCCTGGGGAGGGACTGGCCCCAGTTTAGGTGAGGGTTAGCCAAGGAGCTACAACACAAGACAGGCATGACCTCCACCCTAACACACCCGGAAAGCTTAGAGATAGGAAACGAATCTCCAGCCAGGCAAGTAAGGGATTCATCCCTTCCGAGGGATGGGTCAGTCTATCGTCGGGAGAGGGATAAGGAGGGGCAGGTAACATCCTCACATAAAGCAGGGGCTAGGGCAAGGCCAGTGCCTGGTACTTTGTTTGGGGTTACGCAGAAACAGGGACACAAGAAAGTACTCCAAAAGGAGGAGGCCGATCATAAGCTAAAATTTGTCCTCAGATTTTGCCGTACCACCTCTAATGCCAAGGTCCCTAAACACGCTTCCAAACAAGCCGCGGGCTTTGATTTATGTAGCGCAGTGGAAATTGTTATCCCTCGACAAGGAAGAGCTCTAGTTGAGACGGGACTGCAGTTGGAGATACCGCCAGGCTGTTATGGGTATATTGCTCCACGCTCAGGCCTTGCGGTGAAAAATTTCATAGATGTGGGTGCAGGGGTCATAGATCCCAATTATCGAGGGGCAGTTAAGGTGCTATTGTTTAACTTCGCGAGGAAGATTTCAGGGTGAATATAGGAGACCGAATAGCCCAACTTATATGTGAATGGGTAGCCCAACTTATATGTGAACGGGTTTCCGCCCCTGGAGGAAGCAACTGAATTGACCACTACCGCATGAGGCTCGGGAGGGTTTGGTTCTACTGGCCAGTCTGAGATAAAGGGTTTGACCGCAAGTTGTGTGGAGAAGGAGGACGAGGATCTGAGCCCGCAACTGGCGGACTGTAAGGCAGATCCGGTGCCAAGGATAGGAGAGGAGCTCTCGTGGTCACAACGTCAGGAGTTGTTAAAACTGTTACAGAGGTTTCCTGACGTCTTAACACCTGTACCAGGCGAGACTAGGCTTATTGCCCATGAAGTAGTGACCCCACAGGGGGAAATAGTGAGGCAGAGACCTTATAGGTTACCCGAGGCAAAACAGCGGGAGGTGGTGAGTCAAGTGCAGGAAATGCTTAGGATGGGCATAATCGAGGAGTCTAGAAGTCCTTGGAATAACCCAATAGTGCTTGTCCCAAAACCAGACGGAACAATGCGGTTTTGCATTGATTTTCGAAAGGTCAATACCATATCCCGGTTTGATACGTACCCTAGGCCAAGAATAGAGGAACTTCTAGATCGTTTAGGCCAGGCAACCTACCTCACCACCCTTGATATGACCAAGGGGTACTGGTAGATTCCCCTCACCCGGGAATCTCGCCCTAAGACCGCCTTTAGCACCCCCATAGGTCTGTTTCAGTTTCGCCGAATGCCCTTTGGCCTGCATGGGACAGCCGCGACCTGCCAAAGGTTGGTCGACCTAGTCTTACGCCCTCACGAACAGTACGCAACGGCATACATGGATGATATTGTGATTCACAGCTCTAGCTGGGACCAACACTTGGTTCACATTGAAACAGTTTTAAGTGCCATGCGAGGCGCAGGCATCACATTGAATCCTGCAAAGTGTATGTTTGGGGGAAAGGAAGAAAAGTATCTAGGAAATTTGGTGGGGCATGGTACAGTTAAGCCTTTAATAGACAAAGTGGAGAGTGTAAAAA
The DNA here is from genome assembly GCA_033557465.1 of Ichthyophis bannanicus. NCBI lineage: Eukaryota > Metazoa > Chordata > Amphibia > Gymnophiona > Ichthyophiidae > Ichthyophis > Ichthyophis bannanicus. Next base: position 572,519,775 of record CM066033.1, read on the forward strand.
CATTTCCAAAACCCTTGACTAAGAAACAGTTACGTAGTTTCCTTGGATTAATAGGCTACTACCGCCGCTTTATTCCACATTTTGCGACGGAAAGTGCCGCGCTCACAGAAATGCTGAAAAAGAACGCACCGAACCCACTAAAGAGGTCGGTGGTAGCAGAGCAAGCCTTTACGCCGTTAAAGGAGAAACTCTGCTGTGCGCTGGTATTGCGTGGTGTAGATTTTAACCGACCATTTATTGTACAGACCGATGTGTCGGAAACTGGCTTAGGTGCTGTATTATCACAAAAGCACGAGGGCGTAGAACACCCCATCATGTTTCTAAGCCGGAAATTGGCGCCACCAGAGCGAAAATATTCTACAGTAGAGAGGGAGTGTCTGGCCGTAAAGTGGGCAGTAGAGGCACTAAGATTTTACTTGATGGGTCGTAGGTTCCTACTGCTCACTGACCATGCGCCATTGAAATGGTTAAACAAAATGAAGGACCACAACTCGCGCCTAACACACTGGTAAATGGCCTTACAGGCTTTTGATTTTCATATAGAACACTGGGCAGGGAAATTACACACAAACGCAGATGCCCTGTCAAGAATTATGGGCTGTGCGGGGGTTGGTACGCCAGCCCATAATGTCTTAAGGGGGGGGGATATGTGGTGATGAAGGGGCATCAGAGCCCATGGAAATAGCTGGAAAACAAACTTTTACCTGCAAACAGAGGGATAGTTCAGAGAGCAGGGGGTTTGAAACTGCAGCCAAAGAAAAAAACACACACACAGAGCTGCTGAGTCCAGGCCACGCCCAAGCTCCATGGCAACACAGGAAGGTAATAGGAAGCACCTGTGGGAGGAGTTGGAACGGGGAGAGCAGTTACACACATTTAAGCTACAGGGAACAGAAGGAGGGGACCCTGCCAAGAGAAAGGAGCCTGCCAAGAGACAGGAGGGAGAAGAACTCTTGAGGCAAACTGAAGGGGAAGGATCCTTCAGGGGAAAGGAAAGAGAGAGGTTTTACAGAGACAGCCACAGAAGGGAGTCCCAAGGCAGCCATCACACTGAGGACTACAGTCCAGGGAGAAGCCCATGCTGTAAAGGCATTGCAGCACGGTCTGGAGACCGGAGAGTCTATCCTGAGAGAGTTGCTGACTATAGTCCAGGTACGGGAGCAGCCCTGCATAAGTCTGTGAGAGAAGTTTTACCTCTGGAAAGGTCTGTGAAGAGAGGGGTCATGAAAGACAAGGTGAGCCAGTTAGAGGCCTTGTCCAGCTTGTTGAGAGATAAGGGTCTCTACAGCCATTCTAAAAACCCTGAGCACAGAGAGAAGTCTCAATGGGAGAAAGTCTTAAAACACTTAGAGGAGATTAAGCATACGTCCCCTCAGCCTGAGTTAAGCCAGCAGACAGCAGAGTCTGATTATGAGGACATGCAGACAGAGCCTTGTGATATGGAACAAGACTCTTTAGACTCCTTGATGGATTGTTCTTTTTGTATGAAGACAGAATGAAGAGGCTGTAGGTTTTTTTTAACTGATAAAAAAAAAGCCAGAAGCCATTTTACCTGAATGTCTTATGTCTTGAATGCTGAAAATGTTTAAAAGGAGAATTGCTGGTGTTTAGAGTTGAGAGGAAATGTTTCAAGATTGATTTGAATGATTAAGAAAACAGCTAGAAGCAAAAGAAGTTTTGTTTAAAGTTTTACTGTTTGGAAAAGGCTGATACCTGTGCTGGAAGTTAGCTGAAGCCAGCCAAGCTGTTTTTCCAACTGTTGGATTTTGGGAAGAAACACTTTTGGTGTAACGTTTATCACTGCCAGAATCCTGTTTGACCGGAACTTCTTTTGTTGGAGAGTACATCCTATTTTTGTTAATGTATGTTGAGCTTCAAAGAAAGTTCATTGCAAAGGAACAGACACAAATAAATTCCTGTGTTTGCCTTCAACCCTCGGATTCCTTTTTATTTCACACAACTACAAATTCCCAGAAGCATTAACTCTGGAGCCCATATTTAAAAGGGACATTACATGGCACGCCCCTGCCTATAGGCAACTGCCTAGACAGTAGGGAGCGCCACAGTATTGAGATATGATTTGTTTTCTATTAATCACATTGCAAATTTTCTAATAGTATGGCCCACATAAAGTTTATTACAAGGGCAGAATATAACATAAATTGCAAAAGTAGTCTGACGAGTAGTTGCATATTCCTAATCAAAACATACTCCAATAGTTGGTTCATACTCCTGCATTGTTCTAGTTAAGGAAAAAAATTCACATTTACTACACTTAAGTGCACATTGTAGCAGGTGTAAATGCTAATCTTTATCTTTATCTTTATTTGTGAAACTTGATATACCGCCCTTACCAGAGGCGTCAGGGCGGTGTGCAGTACAGTAATACAAATTGGCCACGGAAAATAAAGAGGAGAAAGTAACGCCATTAATAGACAGGAAAGTAAAAGAGAAGGAGAGGTAAAACAAATAAAGTAGGACAGGAAAGAAACACATGGCAGGGGAGATAGAGATGTGGAGGGAGGGGAGGGAGGGAGTCATCAGGTGACTTGGGCAAGGGGGTCACTAAACCAGCGGTGGGGGGGGGCACCCGACGGGGGAAGGTCTGGGACACCAGCAGGGACAGGAAGATAATAGGCCTGACAGAAGAGGTGAGTTTTAAGGAATGACTTAAATTGAGGGAAAGAGGGTTCGGTGCAAAGGAAGTGCGGGAGAGAGTCCAGAGAGCAGGACTGAGGAAGAAAAAGGCAGAGTGGTGAGTGAGCTTGAGACGAGCCTGAGAAGGGGAAGGGAGAAAAAGCTGGTTGCCGTGAGCAGAATGGAGGAGATGGGGGACTGGCTGGATATAAATGATATCGGCTAAATATTGAGGAGTGCTGGTATGCAGAACCTTATGGGTTATGGTCAGGAGTTTGTAGATGAATCTGACAGAGATAGGAAGCCAGTGAAGGGAGAGGAGAGAGGGAGCAACATGGGCATTAGCAGGAGAGTGAGTGATAAGGGGAGGGGCAGTATTTTGAACTAACTGAAGACGGCGGATTTGGGAACGGGGAAGGCCGGCAAGAACGGAATTGCAGTAGTCCAGATGGGTAATCACGAGGGACAGAACGAGAGTGGTGATAACAGTGGTGGAAAGAAATGGGTGAATGAATCTAATTCTGTGGAGATGGAAAAAAGAGGCATGCACCACCGAGGAGATGTGTTGGTGGAAAGAGAGGGAGGAGTCAAGGGTGACACGTAGATATCAGAGAGTGGAAACAAGGGGAATGGGGCGAGCGGACATAGTGGGAGACAGGGTGGGAGAAGGGGCACCAAAAGAGAACCAATGTGATTCACCAGACTTTGGCCAGGAAAGCAGAGCGATTGGCCCCTCTGAGCACGAGACACTGCAGCAAACCAGAGTAATCGTAAGTTTGCCAAGCAGCTTCTCTGGAGCCAGTTGGGGTTGAAGGGGGGAGGGGGGGTATTGCAGCACACAGTGCTGTGCCACATGGGGGGTATCCATCCTGGGTGATGGAGGCCTAGGAACACCATTGCCCTAGCACACCCTTCATTCTCCTCACTGTCTCTCTGTCAGTCATTCTCCTGCACACTCTCTACCCTCCATATTCCTTCAATGACTTTCTTCCCATTTCCCCCAACATGCCGCGGATATGATCCTTTTACTCACTGTTCCCATCTCTCCATCCACCCATGATTCCTTCATTCATCCTCCTACATTGGCTTTGGACATGGAGGAAGACAGCAGACAGTATAGCACCTTAGACCACTTTGGCCTCTTTGTAACAGGAGCTAAAATGTCATGGACAGCGATGTGGAGGACACAGCCTGAAGCACTGCACTGCCCCCATCCTTGCCAAGCCCAAGTGAGAGCATTGCGGGGGTAAGGGATTGAGGTGACAGAAAGATTCACTGTCATCATTAGCACCACCACTGCCATCATAGGAATCTTTGCTTAGGTCCTGGCCTCTGGATTCTCATTGGAATTCTGCAATAACCAGTCATTTTCGTGACAAGAGATAAAGTCTGTGGCCCTTACGATGGTCACAGAATCACAGGAGACCTTGGTCTTATATTGCCATAGTCTCTGCATTTTTTTCTCTTCCAAAATCACCTTCCTCTTTTCTTTTTCCCTTTTTCTCTCTTCCCATTTTCTTCTTCCTTCCTTCCTTATGCTCACTATCTTCTTCTGTTTTACCCCTTCAGATACGTTCATTTCTTTTTCTCTCATTGCCCATAAAGCATTTTCATTCATTTTCATTTCTGGTTCTGTTTCAACTCCTTATCAAAAGTATACTGTCAATATTCTTCAGGCCTTAAAACTGTCAGAAAACACAGTACATTCTGTACTTCTGATGCCACTGGAACTTGTGAAGGGTTTTTTTTCTATTTTTTTTATTGGCCATTTATTTTTCTACTCATTGAAAGAGCTTCCGGAACTGTATCGCCCTCAGAATGTTAAGTATCTTGCTGTCTTACAAAGCCTTCGTTCATTACTTTGCATAGTAAAGCAGTCTTAATAGTATGACACAAAAAAATCCTTTCAACATGTTCTCAGAGGAAAACTATAAGCCTAACAGATAGTTGGCAAAGAAGGGCAATTACTTATTTGAAGATTCTGTGAATTTATAAAGGAATGGGAAGTAGGAAAAATAAGAGATGTGGTGTGCAGTGCACTGTATGTAAAGAAATCCGCTATTCTAAATGGAAGCAAGTGCCTTCTATTCCTGTCTATTTAAATCTGATTCTCCTGTGACTCAGCTCCGTGAAATGTCTTCTTGGAAAACTATGAGCTGTTATCACATGGCAGGGAACAGTGTCGACTTCAGTTTTGCTGTCTTGCCAATAAAGAAATGAATTAAGTAATCTGCAAACTAGCTATTGTGAAATAATGATTTGTTTTCTTTTAAGTAGAGAAAGTTCCTCAGAGATAAAGATATCTAAAGGAAGACCTCCCACTACACCCCAGCATCAAAAACAATGAGCTCATTCACAGATGAATCAATAACTGCTCACAATGACAAATGAATAAATGGCAAAAGTTCTCATGGATTGTTTTGTCCTGTAGTAGATCACCAGCAGTAAACAAACCTCAGCAATTGAGTAAACTCAAATGCTGTCGTGGAAAAAGATTGTCACATGCTTCTTTACAACTTGGTAGTGCAAAGATATTTTTTTCCTTTTTGTAAATTAACCTGAAAATGAGATAACTAAATTGTGCATCACGTCAAAGATCTCACTCTAGTTAATTCTGAAATGCCATCCAGGTGAAACACAATCTTACCTTTTGGCATGAATGTTTATTCACGGCTAGACAACCTAAGGAGGAGAAGTTCTAGCCCGAAGTGAGTAAACTGATGTTATCGCTATCTGCAGAATATTGCAGTATAGCACTATAACAGCTTCTTTGTTTGCCTATGTTGCCAATGCTCAGGCATGTTAAGGAAGAATTGGGGTATTCTGGAGATACACCCAGTTTTTAGGCAGGAGTTATGCTTTGCTTTTAGTAGGAGCCATAACCTGAAAGAACTACTGGTTTGGACCCACCCTAGGCCAATTAGAATAGATTCTCCAGGGGGTCATGTTAAATGTGGCAGATGTGTCACATGTGATTATATCTTGGAGATGTCAGTTTTTGAACATCTCACTCTAAAATGTCCATTCGTTTTACATCATCAGACTTCATGTAGGAGTGAGGGAGTAATTTATGTGATTACATGCCCTATATAGGTCAGACATCTCGCAAATTTAAAACAAGGATTATCAAACATCTTTCAGCCATTTGTAGATGAATCATTATGGCCCCTTTGGTGGATCATTGGCAAACAATGGGACATGATTTGAAAGATCTCCGTTGTTGCATTCTTGAACTGACTGGTCAACATTGAAATTGTTACTGACTTTAAAAGGCCCTAATCTGCAGTAGCTTGGTGAGCTGAACACGAATATAACATTAAAAATATTTTATTGGCTCTCATTTTGAAGATATTGCATGTAGTTCATTTTTGACATTTCACCTTGTAAATTTACCCAGTAGGACATCAACAACATCCCAAATAAGCCTTGAATGATGTAATATTGCATCGCATTGCATAATACCAGCATGCACACATCATTCAGAGTTTATTGCATAATTTTCTGATGTAATGCAGTACTACTGCCAGATGGCTGCTGAAGCCATCTGATGTCAGCAGTGTACTATACGCAGTCGGAAAGGAAAGTAATCTGGTATTCTGTTCCGATATTGAAAGCCTCATGAATGCCTTAAAAATCACTCATGACCCACAAGACTGGAGACTATTTATAGACTCTTCGAAACTGAGTCTGAAGGCTGTGCTTTTGAACAATGGAAACCGTCTTCCATCTATTCCAGTAGCGCATGCCATCCACATGAAAGAGACATACGGTAACTTAAAGCATCTACTGACTTCCATTAACTATAACAAGTACAGCTGGCACCTCTGTGGTGACTTATTGTTTATTATTGTTTATTCACAACTTGATATACCGCCCCCCATTACATCGGGGCGGTTTACAATATACATGATAGCATTAGGTAAGAAAGGAAAAAGAAATTACAATCACTGAAAAGAAAAGACGAGAAAGAAAGAATTAGCAGAAACAGTGCAACAGGGAGAGTGGGGTCATACAGATTCAGGGGGGACATTAAAAGCTATGGAAAAGAAATGGGTTTTGAGAAGGGAACGAAATTTGGGATAGGAATCTTCAAGTCGGAGAGCAGTAGGAAGGGAATTCCAGAGGGCAGGACCAAGGTAGAAAAATGCTGATTTTCGGGTGGATTGCAAATGGGCTTGAGAAGGGGCTGGGAGGTGCAGACGATTAACATGAACAGATCGGAGGCTACAGGTGGGAGTATGAAAAGTTAACAGATTAGAGAGGTATTGGGGTGTGTGGAGATAGATGGCTCGGTGCACTAGAGTGAGAATCTTGAAGAGGATCCGGAATTTCAATGGTAACCAGTGAAGATGCAACAAGAATGGGGTAACATGATCATAGGGGGAGGCATGTAAAATCATTCGAGCAGCTGTATTCTGTAGTAATTGTAACCAATGTTGTTGGTATTGGGGAATGCCAGCATAAATCGAGTTACAGAAATCCAATCTAGTTATGACCAGGGAAAGGAGGAGAGTAGTAAGGGCTTGAGAAGACAGAAATGGTCTGATGGCACGAATTCGCCTAAGACAGAAAAAGGAGCGTCGAGAAATCAAGGAAATGTGGTCGTGGAAAGTAAGATTGCTGTTGAGAATAACACCAAGATATCGGAGTTTGGAGACCAGGGAGATGGGGTGCCTGAGAAAGAGGGAGTGGGTAATGGAGTAGAAGAACCATGGGTGAACCAAATAGCTGCAGTCTTAGAAACATTAAGAATCAAGCAGTTGGAGGAGAGCCAAGAAGAGACCAAAGATAAGCAGATCTCAAGGGGAGTAATATCAGGGTGGGAGGAGGATGTATGGTGTAAGAGAAAGATGTCATCTGCATAATAATACCCTGAAATCCCTGATTGTTGGACTTGAAGGTAGTTGCCCTTTTAATGGGACTGCAGCAGGGATATATAAAATACATGTGTTTCTTATGTGAGTGGGATAGCCGAGCAAGGGATTGGCACTACTTGCGGAAGGAATGGAATCGCAGACAAAATGTAACAGTTGGAGAGAAGAATATCCAGCACCCAGCTCTGGTTGATGCTCACAAAATCCTGCTACCACCCCTTCACATCAAACAAGAAACTTCGCTAAATCACGCAAATGTACATCACAACGAGCAATTTCTTTGGCTGCCCCTTTGATTTGGAACTCTCTCCCTCCTGATTTACGTGCAATTGATGTTTTAAGTGACTTTCGTAAGCAATTAAAAACTTTACTTTTCATTGAGCACTATGGATCAACAAATGACTAAGATATCATCTATTGTATATATTTTATAAATAATCCACTATATTGTTAACCCTTGTTATTTTTCCTACATTACCATATGTTGTCATGTCTATACTGTTTATGTTTCCCTTGTTTATACCTTGTATTTCTTGTGACCGCTTTGATTGAAGGAAAAGGCGGTATAAAAAACTTGTTAAATAAATAAATAAATAAATGGACCGCACTTCGCCAGCTTTCCGATACCTGCATGAAAAATTCCCTCGACTCAGCGAAGCGAAGATTAAAGAGGGAGTTTTTGTGGGTCCTCAGATTTGAGAGTTCTTCAAAGATGACTGGTTCAACAACTTGCTGCAGGGTGATGCGAAACAAGCATGGAATGCTTTTCGCCTAGTGTCAACAAACTTTCTCGGGAATGTTAGGGCATAAAACTACAAGGAACTAGTAGAAGACATGCTGATGCAGTATCAGAAAACTTGGCTGCAATATGTCTCTAAAGATCCATTTCCTTGATTCCCATCTTGATTTCTTTCCTGACAACTGTGGTATGGTTAGTGATGAACATAGCAAACGTTTTTACCAGGATATCGCAACAATGGAGCAAAGATACCAGGGAAAATGGTCCACTACAATGCTGGCTGACTACTGCTGGACACTCCCCAGAGAAGCTCACAAACAGCAGTACAAGAGACAGGCGAAAAAATCTAAGAAGTAGTCTATGAATTGGTTTTTTACAGGTATTAACCGAAGACCTATTATATTTACTATTGACATGCATTTCGTGATGTAAACATTAATTCTTGTAGATTACAAAAAAGCTAGAGCCAACTTTGCAATTTCACTGTCATATTCGTGTTCAGCATATCAAAATTGATAAGAAATTGCATTGATATCCTGGGTCCCTTTTTAATAACGGTTTATGGACCTTTCCTCCAGGAACTTGTCCAAACCTTTTTTAAACCCAGCTATACTAACAGCCTTTACCACATCCTCCGGCAACAAATTCCAGAGTTTGATTACACGTTGAGTGAAAAAATATTTTCTCTTATTTTTCTTAAATAGATCACCTTGTAGCTTCATTACATGTCCTCTAGTATTTCAATATTCTGATAACGTAAACAATCGATCTATGTTTACTCGTTCCACTCCATTCATTAATTTAAAGACCTCTATCATATCTCCCCTCAGCCGTCTCTTTTCCAGGCTGAAGAGCCCCAACCTTTGTAGCCTTTCTTCCACGTGCTATTACCACGTGGTAAGTGTCCACTACCACCCCTTAATGTCCTATTACTGCATGGTAAGAGTCCACTACCACCCCTTAAGGCAACATGGTTCTACCTAAGGACGATCTTGCCATACAAAACTGATTGAGTTCTTTGATTGGGTGACCAGAGAACTAGATCAAGGGCATGCAATGGATGTGATCTACCTAGATTTCAGCAAAGCCTTTGATACGGTTCCTCATAGGAGGCTTATCAATAAACTCAACAGCTTGGGGATGGGTCCCAAGATGGTGAACTGGATCAGAAATTGGTTGACTGACAGACGACAGAAGGTGACGGTAAACAGAACTCACTCAGATGAAAGGAAGGTGATTAGTGGTGTGCCCCAGGGTTCGGTCTTGGGACCAGTACTGTTTAATATATTTGTGAGTGATGTTGCCAATGACACCAAAATTTGCAACAGAGTGGACTCCCCTCAGGGAGTGGGAACATGAGGAAATATCTACAAAAGCTGGAAGAATGGTCTAATGCTTGGCAGTTAAGATTTAGTGTGAAGAAGTGCAGTGTAATGCACTTGGGAAGCAGAAATCCAAGGGAATTGTATGCGATAGGGGGTGAGAGAGTGAGGTGCACGGACCAGGAAAAAGACCTCGGTGTGATTGTTTCTGATGATCTCAATGTGGCAAAATAGTGTGACAAGGTGGTGGCAAAAGCCTGAAGGATGCTGGTTTGCATACAGAGAGGAATTACCAGCAGAATAGAAGAGGTAATAATGCCACTGTACAAGTCAATGGGGAGATCTCACTTGGAATATTGTGTTCAGTTTTGGAGACCGTATCTCGCAAAGGACATAAAAAGGCTGGAAGTGGTTCAGAGGGAGGCGATCAAAATGATTTGGAGCCTGCATCAGAAGGCTTATGAGAAGAGTCTTGAACACCTAAATATGTACACTCTGGAGGAGAGGAGGGACAAGGGAGATAGGATTCAGACCTTTAAATAATTAAAGAGTATTAATGGACAAACAAACGTCTTCCAAAGACGGGGAAGCTATAAAACTAGAGGGCATAACATGAAGCTGCAAGCGAGTAAAATGAAAGGCAATGTCAGGAAATACGTTTTCACTGAAAGGGTGGTGGATGCTTGGAATGCCCTCCCAATGGAAGTGGTGGGGGCAAACACAGTGACAGAATTCAAAATGGCATGGGACAGACATAATGGATCCCTTTATAGCAACAGGATAAAATCAAAATAAGCGTTATCTCTTATATCTGAACAAATAGGGGTGACCTACACAGAGTTGTGGGTACACCCCTAAACAAAGGCATGGGAAGAGGTGACCTGCATGGAGCGGCAAGTGCACCTACTCTTGCCGCCTGGCTGGGCAGACTAGATGGGCCATACTGGTCTTTATCTGCCGTCATATACTATGCTACTATGTTACTATGTTTAGTAAATATACCCCTTAGTTTCACTCTTATGTGTAGTGGACAACCCAAGATATAAACAAAGAAAGTGGTTTATCCCTATGATATAATAATAGATAGGAGCAAACAGATGTGTGTTATTGGTAGACAGAATGTGAGAGTTTGTAATTGAATGGTGGAAGTAGTGAGTATAGTGTTTTGATTGGTTCCTACATGAAATAGATTTATTATCGGGAGTTTTCTTGATTGGTTAGAGTGATGAACGAATCATGGAAGATTGGCTTTTAGTATGTCAGAGAAGGGTGATTGAAAGAGGTATGTGTATGAGAGCAGTATGCAATTGCTTGGGTGGATAGTATGTGATTGATGGAGGAGTGACTATAGTGGTCTGATTGGCCTCCAACATATAATAGATTTGTGAATGGAGCATTGTGTTGAAGGGTATGATTGGCTAGCAGTGATAAATGAGGTATAGAGGATTGGTTGTTAGTTTGCTAGGGACTGGGACTTGGAGGAAGTTTTGGGAATGAGAATGTTATGGGATTGGTTGCTAGTGATTTTAGATGATTGGTTCTTTGTTGTAAGTTTGGGATAGCCGTTATATACAGCAAGTGGGGTTAGCAGCTATGTGCTTTAATGCATTGTTTAAGAACAGCCAGGCACTTAGAAGGTGGGTTTAGCATTGTGAAAGTTTTATATTTGAAATAGATATATGCAAACATATTTTATAGTAATGTGTGCTTCATTTTGGCTCAGAGCTTCAGTTTTTATAAAGACATTTATATTTATTTATTTAGACAGTTTTTTATACCACCTTATCCTTCAATCAAAATGGTCACAACACAATTGGGGGATACATTTAACACGAGGGGATATGAGACACATACACTAATACTTACAGGGAACATTGGCAAAGTATGCGAAACCGGTCAGGAAGCTTTTTCCAGATAGGTGTGAGAGCACACCACGATGGTGGAAGAGTTTGCTTTTAAATGTGGAAGTTTAATAGTTCTGATATTTTCTATAATATGAAATGATATGCAAATAAGGAATATTAATAATAAACAAATTTTGCAATAAGAAGACATTATTGTGGCAGTATTTACAATGAAGAATTGTTATACATTCTGGGGTCACTCTGGTCTCTGATTAGCGTGTCTGGATGTCCAATCCAGATGTCCAGACCCGCTAAGCGGCTGGAACACTCCGGCGGCAGCAGAGCTCCCTGCATGTATAGGCCACTTGTACAGAGTAGGTGCCGGACATGCGGCTGATCAGAATCAGGGCTTGGCCTGCATGTCCAGGCCGGTAGACCCGATTCTGATCCCATGGGCATGTCTAGCCCTGTGGGATCAGAATCGGATGCTACTGCTGCATGACCCGATTTTGACCGATCGTACAAGGGCAGTACATCTACAACTGAATTGGCCCCCACAGGACAAAAATGGACTTTATAGAGTGAGTTGTACACGCAGAATATTTTTTGGCCAAAAATTTCCCTTTTGGAGGTTGAATATAGGACCCATATTTTGTGTCTTCTCTTCAGTGGAATTCTTGGACTCCTTATTGGTGTAGCAGTGTATTTCATTTAAGGAAGAATGTTCGAGAGTAAGGATAGACAGTATTCAAGATACTCATGAAGCTACACTTTTTGAATTAGGGCTTTACATCAGCATTACCCTGGCTAGTAATTAAAGACACATAACCTCTTCCTAAGCACAGTAATACTAATCAAAAGACATGTGCTAGTCTATTTTTAAAAACTCCAGTGGGAAGGGTTGTATACTTGCTTCCTCTCCTTTGTTTCTCTCTTCCTTCTTTGAAGTATCACTTTGTAAAGATTAATGTTGTTGTTAGGTTTGAAAGAGATGGGCTGGAAAGGAAAAGGAGGGCTTATGGGATTCTGAAGGGAAAGAATAGAAAATGTAATCTGTTCTTAGCTGGAGAGAGTAAGTGCTTCCAGTTGCTGGCTGGATTGGGCTGTTGTATTTATTTATTTATTTATTTTATTTTATTATATTTTGTCAGTTCAATAAATAGATTTAAACCTAAAAGCTCCAGCAGGCCAATATTCAGAATCACTTGACAGCAGCACTCACTATCCAGAGAAGAGCTGCTCATTGGGATAGTCAGCAGGATACCACCTTGGCACTATCGATAGGGCCAGAGTAACCCATGGGCCGAATGAGGGCTGGGCGGAGAATTACTCAGATAGTGGCACTGGATATCCAGTTTGAATGGTCAGTGCTGGCACTATCTAAATAACAGTGATAGTAGCACAACTATCCAGATAAATATCTGCATAACTTAGGACAGCAAAAAAGGTGGAATGTATAGTGCTGCCGAATATTCCTTTCAGCATCACTTAGCCAGATAGCAGATGCTGCTATCCAGATTATTAACTGAAAATTGACTTCAGAGCCTTTAATTTTTTTTTTAATGAAGGCAATTTGTTTCTTCCTAATTTCCAGAGGAATAGAGGTCCATATACGATGAGCAGTTTATCAGAAGACATGTCTTCTTGTTGATGTCCAACTCATCTCAAAGGGGATAGTCATAACAAACCCTTCTGGGATGAACTGGACTGATAAAGAATTATGAATTTGGCCAAATATTGAAGGAATATTGAACATTTATGCACTAGGAGAACAATTTTGAACCTTATCCTAATTTCAATAGAAAACCAGAGGAGTTCCTTCAACAAAGGAATTACATAATCTAATTTCCGCTCTCTTATTGGAAGCTTAACTGCCATATTCTGTATTAATTGCAATTTTTTATAGTCATCAAGAATAGACCATGCTATAAAGAATTAGCTCTAGATAATGTCAATTACTGAAATAACATAACAGGATTTTTGAAGTTTTCAAAAAGGTCAAAACTGATGAATCAGCTGAAGATGATAAAAAAAATTCCTAACCACATATGAGTTTGGGGCGATATATGCAACTGAGCACCAGATTTCACCCCTAAACAGTTGACCTGATACCATTACAAGGTAAGCAACAATAACTGGGGCTGTTTATATACCTAGCGCCCGATTTTCGAAAGGCATTTACACAGTTTACAGCCCATTAAATAGTGTAAATGCCTTCGATGGGGGTATTCAATGGCACATACACGATTAGTGGCATTGAATATCCCCTACTAAATCCCCTAGGCACCCCAATGCTATCCAGGTAGCATCGGGGCATGTTGGGGATGTTCCAGAGTGGAGTAGAGGTGGCAACTGTCGCTAACCAGGCAGCAGCAATATTGGATGCTGCCCGGTTAATGACCTGTGCAGGAGCTAACGGGCGCAGGCGCAGGGGCTAACCAGGCAGCATTCACTATCACTGCTACACAGTTAGCCTCGGTGGTTTTCTGGGTCTCTGTCAATTGCTGGATATTCCATGCTGTTGCCACGGCATTAAATATCTGGGTTAGAGGTCGGCGGGGAGGGCTATGCACCAAGGAGGCGCATACCCTTCCAAAATACGTCTGACTCAATATCGGGCTTCTAGTTTCTGAAATGCCTCCAGTGTTACATTGTTACATTGTTCTAGTTCCATGTACAACAATGTGCCCACCACAGCCCTATTTCCACCTTCAGTTAACTGTAAACCACTTGAATGGTAGAAAAACGGCATAAAAGTAAGTTTACATAAATAATAAATAAATAAATAAATCTTCATGCTTTGCACATCTAAGTGCCCATTTTCAGAAATTCTACTCACGAAACAGGCTTCTAAAATGACCCCATAAACTTCTAAATCTTTTAATTTTATTGGCAAATGCTTCAAACTATACATTAAAAACAGAGGGGCTGAAACTGACCCTTGTGGAACTCCACAGCAAATTGAAACCATGCTAGAGAAATTCTCCTTCAAAAACGCACAGTGAGATTTTTCCACTTATTATTCCCTGAACCACTCAAAAACTCTGCCCTGGACCCCAAGTCTCTGAAAGAATTGTAAAAGTCGATCATAGGATGCAGTATAAAAAGCTGAATGACCAGATATCAAAATCCTGCTCAAAGCACATCCTCAAAGAATCCTGGATAGCCAATAATAGTTCTACAATCAGGTGAAAAGTCTGACTGAGCAGAATGAAATGCTTCAATACCCTCCAGATGATTAACAGACTAAATGCAACTTTTTTCCCTGCAATTTTAGATTAAAAAATAAATTTGATATTGGAAAGTAACATAACACCTCTTCAAGCCCCCCAACTCCCTTCTTCAACACTGGCGAAATAACTAGTTTTCCACACACCCTCCATTCAAAGACTTATTCATCATTATTGATGGGCCCATTTTTAAAAACAACCAATATTCAAACACCACAGCCACTGAATATCTAGGCTGAGCAGTGTGATTTTCAGTCAGTGTGATTTCCAGTCAGTGCTTATCGGGATTAAAACAGGCCTGTTTTTCATGCACCCTAATTGTCATGACAAGGGTAACTGAAAACTGTGCTAACTAGTTATGTGCCAACACTTACCCGGGTGGAGGCACATTTCAAATGGGATGTCCAAGTGCAATCTGGGACGTCAAAGCCAGAACATCTGAAAAGAAAGGCAGGCACGTGCAAATTCAGGCACAATTCCAGAAACGCGGACGTGTCCGATATGCATGTGTATCAAATGACTATATAGACGACCCCAGGAGAGCATTTCAGAACCAAGACATCTAATAACATAATAGCTAGAGTAGCTTAAGAGCTAGGTGGCCAGGATTTCAAAAACCAGTCTGGGACTTTGTAATCTAAAGCTAGTCACTTAATTCTCCAATTTCACTACACTCTCTGGATGTTTTAAGGTGAAAATAAACACTTTCCTAATGCCTATTCAAGCCTGGAGCAGGAATAAACATGCAGCTTCTGAGATTAAAAGGGAACATGTAAGTCCATGGTCCCTCTTCAGACATGCCTTTGCCCTACCCCTGTGCTTACTTGAATGTCCCTGTACTGGAGACATCTGCGAACAGCATTTGTGGAATAGTTACGGTGATGTGTCTGTGATTTCAACATCCGTGTGCATGTCTGCAGACATCCAAACCATGACTAAACCTTTTAGAAAGGCCCTCTTAGTGTCACTGCTCCCACTAAACGCATGGACTATCCTTGCACGCCAGGGAGGCCTATGGAGATATTCAGAGAAACTATCTGGATAGTGCCGCTGAATATTATGGGCTGCCCCTTGGTCGGCCAGTTTTCCATTGGCCTGCTGGCTAAGGGCTTTGAATATTGGCCCAGTTTTTACCTGTGATACCTTATCTGCCATCTGTTTAATAATAAAAGTAGAAATATTTAACTGCCAAGTAGATGATGATTTTCTAGCTCCCAAGATACAACTTATCCACATAGTGGACAGATTTCTAAACTCCATCCATACTTCTAATCAATCCTCAGTAATCTTTACATCATTTATCCAAATTTCACCATCAACTACAGGCAGTGAGATCTTACTTTTCTCCCACCGCTTGTCTCTAAATCTCATTTTTGCCTCTAAAAGAGAATATAAAATTCAATATTTTCATATCAAAGTAAGAGATAAAATCGGAACTAATGCATCATGATATTCACCACTATCTCATCGCTTCCCAACCAATTGTTCTACCAGTCAATATTGACAGTGGGGACATTTTTGAACTTTTGGAGATTTTTTGTTTTTTATTAAGATAAGCCTTTTTGCTTGTGCTAATTGTAGATAATAATGTCTATTTAAGGCTCTACATATTTACCTGTTATCATCATTACAAGTCTTTGTGCCAACACACCCTCTGGGGCAGTGCCTTACCAGCCCTTAATGAAGCCACAGATTTCTTTGCCTTGTATAGGTGTATCTGAGAAATATGCCTATAAACCTAAAGCAATCTGACTAAGAAAATTCCAGTCATTCAAATCTGGTGTTCCTCTACCTCTCAGAGACTGTATTCACTCACTTGGGGTCATACTAGACTCCTCTTTGTCTTTCTATTCCCTTAAGTCTATGATGGTCAGAAACTCTGTTGCCCCTCTTCAGATGGTTCATTCACTGTGTCATTATGTCAATACTAAAAATCTTAACATCTTGATTAATGCTCTCATTTTTAGTAGATATGACTACTGTAATTCTCTTCTTGTTGGCACTCCTATCCAAAATACTGCTGCTAGACTCCTGCATAGAGAAAAATGGTAAATGGCCTAGCTACCAGTCTTCTATAGGATCAAATATAAATTCTAGCTCTTATACATAAGATTCACCTCCATTCTATTTGTTGCCTTTGATTGTTTCAAACTGTCTAAGTCACATATTAAGGTCTTAACAATCCAATTTACTCATCATTCCACTCCCTTCCCACTTCAAACTTGAACTGACCCATACTGAGGCTTTTAGTTTTGTTGCCTTTACCCTATGGAACTCACTTCCACTTGATCTTTGCCTAGAGGAAACTTTGAAAAAAATTCTAAATTGGCTTGAAGAACTGGCTACTCTGGAAAGTATTTGGAGATGACTAATTGTGTCTGGAGCCCCTGAGTCACCAGTGAGTATTTCCTATTTCCTCTTTTTGTTTTCCCTTTCCCCCTCCCTTTTATTTTACCAATTAATTTATTATTGTCTTTGGTTTTTACTGTTGTGCTATGCATACCCCTTGACCTAATATCTTCCTATCCTTCTCATCCAATGTCTTTATCTTTATTTATTTATTTATTTATTTAACAATCATTTATATCCCGCATCTTCCAGAGTTCAGATGCGGCTTACAATTGAACAACAGTCAACAAAGCAAGGGCTTGTTTTACATGGAACAATTTTTGACAGTAAACAATGTAATAGTTAAATACGTAACAGAACGGTGAATGGTTAAATGCATAACAGAACAATGTAATGGTTAAATACATAACAGAACAAGAACAATTTAAGAACTATGTACAGATACAGGTTTGTAGGTTCCTTAGATTTAAATCATGGTTATTTACAAGAGGGTGTAAATCTGTTAATTATGAGGTTTAGCTTTACTCAGTTGGGTGTTATTTAGCCTTTTCTGGGATGATTAGTGTATTATCAATGTTGTTGTAGTGCATGGCAAAGAGGTAGGTTTTCAGTTTTTTGCGGAATTCTATAATTTCTGTTGTGGATCTTAGGTCCTCTGGGATGGAGTTCCAAATGAAGGGGCCGCATGTGAGAAGGCTCTGTTATTAGTTAGTTTGGTTGCTTTTATAAAATCATTTGGAGTCCTTAATTTATTTTAGTGTCCTTTTCTGTGAGTGACTTTTTTTTTTTTTTTTTAATTCTTTATTTTCGTTTTATAACAACAAAGGAAAAGGAAGACATACAGCTAAGAGACAGATACATAAAGTGTAATACATACATCAAAGTAAACCCCTGCCACCCCCCACCCCCCCTGCTTCTTCTCTAGAAAACTAATCATTCCCGAAGCGGGCGTTTGTACTTACATTATTGTGTTACAAAACCTAACGGTGATCTGAAACATGATGAGTGCACATTATACAGGCATGTTGGAGCAATGAGCAGATTGTACATAATCATTAAGCATCTGCCATTTAGACAAGCGAGAGTGAGGTTGGGCATGGGGAATAGCTCTCCGAGGTATCTGCTCATATT
This sequence comes from Ichthyophis bannanicus, assembly GCA_033557465.1. Taxonomy (NCBI): domain Eukaryota; kingdom Metazoa; phylum Chordata; class Amphibia; order Gymnophiona; family Ichthyophiidae; genus Ichthyophis; species Ichthyophis bannanicus. The sequence goes on from CM066033.1 coordinate 572,537,901, forward strand.
TACTATATAAGCAGACGAGGTTCCACCATTCATTGACAGTAAGTCGAGAGCTATCCTTCCAATTCCTCGTGATTAAGCATATGGCTATACCCAGCATGAAATCAAGGAGAAAGCGACCCTTCTTAGGAAGAGAGGGGACCTCCGCCACAGAGCGGAGTCCCACGATCTTCCAAGAGAGAGGTTCGTGAAGGTGTAAGATAAATTGAATACAACCCCAGACCCGCCCCCAATAAACCTGTAGTTGAGGACATTCATAAATAACATGAGCGAAGGTTCCCACAGCAGTATGGCAAGACCAACACTGGTCCCTAGCATTTGTGTTCCATTTGGCTATTTTTTCTGGGGTATAAAAGCATCTGTGTGCAAAAAAGAAGAGAGTTTGGGTAACAGAGGCAGACCGGGAAACCCGCACTACTTTGCTCCAGAAAACGCTCCATTGCACAGGGGTTTTAAAGTGGTTTGCAGTTCGCGCTCCCAGGCTTGTTGGGCTCTAAAAGTGGCCGTGTCTGTACCCTGACATAATATTTTATAAAAGTTAGAGGCTACCCCATGTGTACTACTAATGGAGTGAACTATCTCTAATAGCCCGTCCTCAGTAGGGGCAGAGGGCGGCATGATTCGAGCACTTTTGAGGCAGTGTTTGAAGCTGCATCCATTGAAAGTAGTGTTTCGCTGGTAACGCAAATTCCTTTTGTAAATCAGAAAAGGTTTTTCCAACGAGCTGCAGAGAAAAGCTGTTGGGGTGTCCAGATCCCCCTTGAGTACCAGGGTTTCCATGCTATCGCTTCTATTTAGGACTTGAATTCTGGGGTTATTCCATAGCGGGAGTCCGTCCTGAGGACATACGTTCGGGCCCAGTGTTAGAATGAGAGTGTTAAAGGCCGCAAGGGTATCGACAATCATTGGTGGATGGCGGGTATCTACTTGATAGGACATACTGGGGAGATGAGTCAACGGAATTGGGCTACTAAGCTCCTCTTCTATGTCAAGCCAAACTGGTCTGCTGTCTGTTGAGGCATCTAGCCATCGGGCACCTTGCTTAAGTAGGAAGGCTTGATGATATCTAAGAAAATCAGGAAATCTGGTACCCCTCCCTCTTTCCTTGGCAGACTGTAGTTTTTTGTTTAGCTATCCTTGGTGGCTTGCCCTGCCAGAGATAACGGACGAGAAGGCCCTCAATATCTTTATAAGTATGTAGCGGAAGTAAGCATGGCAGCATTTCTAAAATGTAGTTCACTTTGGGGACTATCATCATTTTCACAGTTTCTAAGCGGCCCCACCATGTAAGAGATAAGGGAGACCAACGATTCGTGAGCTCACGGACTTTGGAGACTACCTCTTTGGCATTAAAACTGATAGTGTCCTTCTAAAGGAGAACAGTAATGGACCCCGAGATACTTCACCATGCGGGATTGCCAAAGGAAGGGAAAGGCCTGCATGTCAGCCTCATGTACCCAGCGGTTTCAGTGGGAATGCTACAGATTTGGTCCAGTTAATTTTATAGCCCGATAATTGTGAGTATCCGTCAATCAGATCCAAGACAGCTGGAACCGAATCGAGGGATACGAAAAGCATAAGGTCATCTGCATATGCAGAGAGTTTAATCTCCCTATGACTGAAGGGGACACCTCGAATACGTGCGGACTGTCTAATAAGGAGGGCTAGGGGTTCAAGAGCTAGATCAAAGAGCATTGGTGATAGGGGGCAACCTTGACGCGTGCCTCTTTGGAGATTAAATGGCTGAGACTTGATGGCATTTTACACAAATACTGGCGGCGACGGGTTGAGTATACATGACTTGGAGATATCGGAGGAAGCCCTCCCCAAAGCCATACCATCGGAGAACTGCAAAATAAGAAGGGCCATTCTAGGCGGTCAAAGGCTTTTTTTCGGCATCCAGGGAAAGACCCACCCATGGATGATCTAGATTGGCAGCACTGGATAGTACATGGCACAAAGGTCCGAGCATTTGTCAGCAGTTGATCTGCCGGGTATAAAACCGCATTGGTCGGGTGAATTAGGGTGGCCATCCTGTCAGATAGCCTGGTTGCCAAGATCGTTTCGAAGATCTAAAAATCGGCATTAAGTAGGGAGAGTGGACGGTAGTTGGTGTTTAGTAACGGGTCACTGCCTTCCTTCTCAAATACAACCACAAAAGCTGCAGAAAAGGATCCCAAAGAGGATGTATCTACCGCAAGGGCAGTAAAATAGAGTTTTAAATATGGAACTAAATCTGCACTGAACGTTGTGTAGGAATTCGGTTGGGAGACCATCGGGCCCTGGCGGCACGGCCCAAGGCTGTTCGTTTTAGGGCAGATTGGATCTCTGAAGTAGAGAAGGGTTCATCCATCGCATCCCTATCATCTTCAGAGAGGGTCGGGCCGCTGAATGCCAGAAAGCAATCGCTCGAATGTCTCTGACGAGAACTCACATTCAGATTGATATAGGCGGGTATAGAAATCCCGAAAGAGCTCTACAATGTCGGAGTCTGTGGTCCACTATGGCCCCCTCCCTGCGGAGCTCGAAGGGCCGCTACGCGTTTGGCTTCTTTTTGACCTTTCAAGGCGTTGGCTAAGAGTCGACCGGCTCGGTTATTTTCACGATAATATGTCCCTCGCTGAAGCTCAATACTCCTAGAAGCTGCAGTTGAGAGGATTGAATTATATTGAAAACGGAGACGCTGTAATCGAATTAATACACATGGATCAGTACGTGAAGTTAGAACTCGTTCGCCTGCTTTTATTTGTTGGTCTAGTATGAGTAGCTGCTGTTTGCGTTGTTTTCGCAGGCGGATTTGATAGCTAGTGATCGTTGCTCGAATGGCCACTTTGAAGCCCTCCCACCAAGCCCAATTCGCAGTATCCTGGGGTAGATTAAAATGGAAGTAATCCTGTATGGCTGCTCGAATTTCTAACTGGAACTCTGGCTGAGTTAACAGGGCTCTATCAAAAGAACCAGGCCCCCGAATTCCTTGGGTGGTGCAGTAGTAGTGTGTAGTTGAAAGGAAATGGCAGCATGATCTGAAATATGTTGGGAGTGAATCTTTGCAGTGTCCACCTGAGGAACTAACAGTTTTGATATTAGAAAGAAGTCTATGCGAGACTGGGATTTATGAGGGGAAGAGAAGAAGGTGAAGTCAAGCTCATTGGGGTGTAGTAACCTCCATAGATCAACTAAAGCAAGATCTTTGATCAGGGAGGTAAGCGTGGTGTGACTCTTGGGGGGACCACTTGTCCTAGGCGGCTGTTTGTCAATCAGGGGATCAAGGACTAGATTGAAATCCCCCCCAATTATCAAAGAAGTATTTGCAGAGGCCTGCGCAACCTGAGCAATGGTAGCAAAAAAGGCAGGGTCATCCACATTAGGAGCGTAAAGGCATATACATGTAACTTCAAGGCTACCTATCTTGAGGTGAACTCTGGACCATCTACCTTCTGTATCTGAGCTAGTCGCAATAATAGTAGCATGCAAAGATTTCCTAACCAGTATGGCAACCCCACATTTCTTAGAAACGGCTGGGGAATAGGCGGCCACCATGTAAGGTTTAATATTGAGTTTAAGAGTTTCCTTCGAATTTAAATGCGTTTCTTGGAGAAAAATCAGATCCGCAGCTTCCTGACTTAGGTAGCTTAGGATTTTCTTCCGTTTGATCGGATTATTGATTCCTTTTACGTTCAATGAGAAAATCTTACATGGGTGCCATCAATCAGTAATAGACATTTTAGGTAAGGGCGCTTGAAGAACATACAACATAATCAGACTCTGTGCAACAATGACATAATCACCGAGTATTCTGGCTAATACACCCCATATTGAAAGTATGTACCAAAGTATCTTAGAGAAGAAGCAAAACCCCCAAAGGAAGTATGGCGACAATATGTCTGCGGGAGGAGGGCCTTAGAGAGGAAAATAGAACAGACATGAAAAAAAAAAAGAAAAGACAAAAACCACCAGAGTCCATATTAACACTGTCTCTGATACTCATCGAGGGCTACTGTGGGTAGATGGAGTCGGGTCACAGATATCATCAAAAGTAAGGCAACACAACTTGCCCTCGCCAGACTCTTTGCTGGGCTGCGGCAGATCCAATACTGGCGGCTACAGCGGAACTATGAGAATTTACTTGCAGGAAATATTCTGGGAAGTCAGCGCGATCAAGTCGGCTTCATTTGGAATTCCAAAAACTCCGGCTAGTAGATTCAGGCGTCCTCAAATGTTCTTGTTCTGATTGTGAAGCGTGGGACTCGGAGCTTGGCCGGGTACCATCAGGCCATTAGCGGCTTGTTAGTTGTTGAAGAGCCTCGGCCGGAATTCCCGAAAGAAGGTAAGCGCTTTCGGCGGTCGACCGTGGGGTTTCAGCCAAGTCGGGGATAGAAGGAGATCTTGTGGCTTCTCAAACTCCATGATGGCCCTTTACCCGATGATGGCATTTAGAATTTTGCTCAAACGTGTTGATATCTTCAAAAGTCGAAAAACATGATAGGCCGCGGGGTCTTTCCTGTTGAGCGTTATGCTTGTGGGTACAACGATGATGCGCGATTCGAGTCTCCCAAATCTTTGGTATAAAGGTGATTTTGGGAGCAGGGAAGGGAAGGATTTTGCATAAAAACTCTTTAATGTACTCCCGAATTCCGCTCCCTCCGGTATGCCCACGAGCGTATGTTGTTGCGGCCCCACGCGCTACTATTATTGCCATCTTCCACTTCTTCGACTGCAACGGTCCACGAACCTGACATTCAACTTTGTCGAGTTTGGACAACCGGGCCGCATGGGAGTCAATATGCTCTCCATTTTGTCTCTGATGCGGAAAGAAAGCCCTTCTAGCTTGCTTTGCAAGCACACCCAAAATCTTCCCGCAGCGCTCTGGAATTGGCTTCCCACCGTTTGAACTGCTACGAGGTCTTGACCCCTCTAATCTCTGCGAGGAGTTCCTTGCGCTGCATTTCGGGGCCCTCGCGTCAAGGCCAGCCCCTTCTGCGGGGACGGAGGGTTCAGTTTTGGAACGTTTGCCGTGAGAAGCCGCGCCCGAGATCCAAATTCCAGACGCACTGTGGGTTTGGTCCCAGCCATCTCACCAATGTGCCCCGGCAAGACAAAAGGGGGCAGGAGTAGAAGGTTCCAAAGTATGTACGGTTGTTAATCCAGGATTCGGCGTAGGGCCCTCTCGGGAGCCTCAGCGTTCATGCGGACCCATCCCGCTGGACATCAGGCTCCGCCCTCTGTGAGTGACTTTTTGATAGATTCCATTGCTTATAAGAATTGCTTAATGGGATGGCAGACACCATGCCATTGAGAGCTTTAAATGTGGTTATTTGTGGTCTTAGATATTATCGCTGCTTTGTTATTGGGAGCCAATGCAGGGTTGCTAATAATTGGAGTAATATGCCTGGAATGAGTGTGCTTTCATACAAATTCTAGCTGCTGCGTTCTGTGCTAGTTGTGTATTCTTTTAATGTTTTGTTTCGTTGTATACCTAAGAGAATTAGGTTGGAAAAATCAAAGTGTGGGGTTTATGGTTGCCTGTATTATGTTAATGAAATCTTGTAAGTTGAACTAAGGGGCGTAGTTTGCTTGAGTATTTTGAGTTTGAAGTAGATTTTCTTTATAGTGTTTCTAATGTGGGTGGGTCATCGTAAGTGGGGGTATCTAAAAGGACTCCTAGGAATCTTATTTCGTTTTTATTGTGAATGTCATGGTTTTGTATTGGTTATGTGGGTTGGAGGGACATATGCAAATGGTTTTTTGTTGACAATTAAAATAATTCTGTTTTTGAATGAGTTTATGTGGATGTTTTTTGTTTTCGCTTTTAGCCAGGTTGCGAATTTTCGTTAAGGACAATATTGTTAAGAGTTTTATCGGTACAAATCAGGGATGGTGAATGGAATGTCATAACATAATATCATCTGCGTATAGATGATGAGTACACAGTACAACCGATAATTTTTGAAAATGTCCCAAACTGGTTTTATATATAATGTTAAAATAGGAGGGCTGATAGAGCTGAGCCTTGTGGGAGACCAATTTCTTGTTTCTATGTGGTGGATGTCTGATACGCTATTTTGTTCATTTTGCGGTCCTATTATGTAAATAGGGGGTGAACCAGTTGTGTACCGTGGCATTTAGACCTCTTTGGTGTAGGTTATTAAGCAGTATAGTGTGATGTACACTATCAAATGCCGCTTATATTGTCAATAAATAGGAGTATGAGGCTTTTTTTTTTGTGATTATCAATCCCTTTTAAGGATCTGTATCACTTAAGCCTGTTAAAAGTAATTCTACTCCATGCTGAGGTCTAAAACCATATTGGGGTTCATCAAGTGGGTACGTAAAATTCTAGGTATTCCTGTGTCTGGATCTGTACCACTTTTTCTATTATTTTAGCTAAGAAAAGGGAGCTTGCAATCGGTCGATACGATTTTGGTGAGTTTTTTGTCCATAACACCATTTTATGAGAATTTGGCGGGGAATTGTTTGTGCATCTTTTGAGTTTAGGAGGGAGGTAACCTTGGAGTAATGAGGGATTGACTATAGGGAGGATGAAAGAGATTAGTATTGGAAGTTTGCTTTTTATCCATGTTACAGGTCATGGATCAAGGAAAGAGGTGGTAGTGTTGAGGTTGGAAATAATATTCTTTAGTGATTCGTTGGATGTGGGGTGAAACAAACTGACCATTTCAATTTGCGCAAATTTAAGGCTACGTTATGTTTGTCTATGGACATTATAGGTTGTGTGGATTTATTTTGATAGTAGTCATCTAAAGTTTGTACTGATATGTCAGTAATTTCATTGTTATGTGTTTGAGGGTTATTAGTGAGATTTCTAACAATTGATAATAGCTCTCGTGGTCTATTATTAGGATTTTGATAAGATGCCGGCATAGTAAGTCTTTTTTGTGCTATCTAGAGTGCTCCTTTGGTATTTTGTAAGAATGGTAATTATATATTTCCTTATGTA